>CM065135.1:7985000-8585000 GCA_033026305.1 Cirrhinus molitorella
TTGTTTATACGTAGGTATTTTTACGTAACGTTTAGAGACCCAAAACGTACATTTTTGTATGTTTTTATTGATGCAAAAACGTACAATTTAGACGTATTTCAACGTTTAAAACGTACAAACAGCTACGTATTTTTAGCTAAACAACGTTAAATACTTATGTATCTTTTATTTCATTAAGATATTCGTATCGATGACTTTTTAGATTTTAAGCCCCCTTAACCTACCCCCAAACCTAAACCTACCCAATTTTATAGAAAATATGTATTTTAATCATTTTATTAATACGCCACAAAAATATTTCAAAAGTTAAATATTTAGATTACATGCTACATAAAACTTTTCATTACAGTTAAATTAAAACTTGTTATGAAATCAGCTTAAATATTTTCAGTTACAGTGTATCAGAAAGACTCTCAATATATACTTGCATTGAAATTGTCAAAGAACATGCAGTATATGTAGTCTTCAAATTTTGCTGTCCATCCTCAACCTAAGAACAGGCTCTACTCTTTACCACAACGATAACACTACAAAACCAACATAACAGAAATCTATGCAAATCCTAACATATCTCAACATTTAAATACTAACTTATGTCTCCCTATGTTAATCTTGTGCAAAAAACACACAAAATAACACCTAATTTCAACATTTATTTTCCATGTTGTCTGATGCAAAGCATGCTGGGAGCTAGAAAACTCAATCATTCTAAGTTCACTTTACTACAACGGCATTTTGAGTTTACAGAACTTATTTCAATTAAGTCCAATAAACTTTCATTGTTATTTGAGTGAAAATAACTCATTTCATTTAATTAATTTCACTGTTTGGTTTTACAGTGCATTTAGATTTTTAGCTCCCTGAACCTACCTCCAAATCTTAACCTACCCATTTTATAGCAATATAAAAGGATATAAAACGTAACTGACCAAAATATGCAATGACATTACCATTTTAGCAACAATGTAGCATAAAAAAAAAACATTTTTATAGTCACTGATCCCACTCCTACCTCTAAATCTAACGTTAACCATAACGCTTGTATTTGGGTCTGTTCCTCGCAGTCGTATGGATTCTGAAGATTTGGATTACAGCGCACAAATAAAATTGTTATTTATATTATATATATATATATATATATATATATATATATATATATATTATAAAATGTTATTTTATAATTATTATGCATGTTCGGTGTGTATTTTATGGTTCTATTGTTAGTCACGGCATGTCGGAGAAGACGCCTTTTGTGTCCTGCCACGGAAAAACTTTACATTCATGAATCGTTCAAATGTTACAGAAATGTTATTTATTTTAAAGGTTTAAAGTGTAGTCTTGTTTAACATTGTGTAGACCTATTCTTGGAGACGAGCTGGCAGTGGAAATCATAGAGCAGTATGAATTGTAATCATTTCATATTAAGTAAACGATTAAACTATTTAATAATGCAATTGAAAACATAAGGCCATTGGTATGACAACTAAAACACGAATAATAATTAAATTAATGGCGCGATTTAAATATTCATAAGGATTCTAACTTAGCTGTCATCAATACATCAGTTTTGTACATTAAAATGATAAAAAAATCCGTAAGTATTTGTATGTTTAGATGCTGTAAATACGTTTTAGTGTCTTGAAAAACGTAAGTAACTGTACGTTTTGTAGAACCACATTTTACGTAAAATACATACGAATTATCATGAGATCACGTTGGTATGGTGCCCCCAAGTTTGAACTTTTATAATGCAGTTTAAATGCAGCTTCAAAGGGCTCTGAACGATCCCAGTCGATGAAGAAGGATCTTATCTAGCGAAACGATCTGTAATTTTTTAAACAAATTGACAATTTATACACTTTTTAACCTCAAATGCTCGTCTTGTCTTGTCACGATGCGCATTTGTAGTCTGTGTTAGGGTATGTCGACAAACTCCCATCTCGTTTTCTTCTCCAACTTCAAAATTGTCCTACATCGCTGCAGAAATACCAGCTCAGTGTTTACAAAGTGAATTTACAAAGAAGATCAAACGCCCTTTACAAAAAAGGTAAAACAGCGTTGTAGGATACAGCCCGGGAAGTCACCTGTAGGGGAAAAAATACTATCCGTGGCGACGGTTTTGCAATTCGTCCTCTCAGTACTTACGAATTCTTAAACTGTTCCCTTGGTTTAACAAATCGTGCCCACGGATTAACAAACCGAATCCATGAATTTCCAATCCATGCGCTCAGATTTTGTAAACCGTACTTTAGTTTTTTAATCCGTACCCACAAATTCATAATCCGTGCGCACGCTTTCGCAATCAGTTCCCACGGTTTGTAAACTGTACTCACGGATTCATTGTAGATGAACAGCAAGCTTCAGTGTAATAATAGTTATTATTACTAGTATTATTTTAATTTATAGGTTAAAAAAAGTGCACTTAGGACAGTAAAATGTTTATCATAAAATAATTTATGAATGCTTTATTTTTAAATAGCCTTTTACAGTTTTGGAAATGTGTTCTTATTTTGGTGATTTTATTATAGACTAAGCTTTTTCCCCTAGATTTAGATGCATGCATAATGTTATTACTAGATAACTAGGCCTATTATAACATTGCATTCAGTTATAGAGCAAAGGAATGACAACATAACCTGTACAGTATTACAGGTTAACAAACTGAGGGGACTAACTGCAAAACTGTTGCCACAGATTAATTATTGCTACAGATGACTTCTTGGGCTTCGTAGTAGAACGATTTTGAAATTGAAGACGAAAACAAGATGGGAGTTTTTCGACATACCCTAACTGTATTGACCTGGATCACACAGACTAGGTATGCGCAACACAGAGATGAGACAAGACGAGCATTTAAGGTTAAAAAGAAAATAACTGCTAGATAAGACCCTTCTTCATCGGCTGGGATCGTTTAGAGCTCTTTGAAACTGGATTTAAACTGCATTTTGGAAGTTCAAAACTTTGGGGCACCATAGAAGTCCATTATATCAAGAGAATTTTTGAAAAAAAAAAAAAAACACCTTTCTTCACGACTGAAGAAAGAAAGACATGAATGGATGACAAGGGGGTGAGTACATTATCTGTAAATGTTTGTTCTGAAAGTGAACTAATCCTTTAATACAGTATTTAAAATATTAATAGATTCCAATTACTGATTTTAAAATAAAAATAATGATCTAATCCAAATGTAAATGTTGTATTATATACACAACTATATTATGTTAAAACTAGAAGTTAACAATAAATTATATGCTTCAGTGGAATGTTTTGGGATCGTTTAGAGTCCTTTGAAGCTGCATTCTGGATGTTCAAACCTGGGGGCACCATACACATCAATTATATAGAGAGAAATGCTTTCCTCAAAAAATGGCCTCAACATGGGCATCTTGGATGACAAGGGGCTGAGACCATTATTTGTACATTTTTGTTCTGGAAATGAACTAATTCTTTAACTGTGTCAATAGCTTGAGCATGTCTCACACAGAAATGCTAAATACCAATGCTAAACTTGACCTCAGTGTGCAGTGCTCGGTTTTTCTTGTTTTGTGAGACTTAAAGTGTAGCAGTATGGGACAGGATTGAGTACATAAGAGAGCGAGAGCGTGAATGAGAAAATTAGAGCGAAAAAAAAGAGCCGAGTAGCAGTAGTTGTTCTCCTCCACTGGCTGCCTGCAGCAGCTTGTATCAGGGGCTCAGGGGGCCTGCAGAACTATACCCAGAGTGCCTGATTATTACCATGCTAAATTTATATTGATTGCTGTAGCTTAAGAGCTAAATTCAAGTTATTCCCTAGACGCAGTCGCAATATATGGTCTGAAGTGATCTGGTAATCCAACTACAAGATGCGCAATGTGTTTGTCATGCAATAAACTCCTCAAAGAATCTCCAAGCTTTCAGCCGTTTCGTTCATCCATGTGCCAGATGACAGTCGAGATGGGCCGAGGGAGGTAAGTTTTCCTCAGCGCTTGAGGTGAAGTTGAAACTGCCCTCCTGCAGACACTTTTCATCACTTCTATGCATATGTGTTTGCCCTTGACATTATCAGCAGATTTATGAGGCCCTGAGGTAGCTAAATAGTGCTGAGATAGTGAAGACAGTGGCCTGCAGTTGTCCGTCGGCTATATTTGCACCCGTAGAGGAAGGAAAAAGCTCTGTTACAGAGCCTCACGGAGCAGGCCCCCGGGGAAAGCCCCTAATTAAACAGTGATTAAATTAAGGGCCAATGCGAGTGAAATGCACATTGATTGACAGGCTGCTCCTCTCACATTCACTTTCTCCTGGGTTTAGATGGAGCACACGGACTCGCAGATGACTTCTCTGGCTTTGGTCTCTGAAGACGTCCAATTAATCCATTTTAGCATATAAATGTGCATGATTGCGACTCTTTGAAACTGTTTTCAACCTGTTTGGGACTGAAACTCATTAACATATCTGAAAGAAACATTTCCAGGTCATCTTTATGCATGCTTGAGGCAAGTCACACAATCAATGTGTGGAAATCACCTCTAAAATCTCATTTAGTAAAAAACGGTGGCCTTGAAATTGGTTTAGGAGTCAAATAAGTGGCCAGTATTTGTGGTAAGCTCTCCCTTAATTTGTACACAGATTTAGATATTTCATAAAGCTAATATGCTGCTATCAAAAGTTGGAAATGTTTGGCCTTGAACAGTGTTTTAAGTTGTATAATAGTGAGCAGATCTGGTTCAGGTGTAATACAAATTTAAATAGCTAAGTATAGACATGGATAGCAGCTTTGCCCGAGAATGGCTGTTACTTGTGATATGAGAGGTATTGAGCTCAACAAGTGATGACTTACCAAACAGCACGTCTGCACAGCTCATAAAAGAATAATGCCCAAGGACTTATATAGAGTTACATTGAACACTGAAAATTGAAAATCCGTTTGGGTTCTGGAGAATGATTTAACAGAAGATGTTTGTAGAACTTAACTTAACTTACTTAACTTCGGAATGAATGTTTGACATGCCCTGACATAGTTTTTTTAACTACTTTCATTACTATTAAAAGTTTGGGGTCAGAATTCTTTTTATAAAGTAATACTTTCATTCAGCAACAATGCATTAAATTGATCAAAAGTATCTTTTTTAATGTTACAAACCATTATTAATTCAAATAAATGCTGTTCTTCTGAACTTTCTTAGTGCTGCATCCAAAATAAAAGTTGTGTTTATATATGTGTGTACTATGTATATTTATTTTGTATATACAGTATGTATTTTGAAAATATTTACAAGTATGTATTTATATTCACGTAATTTTTATTATATATAAATATATTTAATATATAAATATATTTTTCTTAAATATATACATGCATGTGTGCATGTATTTACACTAAACAAAATTATAAACACAACACTTTTGTTTTTGTCCCCATTTTTCATGAGCTGAACTTCTATGTACACAAAAGTCCTATTTCTCTCCAATATTGTTCACAAATCTGTCTAAATCAGTGAGCACTTCTCCTTTGCAGAGATAATCCATCCACTTCACAGGTGTGGCATATCAAGATGCTGATTAGACAACATGATTATTGCACAGGTGTGCCTTATTCTAAATTCTCATTTTAAAATGTCCTGTGTGAGGCAAACCACCATTTGCCTCACACAGTTCAACACATATCCTTCAAATAGAGTTGATCAGGTTGTTGATTGTGACCTGTGGAATGTTGGTCCACTCCTCTTCAATGGTTGTGCGAGGTTGCTGGATATTGGCAGGAACTGGAACACGCTGTTGTATACGCCGATCAAGAGCTCTGTACAGTGAAAACTGGGATTCATCCGTGAAGAGAACACCTCTCCAAAGTGCCAGATGCCACTGAATGTGAGCATTTGCCCACTCAAGTCTGTTATGGAGACGAACTGCAGTCAGGTCGAGACCTTGATGAGGATGACGAGCATGCAGATGAGCTTCCCTGAGACACTTCCCTGTTTCTGACAGTTTGTGCATAAATTGTGAACCGATTGTTGCAGCAGCTGTCTGGGTGGCTGGTCTCAGACGATCTTGGAGGTGAAGATGCAGGATGTAGAGTTCCTGGGCAGGTGTGGTTACACGTGGTCTGCGGTTGTAAGGCTGGTTGGATGTACTGCAAATTCTCTGAAACACCTTTGAAGACAGCTTATGGTAGAGAAATGAACATTCAATTCACAGGCAACAGCTCTGGTGGACATTCCTGCAGTCAGCATGCCAATTGCACGCTCCCTTGCGACATCTGTGGCATTGTGCTGTGAGACAAAACTGCACATTTTAGAGTGGCCTTTTATTGTGGCCAGCCAAAGGCACACCTGTGCAATAATCATGCTGTCTAATCAACACACTGATATGCCACACCTGTGAGGTGGATGGATTATCTCGGCAACGGAGAAGCGCTCACTAACACAGATTTAGACGGATTTGTGAACAATATTTGAGAGAAATAGGCGTTTTTAACAATGATAATAATAAAAAGAAGAAATGTTTCTTGAGCACCAAATCAGCATATTAGAATGATTTCTAAAAGAGCAGGTTATTAGGAATACATTACTTTTTAAACACTTAAAAAAAAATAGGAAAATGTAAATATTTTAAATTACAATATTTCACATTACTGTTTTTACTGTATTTTTGTTTAAATAAATGCAACTTGTAAACAGAAAAAAAAAAAAACTCGTAAACAGAAAAAGGTGTATTAAGATGAAATAACTTGTCAAAATGTGAAATTTAAATGCAAATCTTTGTGCAAATTGCCTTTATTTACTGCCATATTATCATTATTTTATTTTGAATAGCAATGTGTCATGGTAAAATATAGTTAGTGTAGGCCTACAATTAAATTGCATGAATCAAACTCACTTTGCCTGTTGGTTTGACACCAAAAAAAAAAAAAAAAAAACTGAGTATATCCTAACACACATGCTGCACTGAGATGCATTATGTTCTTCTGAATTTTAGAAAAGTAAAAAGTAAACAAAATACAATCTAGTATGCCCAGTTTTTTAGCATTATTTTCTTAAAATAAAAGCTGTTATATACTGCAGACTTACTCCCTTTTGCCATGCTGGTGTTAAAGGATAAATGTGCATATCCCAGAAAATTGCTAAGGAAATGAATCTAATATTCCTCAAACTCAGGAAGCGCTCTAAAAACTGAATTGCTGATGTAGCGTGCACTGCAGCGGGGAGCATGAGACAGTGCTGGCGTAATGGTGAGAGTGATGCCAGGCCTACTGACCTCATCAACCATGACATTTACTACAGCGCCTGCCGCTGCGTTCCTCCTTCCTCCCACGGTGCATAGCAAACAAGAACAACTAGCCTGATATCCATGTACGCATCATGTACGGGACCCAGCCGTTAATGCCCGAGACTTTGAGTGCAGGCAGCGGAAAAAAAAAGCGATCTGTGCAGACTGCAATCTAGCTGTGAAGCTGAAAACTAATCTCTAAGGAAGGCTGTCAAGTCTGCGCACATAACGCTCTAGTGGAATTGAGGCTTAAATGCTTCATAAAGCTTTCATAAATATGCAATCGGTGGGCTAATAGCTGTTGCTAAAACCTGCCTCAGCCCTCATTATCCACTGGGAGCCCGTTGGGAGCCTCTGTGGTGCAAGGTACAGGGGAATATGTTTTGCATTTGCCCCTGCTGAATTCAGCTCCCCTTAACAAATTCCTTTTGATCTGGTAACCAAGTCATAGCAAGAGGAGACGTTATTTTCAAGAAACTGTGCCAGTTATGGTGAAACACTGCAAGACTTGCACTTTTAATACATAATAAGTTCAGTATACAGTTACCCAAAATGCAGTTGTAATTCAACCGTATTTTATTACACAGGTCTCTGAAACACTTCTAATTGGTCATTGCAACATTCTGGACTAATAATGCTTGTTAAACTGTATAACTGACACCGCAACTGGAGAAAGATGCTTTTTGGGTTCAGATGGTGTAGTTACTATATCTACCAGCAGAGTCTAAATAGTTAAACCTTGAGCACACAAAACATATCACACATTAGCATTTCCCGCTAACATTCTGAGAGATGTTGAGTAGATTCTTAAACACCTCTAATTGGCCGTTGTGTTCACGCTCAACAGATATGTCTGTGAATGACTACAATGATCATCGCTTTATGTTCTTCACCGAGAGCTTACACAGATACACATGGAAATGTTTGAAAGCCATGTCTATCAGCAGATCCTAAACTCGCAATTGCATGATATAAACTCACAACTGTGAGTTATAGTCAGAATTACAATTCTGAGAAATAAAGTCAGAATTGCGAGGTATAAATTCAAAACTTGTTTATATCTTTTTTTACTCAGACTTGAGAGAGTTTATATCTCGCAATTGTGATTTAAAAAAAAAAAAAAATTGCAAGTTTATATCTTTCAATTCTGACTTTTTTTACTCAGAATTGTTTACATCTCGCAGTTGTGAACTTTTTTCCCAGAATTGCGAATTTACATCCTGCAATTCTGACTTTATAACACAATTGCAAGTTAAGTCAGAGTTGATATATAAACTTGCAGTTCTATACACATATCAGTCTTTTTTCCCCTTAAAAATTGGACTTTATAACTCGCAATTGCGGGTTTATATTCTATGATATTCTATTCTATGATATTTCATCCTATGTTTATATTCTAAGAAATAGTCAAAATTGCGTGAAAAAGTCAGAACTGTGAATGTGCAATTCTGACTTTTTTCCACAGAATTGTGTGATATAAACTTGCAATTTTGAGTTATAAAGTCTGATTTTTAAATAAAGTCAGATTTGCAATTCTGAGAAACAAAGGCACAATTCTGAGAAATAAAGTCAACTTGTTTAGATCTCGCAATTATGATTTTTTTTCTCAGAATTGCAAGTTAATATCTTTCGATTCTTACTTTTTTTATTCAGAATCGTTTATATCTTGCAATTGTATCCTTTTTTCTCAGAATTGCGAATTTATATCTTGCCATTCTGACTTTATAACACAATCGCGAGTTAAGTCAAGTTCGCAGTTCTAAAAATTTGACTTTATACATCGCTAATGCATGATATATACTCTCAACTGTGAGTTATAAAGTCAGAATTGCAATTCTAAAAAAAACAAAGTCACAATTCTGAGAAATAAAGTCAGAATTGCGGGACTTACACTCAAAACTTGTTTATACCTTGCAGTTCTGACTTTTTTTACTCAGACTTGAGTTTATATATCTTGTGGTTTTTTTTTTCTCAGAATTGCAAATTTATATCGTCCAATTCTGACTTTTTTTTACTCAGACTGGAGTTAATATATCTTGTTTTTTTTTTTTCTCAGAATTGCAAATTTATATCATCCAATTCTGACTTTTTTACTCAGAATAGTTTCTCTCTTGCAGTTAGGACTTTTTTCTCTGAATTGCAATTTTATATCTCGCAATTGTGACCTTTTTTCTCTCAGAATTGCAAATGTATATCTTTTTTCTGAGTTAAGTCAGAATTGTGATATATAAACTTGCAGTTCTAAAAACATTTTCTCCCCATAAAAATTTGACTTTATAACTTGCAATTGTGGGTTTATATCTCACAATTCTAAGAAATAGTCAAAATTGCGTGAAAAAATCAGAACTGTCAACGCACAATTCTAACTTTTTTCCTCAGAATTGTGTGATATAAACTTGCAATTGTGAGTTATAAAGTCAGAATTGCAAATCTGAGAAATAAAGTCGCAATTCTGAGAAGTCTTTTTTCCCCCTTAAAATTTGACTTTTTTAAGTGAGTTTATATCTCACAATTCCGCTAAAAAGTCAGAATTGCTTGAAAAAAAAAGTTATCTCGCAATGACAAACTTGCACATGACTACATCTTGCAATTGCTAGTTTATATCTTGCAATTCTGAGAAAAAAAATACTGAATCGTGAGATAAGAAATCGCAATAATCTTTTATTCAGTATCGGAAACAGGCTTCCACACACTTGTTACAAAACTACTAAGTATTTTGTAAAATTACGTCAGGCTACAACATGGATTTCCACTGGAAGCGAGGTGTGGATGAACCCAAGTGCAGTTTATTTAAAATCCAACAGTGAAATTCAAGCAAACAATCCAAACAATGACTTGACACAGACTTGACTTAGCATGCCATGAACAGACCAGTGCTTCCTACACATAGACTTTACCTGGTTTATCAATGGCCACCCAAGTATATTTGGTGACACATTTTTGTACTATTTTTATCCTCTTACACTTTTTTTTTTATCCGCCCGATATAATGAAACTAGCCACGATCGATTAACTAGTGGAAAATCGCCCCTCGCCCTACGCGTTTCATAGGCTCCACAGACAATCTCCAGAATGACGCCAGTGTTTACCATATGTTGCTTCTATTTGTGGCGAGCTGCCCCAATATCCACATTGACTGCCACAAATACCCACTGTCCGCTGCCATCAGCTTCCGCGTCTCACACACGCAAGCACAACTTTAGCACAATATTTAGCAACTTTCAGACCATTTTTGTGGCTTTTTCCTACAACAGGTACATACTGAAAAACCTAGCTATCGTTTAGTTGGAAGATGTATCCAGTACTGCCCCGTGATCGTGAGGTCCAACTTTCCAGGCGCAGTATCTCCTCTCTCTACGTCTATTCTGTGCAGTGAATGGCAGAGAAGCGTTTTCATTTGGCCATAAAGTGGCTTTCATACTGAACGCGGAAAGCGCTGCGCTATGAAATCCATTCATTTCAATGGCTTGCACGGCGCAAGGACAGTTGGTTGCTGCATCCACCAAATATGAATATAATTCGTCTGTTAATATGCTCATAGTTTGTTACTGAGACGCAGACAGTGCGCCAAATGAGACAAAACAGTAATCTAGCCAAAACGACCGCATACAGTCGCTTTTTAGTGCAAGTTAGATGTATATTGATTTTATAATACGATGTTGCGATTATAAATCAGGGTTTAAGGAGTATAGTGAGAATGATTCCTGGTTGACATGTATTATTAATGGGTCGTGTTTACCATTTATACTTGTTTTATGTATGACAGCAGAAAAACATGCTTTGACAGCTTTATTGGGCATTCAGTTTATAGAGTAGAACAGATCTGAAGTGCCCAAAGTCATCGGAATGCAAACTTGACGCGATGATGTCATATATATGCAAATTAATATGTGACGTCACCTGCCGCCACAAGTATCACAAAATCCTGTGGGAAACACTGCAGACTTAACTTGAAATAGACTTGGCATGGAAAAGGGACAGATAAACAAACTTACCAGCAGCAGGTACACACTTCAATTCACAACAAGAGACAATGGCTATCAGAACATGACACATACACAGGCAAGAAAACATGAGGAACAAGGGAAGCAAGACACTAAACAGGAACCAAGACTAAATTTCAAAATAAGTTACTTGAAAACATGAACCCAAAACAAAACCCAAAAACCCCACGTTACAAACACACTTTATGACTTAAAATCTGAATAGATTTGAAAACTCTAGGCATTTACTGACTTAGTAAATTGTTACTTTCAAGTAGTTCCAAACACAACAAACTCACAAAGAAACTTGGGCCTTGTTGCTGGGAGACACAATCAATAAAAACACGTTTGATATCTTCCAACTGGCTGCAATCATCATCTGAAGCTACAAAAATCAGGGTCTGTGACCATCAAACACATGAAATCTCAACTCTGACTGCCCAAAATCTGCAGACTGACTTTTGGCATCTAATGTTGACTTTTCTAGACCGCATAATGTCATGTATTCCAACCTAAATTTCTAAGAAAAATAATGATGTTTACAACAGACGGGAATATGTAAGAAACAAGATTATAAACAAACTAAATGCTAAATGAAAATTTCTTTCTTTCATTACCTGTTTGTCTCTCTCAGAATATTAAACAATTTAATTATTAGCCATGTGTTACAAAGCTCCGCCCATTTGTAAGCTCACCCAATCGTCATATGAAGAAGGTGGATCAACCAGTGATTGATAGCCAGCTGTCAAATGACTAATTAGAAGCGGTTTTTCAAAGCAAATACCGCTAATTATGCTCATACAGCACTCTTAAATCTAAACGGGACCCAAAATAATGTTTAGAGCCTGTTGTCCATTGAACATTGATCTTGCTTCATTCAAATCAATAGTTACCCAGTGAAACACAACTTCAGTGCAGTGGGGCTCTATGAGTTGTGCGTCAACCGAACATTGCAGACAGAATTGAGTAGAACGTGTGGTGAGCTTATTATTCTGACTAATATTTTTTTTTCTACATAAATTAGAAAAGACATAAAAGTAATAAACCTGGCCCTCAATATGAATTCTATTTTTACTATAAACTGGTGCATTAAATAGAATGATATTACTGGACATTTTAATCTATTGTGAATAAGATAAAACAAGGGTAGAAGAATTGTACCTGGGCGCTTGTCTCTTCTGACAGTAGATCAGCATGCCCTTGGTACCCAGCGAGTAATGCTCATCAAAATGGCCGTATTCCTCCATAAACCTTAAGTCTCATACACAATGAGAAACGGTGAGGTATAGGTTGAGAGACCATTTCTCTTGACATTCACAATGGCAGGCTCATCAGTCATGCTGTCAGAGGCTAGTTTGGAATTTATGAGGAATAACGATGGGTTGAAAATAGACGAAAGCCTTGCTCGTACTTCTGTATGGAGTGTTGTATGCTTTGCTTGACCCGGTCTGAAACCCTATTTCTTTCCGTCACTGACCCCCTTGGGCTGATTTTTCATTCAGAGTGATTCCAGAGTTCGGTGTCATATTAAAGTTATGGGCTTGTGCATGGCGGTAGGGTCTGGCAGTTGTCGTCCGGCAAAGGTTGAAACATTTCACAGGGTGATTTAGAAAACATTTTTACTTAAAATTGCACACAGACATAAAATATAGCATACAACAGACACACAGAAGTAAGGGTAGAGTAATTTCAAGCCTGTACACCAGTGGCCCCAAAGATGATGAAATGAATTGAAATAATACAAAGCATTTAAATTAGCAAAAATCTAAATATGTATTAGAATTCTCAACATTTTATATATATATATATATATATATATATATATATATATATATATATAAAGAAAAAAAAACAATGGAAGAACATTCCACAAAAAAGTAATATATCGTATAAAAAAGTAAATTGCAACTTTTAATAAAGTCAGAATTCTGGGATGTAAACTCACAATTCTGAGAAAAAGTCACTATTATGGGAAATAAACTCACATTTGTGAGAAATAAAGTCAGAAATGCGAAAGATAATTTTGCAATTATGATTTTATTTCTCGCAACTGCAAGTTTGTATTTCACAATTGTGATTTTTTCTCAGAACTGTGAGTTTGCAATTTTGACTTAATGTCTCACAATTGTGACTTTTTTCATAGAATTGTTTATATCCTGCAGTTTTGACTTTAACAGAATTGCGAGTTTATATCCTGCAATTTTCACTGTTTTCATAGAATTGTGAGTTTATCTCGCAAGTGTAACTTTTTTCTCAGAATTGCCAGTTTATATCCCACAATTTTGACTTTATTTCTCGCAATTGTGAATTTGTTTCACAGAATTGTTTATATCTCGCAATTGTGACTTTTTTCACAGAATTGCGAGTTTATATGCCGCAATTTTTACTTTATTTTTCACAATTGTGCCTTTTTTTCTCTGAATTGTGAGTTTATATCCTGCAATTCGGACTTTATTTCTTACAATTGTGAGTTTGTATCTCGCAACTGTGACTTTCTTTTCAGAATTTTACATTTATATCCCGCAAATTTTTGTCAGAATTGTGATTTTTGTATTGCGCAATTCTGACTTTCTCGCAATAGCGAGTTTTCTATCTTGCAATTGTGACTTTATTTCTCAGAATTGCGAGTTTGTATCGGGCAATTGTGACTATAACTCGCAACTGCAAGTTTATATTCTAAAACTCTGAAAAAAAAGTCAGAATTGCGAGTTTATATCCTGCAATTTTGACTTTTTTTCATAGAATTGTGAGTTTATCTCGCAATTGTGACTTTTTTCTCAGAATTGCAACTTTATATCCCGCAATTTGGACTTTTTCCACAGAATTGTGAGCTTATATCTCGCAATTGTGACGTTGTTTCACAGAATTGTTTATATCTCGCAATTATGACTTTTTTCTCAGAACTGCGAGTTTATATACCTCAATTTTGACTTTATTTCTCACAATTGTGACTTTCTTTGAGAATTGAGAATTTATTTCTTGCAATTCTAAGAAAAAAAAAATCTGAATTGTGTGATAAAAAGTCACAATTACCTTATTTTATTTTATATTTGGTGGTGGAAAAAAGTTTCCATGTTCTTGAAAACTTGGATATGTAAGTTGTTGTAAAAGCACGATTTCTAGACCTGGAAAAGTCATGAAAATAATAAAACACCTCCGTGGCCAACGTATAAATCTGACCCTTAATCATTATCCAGAAAATTACACGGAGATGAAAAAGTTATGGGTCCTTCGCCTATTATTGCGGACAATGGGGCGTCCTGTTTTTAAAAGGTTGAGAGACACTCCACATAAGACCTTTGATTAATGTGGAAATTGAAGCTTGTTGCATTGTGGGCGATGATCAGCTGTGACACCAGTCCAGCACACAGATGACAACTACTTGTACAACTACAAGTGACAACTAAATCTGTCCTTTAAAAACCATAAAAGATTCTTACTTATTTAAGGATATTGTGCCTATTTCAATCACAGCTTGTAATTCAACTTTCTGAACATGTGTGAATTAAATTAATAAATCCATGATTTTCTGTCCGGTCCCCTGTGTTGTTGTGGGTTGGGAAAAGGATACTAAAACTCAAAATGTGTCTTTTAAAACTTAGCTGAAGGGTAAAAAAATTGTACTCCCCATCCAACTGCCTAGTTTACTAGACTTTATTGCAGAGAGCTTGAGATTTACTTCTACTGTTTTTTTCTAACAACGAAATAGTGAACATTCAAGTCAAACTGAGATTGATGGACCAGTGCCATAGACATGATGGAGGACTTGTCATACGTTCCAATAAGAGCTCACTGTGCAAATGCCCCTCCAGAAGCCCTGCCATTTGCTTCTGCGGCAGTTGTTTTTCTCCCGTTGTTTTCTCCAGAGTTCAGGGACACTACATTGTCTGGCCGCAAACAAACCTTAATGTAGACAGAGCCAAGTCGGCAAATCTCAGTGAGTACACACAGCCAGACCCCCCTCGCCTTTTCAGCTGGAAGTACACAGGAGAGCGAGGCATTTTTCAATGCATTTAGATGAGACCTTTAACAAAGGTCTCTAATGCAGATATCAATGATCCCTGAGAGAGGCTATTGGAGTGAAATTGGCTGACGGGGATGTCACTGCGTGCATGAAAAATGATGGGTCCAATTTGTCCGCTTCTCTGCTCCCTTCCTGCAGCCTCGGCGCAAGGCTGCCCGAACAGTCTTTAGAGGAGGAAGAGAACCAATAACGCGGCCCGTAGAGTTGTGTAACAAGTTAACTACTTGAATTGCCACTTTACCTCCAATTTTATCAGGCTGTCAGAGGGACCGTGGCGGAATATGATGAGTCAATGATCGCATTCACGGAAATAATAACAGCCTTTGGTTTCAGCCAGGCACCAGAGGAAGCGTTTCCCTACGTGCAAACGAGACGTTTCTCATAATATTGCTGAAAAGAAACACTCTGTGCCCTAAAACACTATCCCTTGAACTCCTACAACAGGTCCGGAAGGGGTTCGACGCTGACAGGGGGTTATTTT
This sequence comes from Cirrhinus molitorella, assembly GCA_033026305.1. NCBI lineage: Eukaryota > Metazoa > Chordata > Actinopteri > Cypriniformes > Cyprinidae > Cirrhinus > Cirrhinus molitorella. The sequence goes on from CM065135.1 coordinate 8,000,731, forward strand.
AATGGAGTGACTCCAGGAAGCCCAGTGATAGAGTGCTCAGCATTGCGCCCTTGAGGGGAAAGGTAAATTTGTGAAGTTAATCACTTAATGAGGCCAATTAAACATGGAGAGCTCAGGTGTAATGAGTGCCACCTCTGAGCCTGCAGCAAATGAGTCTGATTTCTCTCTCTGGGCAAGAGGACGACAGCGGGGTCTTCTCTGTTATCTGCCCCACAACCAAGAACGACCCACTTAGGTCATTCAAATAAAGCTCCTAAGTAGCAGTAATAGGATATGCCAGTGTGTTTAGTGCAAGTATGGGCCTTCAGGCTACAAAATCAGGCATAAAACAGCAACACATGGTTATCATCACTCAAACCTTCCAGTATTTTGAAAGAACTGTGCTGAATACTAGCACTAGGCTAACGTTAAAATCTAAACAAAAACAAAGTTTACCTATGTCAAATCATTCTGCCTTGCTATGCTCAATTTTAAGTAGAAAGGCTTAAATATTTATGTAGATTAAATCTGTCGTAAATCTGAGAGTCAAGTTTGATTCAGGGGCCAGTTGCATAAACTTTTCCTCTATGTTAAGACAGTGTCTTAAGTACTATTTTGACCAACTATCAGATAACCAAAGGGTAATCAGTCTTATTTTTTGGATTCAACTTACACTAATCTACATTTTTCTGTAACTGAATTTTAAAAAAATATGACCAGTCTTAAAGAAAAAAATAGCTGACTAACTTTTTAAGACTAGTCTAAACCTTTTATGCAACCGGCCCCAGGGCATAACAAGCTAAAGTAGGCTAACGGCACTATATGCTTTTTACGTTTCCTTCACAAAAAGTACTATGAAGATATCATGGTACAGCTTTCACAAAACGTTCATATATTATAGCCTATTGAATGTTTGCCATAGTACAAACATGATATTACTACAGTGCTATATGTCCAAAAAACTATACTGCATGTTTAAATACTCTTTTGCTAGTGAGTTTTCAAAGAGCATATACTGCACCCCAAATTACTTTCTAGTAGGTGCTACATTTGCTTTCAAACATTCTTACTTTTGTCTTGCTTCACTGGCATTCACAAATCCTCTCCTGTGGCCTCTTGGGATAGTTACGTTTCCAGTGGATTAATGCTTCAGATTATCATGGAAGTCACCCAGGTAATGTTACTTTTTGCCTACTGTTTTTTAATACTACGAATTCTGACATATTACTTGCCTCTAGGGGTGGACGATATACAATATATCATCTACTATAATGGAGTCTTTTTTTACGATGCGTCATCAATCGGTCATATTGGCGACACTGAGCATAAACCATGCCAAAGAACCATCGAAACTTGCATATTTTGCTGATTATTTGCTGCTGAAAATGGTCAATTATTATCATGTTTTGTGCTGTACTAATTGGACTACCAAAAGTTATAACAAAACAAGGTTAACTTCTTCCACAGGTTAACTTCCACAAGTAAATCCACAATAGGAGAGCAGACACACAAGTACATAACCTTGAGACCAGACAATCAAACATAGAGCTGAATCAACTTATGAAAGGTAGCTAATGAGACACAGACAGGTGAAGGTGATTAACTAATAGTCACATAATGAGGGCAAGAACAGGAAAAAACAAATATGGGCACATGAGGGAGAAACCAACACAAACAGTTCTGGGGTGTGACAGTTTGTGGTTGGCCAAACTGAACCAGGATTTCCAGGGCAGGAATCTTGACAACATTAGTGTTTGTTATTATCATTTCCAGTCAGGTAAGTGACATATTAGGCTAAGATCTTAATTAATACTGCTCGTATGTTTCTTAACACCTAGTAAATTTAATTTGCCAAAATACTGCGCCCTTTAGTTTGTCAAAATACTAAGTGCTTCTATATATGATTTATCAGCTTCCACACGTTATTTTCGGTGGTTTAGAGAGCATAAATTAGCAGAACAACGTATTCAGTAGTACACTAACTGTTCAATCCATGCTGTTGTTTACATCCGTTATATTGCCGATATGGCCACGCATCCGGGTAAATGACCAAACCCTGATGCAAGTGCAAACCCTTTATATCGCAATTGTAGTTTAAATGATATGCGATTTGACATTATCAAGTATATTGCAAAAAAACCACAGAGTGTCAAATCGGTTGAATGAATGAATCAATGACTCACTCATGTAGTGATTTACTGCCATCTACTGGCGATTTAAGGTTTATATTTAACGTGGGTTTTTTTTTTTACTTTTTTTCCTAAAATCATTTCAAATATCACTATTGAACGGTTTGCTTTTGAAACATCGAAACATTATTTATGCATTTGTAACTGCAGGTTAACTGCATTAAAGAGTCTGTGTAAATATTTCTAAATGCCACTTCAGATGCAGATTCTGTGCCACCTCTCCACTACAAACACAAATTATTGATACTGATTTCATTTGATCGGTAACAGCCCTTTAGTGTCGTAGTATTTAAATTTATTGATTCAATTTAAGAATTTGACACAAATGATGCATACATTGAATTAGGTTAGAAAAATTGCCCTTATAAAGGTAAAAATGCCCTTATTTGAAAAGTTCATTTCACACAGAATATAAACAATATAGTATAGAAGTAGGCATATTGAATGCTGGGATAGTCTTCTAAAGATTACATAATTGCTAGGTTTCATATTTTTTATATTTAATATAAGCTACTTTATACTTTATCATAGGCTATTATTTATCGTATTGTATGATCCCAATCATAGCATCAAGTACATTTTTAAAAGATGAAAAATGTTTAAGCGAGTCACCACAAAATAAGTAATTTGATGCAATTAGGGTAAAATAACCCCTGTCCTCATTCAGCCCATAATGCATTGCAAATAGACAGGGTTTTTCATCTGATGATAATACACCTCTTCATAAAATGGCAGGTGACCGTGTATTGTAAGGCTGTGACTAAAATACATCTTTGATTTACACTTATTCCATTATTAGCCTGTCTTTGAAGTGACCCGAGAGCACTCGCTAAGTCTCCTCATTACGCAGACAGAAATTAAGCTCTATAGCCGTAGAGGACTTTGATGTTTCCTGACACCCGTGAACCTGGGAGCAAAACATTGTACTGTCTTACATCAGATACAGTGTTCGTCCCTTGGGGCAGTACATTCATTAAATGTGATAGGAACAGATAAAAGACAATGTCCTTCCCCTTGTCAAGATTAGGTTGAGGCATTGGGTAATGTTGCAGACTGTGATTTTATAGACCAAAACATGCCCTGAGTAGATTTACATATGCATAAGTAAAGTACATGTCGCAATTATTGACATCGCTGCTGTTTGATGAGATTTATTAGTCTGTCATTTGCTTGATTCTGACAGATCTGGGAAACAGGGCAGTATGCGTGGCAGGTAAATGATGGCCTTCATAAAACATTATATTGCTGCAATGAAATCGCATAAATCTTTCATAACATGGGTCATCGTTATATGCAAAACAGATTTCACTCTGGCAGGATGTTCAGAGGAAGGGTATGTAGAGATATCAGCCTGTGCTAAATCAATGGTAAAAATGGACAGATAATTATAAATCAGCTGTTTGTGGATTGATTTGGCTTTGTAGCACTTTCAAAATATTTCTCTGTTTGTATGAGCATCTTGACCAGCCCAACAATTTTGACAAAACAAAACAAAAAAAAGACAAAAAAACAAAAAACACATACAACAATAAAAGAGAAAAAGTTTAGGCAAACAAATACAATTATAACAATAAAACAAACAAACAAAAACAAATACAAAACAAAAAACAGAAAAGAACTAAACAGAACAAATACAACAACAAATAGACACAAAAACTACAATTACAACAATAAAAACAACCATAAAAAACACATAAACAAAAAATACAAAACATATACAAAAATAAAACAGAACAAATCTTAAAGCAAATACACTTACAACAATAAACAAACTAAAAAATCATAACAAAAAATACAATAAAACAAAAACAAACAAAACAATACACACACAAAAAACAAGAAGGCCAAAATAAGTAAAAAAAATAAAAACAAAAGAAAAGACAAAACATAAAACAAATCAAGTACAACAATAAAACAAAAAAACACAAAACAGAAACAGACAAAAACTAAAAAAATACAACAAGACAAAAACACAATACAAACACAAAGCAGAAACAGACAAAAACTAAACAAATACAACAAGACAAAAACACAATACAAACACAAAAAACAGACAATAAAACAAATAAAATAACAATAAAACAAAAAAACATTTAAAAAATCTTAAAGCAAATACACTTACAACAATAAAATAAACTGAAAAACAAACAAAAAATCAAATTAAACAAAAAAGCAAAACAATAAAAACTAACGAAACCGATTAAAAACAACAACAAACAAAATGTTAGAAAATCTGTAACAAAAAATACAATTGCAACAATAAAACAAACCTTAAAAACAAACAAAAATAAAACAAATCAAGTACAATAAAACAATAAAAATAATAAAATAATAAAACAATACAAACAAACAGACAACAAAACAAAAGAAATAACAATGAAACTAAAAAACATTAATTACAATTGCAACAATAAAACAACCTTAAAAAAACAACTAAACAAACCAATACAAATACAAACACAATAAAACAAACAAAAGACAAAACTAAAATAAAATGTCTCAATATTTATAAACAATGACAGGACTAAATGATCAATAACAGTATGACAGTGGCATTCCACTTCATCTAAATCATAGATGAAAATAATTCCAAAGCTAATTCAACTTTTTAAAGGGAATTTTCAAGCCAATAGTCAGAGTACTAAATGCTATTGGGGTGATTTTATAAGAGTAATTCAAATCTGTTCAGGTAATCAGCAATATATTCACATTTCAATCAGTATAAACACTGCACCGTATTCCATTAAACAAAAAAACATTAAAAAACATCATTTAAATTTAAAAGGCATAAAATTCAAATTAGTGGAATGCATCAAAATGCATGCTCCTGTAGGAAAACTGTATTGAAACCAGTCCTGAGGGTTGCACTCCGACACATGCTTGTGTTCAGGATTCACCCTCTGACATTAAGCATGAAAAGCGGCGTGGCCATCCATGCAGCTAAGCAGTAAAGCTCAAATGCAAATGGCACAACACTCTGCTCCAGTGCTGCCTCATCAGTTCTGACACCCTGCTGGAGTGGTAATCTGTGAGCCATATGCATAGCAAAGCATCATGGCCATCTGCCCTGGGAACACACGCATCCATCTTCCTGAGGATACAGGTTTGTGTACATGTAGGTCTGGAGCATGTTGGGTGGGTGAGAAAGACAAAACAGGACAGTGTGTTTAAATACCACTGGCTCCCTCTACTGTGCTAAATATTCTTCACTAATAACAATTAACAATCAAAGCCAGGAATCTATAAAAGTATAGATCAGTGCAAAATGAAATTCTTTTATTATTTACTCACTCATATCATTCCTAAACTGTGTGGTTTTTCATTCTTCTGTGAAAACACAATTAGAGAAGCTGAAGAATCTTGGCGTAACTCTTTTCCACATGTGAAGAGTTAAAAATGACATACAAACACCAAAAAAGCACTACAGAAGTGGTCCATATGACTTGTGTGCTTTATGTCAAGTCTGCTGAAGCCATATAGTGGCTTTGTTAGACTTAACACATTTTTCAATCTTATTCAATCTGCTCCAAGGAGTGACTCTTAATTGTTTACTGATCCAGTCAAGTTTAACACATGGACTCGATTAAAAGGAAAGATAGCAAGCACCATCTGCAGCCTATACAAACAAGGTATGCAAAGACATCAGCCTGTACTAAATGCACTAAAGGTAAACACAAAACAAGACAAAACACATACAGACAAAAACTAAATAAATACAAAATAAAACAGAAAGAATCTTAACAAAGCAAATACAATTGCAACAACAAAAAATAAATAAATAAATCAAACAAAACAATCACAATCACAAAACAGATGAAAAAATCTTAAAACAAACACACTGAACAATAAAATAAACTGAAAATTAAACAAAAAATAAAACTAATCAAATAAAACTAAACTAAACAATACAAATACAAAAAGACAAAAACAAAACAACAACAAACAAAATGTTATTTGTAACGAGAAATTCAATTACAACAATAAAACACCTAAAAACAAACAAAAAACTAAATGAATACAAAAAAAAAAACTAAAACATAAAAAATAAGTTTAATGTCCATTTTGTGACGTTAAATATGGGTATAAATATAATTCAGGTGTTTGTGGGTTGATTCTCTGAAAAGTGTAAACATTTGGCTCTGTAGCACTTTCAAAATATTTCTCTGTTTGTATAAGTACCCTGACCAGCCCAACAATTTAAGTATGAAAACAAAAAATAATAATAATAAATAAACAAAAACTGACAAAAAAAAATAAATAAATACAAAAATAAGAAAAAAATAAGAATCTTAAAAGAATCTCAAAAATATGATTGCAACAATAAAACAAACCAAAACACAAACAAAAAATAAAACAAGACAATCGTAAAACAAACACAATTACAATAATAAAACAAATCAAAAAACAAACAAAAAACACAAAACAAAAACTGACAAAAAAATACAAAAATAAAACTAAAAATCTTAACAAAAATATAATTACAACAATAAAACAAACCACAACACAAACAAAAAACAAAACACAAAATAAAATAATAAAACAAAACTATCATAAAACAAACACAATTACAATAATAAAACAAACTGAAAAAACAAACAAAACAAAACAAATAAAAAACTAAACAAAAACTGAAAAAAAAACAAAAATAAAACAAAAAATCTTAACAAAAATATAATTACAACAATAAAACAAACCAAAACACAAACAAAAAACAAAACAAATAAAATAATAAATAATAAAAAAACAAACAAAAACAGACAAAAAACTAAACAAATACAACAATGAAACAGAAAAAATCTTTACAAAACAAATATACCTACAACAATAAAATAGTCAAAAACAAACAAACTAACTAAAATAAAGCCTATACAAGCAGTGTTTCTCAAGATTAAAACAACATGAGGTTGAATAAATAATCAAAACATAATAGTTTTTTAGGTATTCCTTAAATAAAAATACTGTAAGTTAGAATCCATCTTCCCGTTTTTGCCCTTGTATCCCATACTTTTTCAAACAGGCCAAAAACAGTCAAATTAATAACAATTACTAAAATTATCCTAAATATTTATACAAATATATATCTAATTAAAATGTATTAATATAATTTAAATGCATTCATTTTTTGTAAGGGAGTCAACATGTTCCATACCTAATGTCTACTTGAGAATGATGCAGTAAACCTTACCAGACCGAGCTACGAATGATATCACCACAGACCAATCTGTTCTCTTTTATTTTTAGAATATTTCCTCAGAGCATCTAATCAGTGCACGAACCCCAGCAACACCAACGTCTCCCTGCCTGGCATCTTATCATACACTAGGGGCTTTTATCCCTTCTTTCAGTCATTAACAAGGAATAAGCGGATGGCAGTCTGGAGAAAAACAAAGCTATTCTAGTGGTTCTGCATGATGTCAGTGCTAAAAAGCATTTTCAGAGAAAGAGACCTGTATGTTTCCAACAGTTCCGAGACTCATGGTATTTCAATCAAGAAAGGAGATTCTGTTAACCAAAGGAAAAGGGTGCTTTCAGTTCAGCTGGGATCAATTTAAGAACTTACATAACTCTAAAATGTCTGCATTAGTAGTTTCAAAGTCTCTGCTCAAGGTGAAGGAACATAAACTGGGTTTTGATACTTTTGGTTAGGCATTTAATTAACCGAAAGTGACGCTGTAAAGGAGGTTTAAGATGACAGCTACACAATGCTCTAAGACAGGTTGCCTGAACTCCTGCTAATAAGTGGCGAATATATCCCAAAGTTGTGTGACACGATCCTGTACCATCTGGCAGTCGTCATAATAAAACTTTTAGGCAAACTTATGAAGTTAGAATTTTGAAATGTCAGGTATTTTATTATTTCATTACTGACAACATTTTTAGTTATATATCAGGTCTACTTCTGAATAGCAATCAATGGAGAAAGATGCTTTTGGCTGCCAGATGGTGTACTTATGACATCTATAAACAAGGGCTAACAAGGCCATGCTAACATGCCAGACAGGGTTGCCAGGTTTTCACAACAAAACCCGCCCAATTGCTACTCAAAACTAGCCCAAAATCAGCCCAATTGCGAGTTTCAGAGTTTTGTGGCGGGGTTCCTCTGGTAAAATTAGCATTCCAGGTGCTAAATATTACGTTATTGGGGTTGCTTCAACCCATGGACATGAAAAACAACCCACAGCAACAGTATGAAAGTAGCCCAATTCCACGGGAAAACCACAGACTTGGCAACACTGATGCCAGACCTTCAACTTTTGATTTGGCAGATGGCGGAGGCAGTATTTGAGGAAACCTGTTTGAAAACACTCATTATTATTAGAGATGGGAACCAAGAACCATTCTGTTTTGTTTTCTTAAAGGTATAGTACACCCAAAAATGAAAATTACCCCATGATTTACTCACCCTCAAGCCATTCTAGGTGTAGGCCTATATGACTTTCTTCTTTCAGACGAATACAACCGGAGTTATATTAAGAAATTTATATTAAGCTTTATAACGGCAGTGGAAGAAGAAAGAAGAAAGTCATACACACAGGACGGCTTGAGGGTGAATGAATCATTGGGGTAATTAAATTTTTTGGGGTGAACTATCCTTTTAAATTTACATACATTCTGCATACACTATTTAGTGTTGGTTAGATTTTTAAAAATGTTTTGAAAGAAGTACCTTATGCGCACCTAGGCTAAATTAAGTTTATCAAAAAATATAGTAAAACAATAACATTGTGAAATATAATTACAATTTAAATATACTTTTATCAATACTGAAAGTCCAAAAGAACAGCATTTATTTGAAAGAGCAATTTTATTAACAATTTAAAGTTTTTATCATCACTTTTGAACAATTTAATGTATTTAATCTGAAGAAATGAAACAAATGTTACACAAATCTTACATAAATCCGAATATACACTTGTATATATATAAAATATAGACCCACATGACATATCTTTTATAGAAATTAGATTTAGTACTGATGTTTAATATAAGACAAATTACTGAACTGTCTATTACATTAATGCTCTACAAAGACTGAAAAATAATTAAAAACACACGTTGTAAGAATATATTAAAATAGACTACTTTTAGGCTATTGGATTGCTAATAGAATTATATTTCTTTTGTTCAAATATTTATTACTTAAAATTACTAAAAGAATCATTAATTGAACCATTAGGAAATCATTAAAGAAAAATCAGATTCAGAACCAAAAAAAAAAAAAATCATTAAATTTCTTTGTGACTCCCACCCCTATACATTTCAGCTGAAAATAGTACATTATATGAGATAGTATGATGTTTAAAATACTAAAAGCAACAGAACAAAAACTTGTTGCAAAAGCTATTTTAATGTCTTAAATGCTTAACCATTTTTAAAGGATTAGTTCACTGTCAGAACAAAAATGTACAGATAATGTAACATCCAATATGTTCATGTCTTTCTTTCTTCAGTCGTAAAGAAATTATGTTTTGAGGAAAACATTTCAGGATTGAAATCCTATGGTGCCTCCAAGTTTGAACTTCCAAACTGCAGTTTTAACGCAGCTTCAAAGTGCGCTAATGATCCCAGACATGAAGAAGGGTCTTGTCTAGCCAAACGATTGGTTATTTTCGAAAGAAATTGACAATTTATATACTTTTTAACCTCAAATGCTCGTCTTGTTTCGTCTCTAGGATGCGCATGCATAGTCTGTGTGATCTGGGTAGATACAGTTAGGGTAAACACTGGGTTGGTACTTCTGCGGCGATGTAGGGCGTTTTTGAAGTTGGGGAAGAAAACGAGATGGGAGTTTTTCAAGACACACTCTAAATGTATTGACCCGGATCAAACAGACTGCTCATGCAGATCGCAGAGAAGAGACAAGACGAGCATTTGAGGTTAAAACGTACAAAAATTATCAATTTGTTTAGAAAATAACCGATCGTTTCACTAGATAAGACCTTTCTTCCTCGGCTGGGGTCGTTTAGAGCCATTTGAAGCTGCATTAAAACTGCATTTTGGAAGTTCAAACTCAGGGGCACCATAGAAGTCCATTATATGGAGAGAAATCCTGAAATGCTTTCTCAAAAAACACAATTTCTTTACGACTGAAGAAAGAAAGACATGAACATCTTGGATGACAAGGGAAGAGTACATTATCTGTAAATTTTTGTTCTGAAAGTGAACTAATCCTCTAAGACATGCATGTCAAGTTAAATTAAACATGTCTGTGTGCATTATGATATCATGCTCTATAACCATTGATCTTAGAGCAGAGGGCAGACTATAGCATGTGACATAAAAATAAGGTATGTTTGTCCTTGCAATGCCAAAGCAGAGCTTGTATGATGTCATCGGCCACTCTGACAATGATGTGCCACTATGTTTTATCAATCACAGAGTAAGTTATCCATACGCCCATTTCACAAATGAACAAAGCGAATTAAACCTCAGCTTCTGCTCCATTAACACAGGGGTGAACCCAAGGATTTAGGAAGGATGTGTGTTCCTGCACTTCATCAAAGTGCTTTTAATAAAAGCATGCGGTTGAAGGCCAAGCATTGTCCTTCTAAAAGTGCCACATTTACATAGTGTACAATTACAAAGCCAAGAGCCGAGGCGGCCTGAGAAATTATTTTGCATTCCCCATTGTGAGCAAAGATATAAACCATGACCTGCAGGTCAATCATTAGTCCCTGTTCTATACTTGTCTGATACTTTGCGAGCCGCTTGTTTAATTTGTTGATTCACGGCATTGCGGAAGTCCATCCAAGGGATTAAAACCTCAAGCAATAACCCTGATATTAAAATACTGGTTTCATAGACTTATAACCTCCCAACCTCCACAAAAAGTTAATGCGATTAAAAACTAATTGCGTAAAATAATTTATCAAAAGCGCCACGATGGTTCCCACTCAAGACCTTTAGTGCTTAATTATTAATTCCTGCAATTAGGCAACTTACTATGTACTGAGTGTGAGGGCCCATGCAATATTCAAAGCGATGCATAATTATGTAATACATTCCAGACATAAGAAGCTATATATCCACAGTGGGCTTGTCAAGATAAAGACATTTTTATTTGCTTTATAAGACTAAGTTTCATCTCCAGAAGGGTCTTGGTGATAAAAGATAAAAGAGCCACAACTGCAGGGGTTTTAGTGACCTTCCGTATTAATTCTATCAAGACACACAAACATTAAGAAAGTATTCAACACAACAGGCAGTCTTGCTATCAAAGTGCACAGAATGCATCAAAGGCTTACCTTAAAGAAAAAAACATGCATGAACTGCAGAGTCTGTCAACAAGGGAGCAAATAGGGCCCCTGAATTAGACTGTAGAACGCAGTGCATTGTGTGATAAATTATATATTATGTTCATGTTAGTATCGGAAGATTATTGAAGGTCTTCATGGTGCCTGAAGCATATATGGAACCCCATCTACAATGGACTCGCTGGAGAAGTTCGGCTTTCATCTCGAGATATGCTTCAAAGCTCGCTTCGAACAGAGCAAACTGGCAATCAAACTAATGTGTAACGGGGCAGTTGTGCACTTCACAAAGCTTTAGAACAGCAGCTGAGATCACACAGAGACAGCGCCGTCTCCTCATACAAGGTCTTCCATACATGTGATTTAGAAGCTATGGCGAGATGCTTTGAAATCTTTAATGTCTTGCTCGTGGCATGCAAGCGAACATCCTTCTTGAGAAGAAATCTTCATATATATGAATAAAACCGAAAGCTTCAGTATAACTCCTGCTTCTTGTGCAAATCTTCATCTTGGATTTCTAATTTGTAAGGACAGCACATAACTCTTTGATAATACTTTATGTTCACATCTCACATTAAATATAACATAACACAACTTTTCATTCAGCACATACCTGTTACTTAAAGCCCATCGGGTCCGTAGTTCAAGGTTACTTTCTTCTTTTCTGAATAAATGCAAGAAATATGATATAAATTAGAAAATACAATATTATTAATTCAGAGCGACAAGTTCAGAGTGAGCTTGACATGGCAACCCACTCCATAGGCTACGGATATAACTAAAAGTGCATTATTTATTCATTTATTAAAAAAAGTATTATGAATTTATATAAGTGTGAAACTTAAAGGAACACTCCACTTCCACTTTTTTTTTTTGAACATAGTCTCATTTTCCAACTCCCCTAGAGTTAAACAGATGAGTTTTACCATTTTTGAATGCATTCAGCCGATCTCTGGGTCTGCCGTTAGCACTTTTACCATAGCTTTGCATAAACCACTGAATCAGATTAGACCATTAGCATCTCGTTCAAAAATTACCAAAGATTTTTCAATATTTTTCCTATTTAAAACTTGACTCTTCTGCAGTTACATCGTATACAAAGACCGACAGAAAATGAAAAGTTGTGATTTTCCAAACTGATATGAATAGGAACTATACTCTCATTCCGGCGTAATAATCAAGGAACTTTGCTGCCGTACCATGGGTGCAGCAGGCGCAATGATATTACGCAGCGCCTGAATATAGTCCCCAGCTATTTTACTATTACTTTAGTGGCTTAGTGCTGGTCACGTTGGAAGTTACCTAGCTGAGGACTATTTTCAGGCGCTGCATAATATCATTGTGCCTGCTGCACCCATGGTACGGCAACAAAGTTATTATTACGCCCAAATAAGAGTACAGTTCCTATCCATATCAGCCTGGAAAATTGCAACTTTTCATTTTCTGTCTGTCTTAGTACACAATGTAACTACAGAAGAGTCAAGTTTTAAATAGGAAAAATATCGAAAATATTTGGTCATTTTTGAACGAGATGCTGATGGTCTAATCAGATTCAACAATTTATGCTAAGCTATGCTAAAAGTGCTACCGGCAGACCCAGAGATCAGCTGAATGGATTCAAAAACGGTAAAACTCATCTGTTTAACTCTTGGAAAATAAGCCTATTTTCAAAAAAAAGTGGAGTGTTCCTTTAAGGCAAGACACCCCAGATGAATAAAGAATTTAACTAACAGATATCACCATACTTCCCCAGTTAATTGATTACATTAAAAAATTGCATTTTTGTATTACAAAGTTTATAAAATGTTATGTTTAAACATGTAAATCTGTCTAATTTAATATGAAGAGTTCAGATGCAAAAGCCTCTAAATGCATTTTTATCAGGCTCCGATGTATAGGTTTCTACCTATATACCAGCACTTCTGATTGGCCTGAGGCTGGGATTTTAGCGAGTTTGAAGTAAAAGTATTTGATGGATGTATAATATGTGTCACAAGCATTCACTCAGTATCATTATCTAATTTTAGGGGGGTTTGCATCTGAACTCTTCATATACTTTAATCTGCATCATTTCCAATACAGAAATCTTACATTTATAAAACAGGGTTAAAATTTTGTTAAAATCAGAAAATACTGTTGACAGTAATTTACCATGTTTTTACGATTAAAATCATACAGTATGATATACGAACGAACCCCTCTGTAAAATCCTTCAGAATATAAATAAGAATAAAACTGTAAATTGATGCGTAAGTGCTACTGAAGTGGCGATTTGTGACTTTTTAAAGATATGGATTGTGTCTACACAATTAAAATCTACAGATGCAAAGATAAATTGTAATAAAATAAACACTACTGTACTGGATGTTTTCTTTCCGCTAGTCTGAAACAGCATGTTATGTAAAGCCCAAAATCTTCAAAAGTATATGAAAAAAGTTTTGCCCAGTGTCATACCTTAAATGGGACTAAAAAGTAGGTTAACCCATTCAAAAATCATCTTGTAGGAACATTGTAAGTGACACAATAACATACGATACACCCACACATTACATGACTACTGCATATTACATGATTGGTGTTCATTATTCCTTTTGTATGAAAGGGGATACAAAGTAGTGTGGTACACATTGCAGATCATGTAATACTACACGAAATGAGCTCTAGGCCCCAGTCCCAATCAAAATCCAAAGAAAACATAGATGTACTTTTACATCTGTGAAGAGTTTCCTGTTCCCAATGGACACTGGAGGGCTGCCATCCATTTTGAGGTCTGGTATGGATTAGACATTTTGATATTAAACAGGCAGGTTTCAAAAGTCTTCCTCTTGAGTAGAATACTAGATTTTAGTTTAGCTTGGAGAGAAACAATTCTAAAAGCTTCTTTCATGCATGTTAAGTTATTTACACTGTTGAAGAGTCGGATTTTCTTGCTAAACATGGCCAAAGTTTCAAAAAACGATTTGGACGTATAAGTATTTCTGTGCCAAATACACACTTTGGGTTTCTTACAAGTTTTGGAACGTTTTTTTTTTTTCGATCATATCTCTTCATGACGTCCTGAAGGGTGGAACTCCTTGTATGGGCATTTCTCCCGGAAAAGCGCATCCGCGCACACGTTGTCTAGAGCGAGAGAAAGCGCGCACCCATCAACACGCTACGTCCGGCTGCACTGCTGCATGGGACTCACTCGGGAACAATGTCTCTAAAGAAGTTTCGTTTTATAATAATAATAATAATAATTCATTTTTGGAAGGGCATTCCACAAATAAGGGGCGGCATAACTAAAAGCCCTAATTAATACGTGGTTGAATCAGAATAAACGATGAAGAGGATCTCAGGGTGCGTGCGTTTGAAGAAGATCAGAAAGATAAGAAGGGGCAAGATTATTGAATGCTTTGTAAGTAAGAAGCAACATTTTGAAGTCGATACAATATTTGACCGGAAGCCAATGCAGATGACAAAGAACTGGAGAAATATGCTCTACAAAAGGGGTTCTAGAAATAATTTGTGCTGCTGAATTCTGTACCAACTGAAATTTATGTAACAGTTTTGAAGGGAGACCAAAGAGTAAAGAATTGCAATAATCTAAACATGATGTAACCAAAGAATGTACAAGACTAGCAGCGGTATTTGTTGTTAGAGAGGAACGAAGATGGTTTATATTCCGTAAGTGAATATAGGCAGATCGGACAGTATTATTAATGTGAGTTTCGAAAGAAATTGTATTATCAAGGACAACACCCAAACTTTTTACTTGCAAAGAAGGAGAAGCGATTGAATGATCAATGGTCACAGAAAAGCTAGTAGATTTTGCCAAATTAGATCTGGATGCTACAAGAAGTATTTCAGTTTTATCACTATTGAGTTTCAGAAAATTAAATGAAAACCAGGTTTTTATTTCCGCCAAACAACTTAACAGAGAAGATGAAGAAAAAACTGAAGTAGGTAAAGAAGACACATAAAGTTGGGTGTCATCTGCATAACAATGAAAATGAATGCCAAATTTTCAAAAAAATTGTCCCAGAGGCAGTAAATAAATAATAAACAGAAGAGGACCCAGGACTGACCCTTGGGGAACACCTGCGGCAACATTTAAGGGTTCAGATTTAAACTGTTTTAAACTGTTTTAAAAGTTGCACAAAGTGAGTGCGTGCAGAGAGATATGATCTAAACCAGGAGAGACAGGTACCTGTAATTCCCAAAGAATCCAGTCTGTCTAGTAAGATGTTATGTGAGACCGTATCAAAGGCTGCACTCAGATCAAGCAAAATAAGTAATGTTAACTGTCCAGAATCCGCTGCCCTAAGCAAATCGTTAGTCATTTTAACTAACGCAGTTTCTGTACTATGAAGTGGACTAAAACCGAAAACCAAAGATAACCTTGCTCAGAACTGCAGATGGTAAGTGAAACGGCATCAAATGTATGTGTTTTTATTGACAATCGCCACACGAGTGTACGTCAATCTTTAGCTCCAGGAGCTTGGCTGTTTTTGGAGAGAATCGTAAAGCTGTGTCTTCATTTGTATATGATAAAACTAAACACTTTTTGGATATATGAAGGATGCAGTACTACTCTATAGGTACTCAAGAGTAACTATGTATGTTATGCACCCTTTAAGTCTTTTGTAAATATAATTCTGGAATTATTATTTATTTGTTATTCGGAGGAAAAAGAAAATAAATCAGCCCCAGTGCTCATTCAAATCATTATACTGAAAATAGTGGCCAGTACTAAATGTTTGAAACAACATGAGAGAGTGTACATTTTCATGTTTTCATGTGAAAAATCCTTTAAAAAGACTACAGTATGTGACGTACCAGAAATCACAGTTCTCACAGTGTAATGCAGAGCACAAACAAAACATCTCACTGCTACAGTGTCATTCAGATGTTTACACCCCCATATCCAGTGCAGAACTTGGCATGAAAACATCTAAATGACTTTATCTCTCCGAGTTATTGCATGAGAGATAAAGCTATTAAGAGAATGAGAAACAAATGGAAGCTTTAAAGGCTAAATTTACATAGAGAGTAAAGGAAGCATGCTGAGATGGTGTTTGGTGTCCATCATATGCAGGATAATGGTGTGGTTATATTCACCCAGGAGGCCATGGCTGCATTTGTTAAGCTTATGGCTTCAGCCTATACAATTCTGGGATGGAACTGGTCGAGTTTGACGGCTCCTCAGCTCCCATGGAGTTATGGGATCGTAAAGTGTCTATACTTGCATCCCAGCAGATGCAGCATGTCATCTTAGTATTGTTGAATATTGACTTTATGAACATCCTACTTAAAGGGTTAATTCACCTAAAAATGAAAATTCTGTCATTAACCCTTTAACTGTCAGAAATTATATATCACCTGAAGACTTAAAATTTCAAAATTCATCCTTTGGAAACCATTTTAAAATCAGACATTGCATTATCATGGAAATTGTACATGAAAATTATATTACAAAATGTTTTTGTTCATGATTTATAAAAAATTACATTTTGGAGTGCATTTTCATGTCTATGTTCACAATAGGAAGTGACAGTTAAAGGGTTAATTACTCATCCTCATGTCGTTCCAAACCCATAAGACCTTTGTTCATCTTCAGAAGATATTTTTGATGAAATCTGAGAGCTTTAAAATAAAGTTTGCATATTAAAATAAGGTTAATATTTCATTTGTAAAAAAAAAATATATATAATGTTAAATATTCAATTCAAATTCATTGTGATGATCTTACAGGGTATATATAGAAGCCCGTTTCTGCCACTGAATAAAAAATAAAAAAGGTAATTGCGACTTTTTATCTCTAAATTCAGACTTTTTTTCTTGCAATTTTGAGTTTACATCTCTGAATTCTGACTTTTTTCTCAGAATTGCATCATAAACTTGCAATTCTGACTTTTTTTCTCAGAACTGTGAGATATAAACGAGTTAAAAAGTCTGAATTGCTAGATATAAAGTCAATTTGCGGCATATAAACTCAAAGCCAGAATTGATATAAACTCCCAATTGTGACTTTTTTTCTCAGACTTTGACTTAATAACTTGAAAACATACAATTCTGAATTAATTTCTATAATATAATAATATCTCGGAATTCTGACTTTATAACTCGCAATTGTGAGTTTACATCATGCAATTCTGACGTAATAACTCGCAATTGCGAGTTTTATCAATTGCAAATATTTCTCAGAATTGTACGATTATATCACGTAATTCTGACTTTATAACTCGCAACTGCAAGTTTGTATCACGCAATTCTGAGAAAAAAAGTCAGAATTGTGAGATAACAAGTGGCAATAACCTTTTTTATTATTTATTCAATGGCAGAAATGGGCTCCCATAGATATCAGGAGCTGTATGGTGTCTAACCTTTTATTTTGTGACCAAGACCATGGTGATATATAAAGAACATTAGTTATTACTGTATAAGTGGTCTCTTTATAAGTTTATCATGTGCACTTGCATCCCAGGAATTTTGGCTGTGGTTTTAACAGGCATTTAGGAACTTACCCTTTAAAAACTTAGACATATGCGATCGTATTCCACACTTCTTTGAGGACATCTCCTCCTCCTTGGTGCCCTGAAAACATAAATCAGAATCTCATCCTTTGATCTAATTACATTTCAATGCAGTACGATCCTCATTTAGTGAAGCTGTCAAGTTACGCCTTAAAATGATATATTAAAGTCAAGCTAATGCCTCTTTTGAAGTGAAAAGAAAGAAATATGGCTTTTACTCATGCACTACCACATGAGTACTATATAAATGATAATCAGCTCAATTAGGATGCTTAACAAAGTGGTTTGCATTTCTTTTACTTGAATTGACAAGATCTTTAGAGACTAAGTGTAGATCTAACCATATATTTTATGCTTGTAACTAAAATTAAAGTTAAAGGAATAGTTCTGCTGAAAATTTACACACCCTTAGGCCATTCAAAGTATTTTCACAGCTTCATTATATTACGGTTGAACCACTGATGTCACATGGACTATTTTAACCATGTCCTTACTACCCTTTTGCCTTGAACTTGTCAGAAAGCTATTGGATTTCATCTAAAATATCTTCATTTGTGTTCTGAAGATGAACAAAGGTTTTACAGGTTTGGAAATGACATGAGGGTGAGAAATTAATGACAGAATTTTCATTTAACTATCCCTACTATTGCCACCATTCACTTTTTTTTGTATGGAAAGGAGCAGCTTGAACATTCTTCAAAACATCTTACTTTGTGCTTAACACAAGAAAGAAGCAGAAACAAATTTTATAAGACATGAGGGTGAATAAATAGTGAAAGAACCTGGAGAAACTTTTGAAAATTGTGCCAACACTTCAGTATTTCTTGAGTCTCAAGCTAGAAAAGCAGTGTTTTCTTAAGTAGTCCAATGGCCCACTGGACAAAACCTGTGCATCTTCATCTGATTAATGACTATCCACTGTCTAATAAACAGTAATTGAATGGCCTACTGCAGAGGCCCTGAAAGCCTGGGAGAGCTGCTTGCAGCCTGTGCTATCGTCTGGGGTTGATTATGGTTGACCTTGTGTGAGGCGCACTTTGAAACAGTGAGTCTAAGCTGGGGAACTGTAGCCAGAGAGCAAAGCAGAAGATAAATGAACAGATACTGTATTGACACTGCAAAAGGAGATCGATAGTGTGATCAATATCTATTTGATTTTTATCACAAAACTCTGTGGAGGAGGAAGACGATTGATCAAACGTGCCGGGACACATCGGCATATCTAACAATATTAATTAAGAAAAACTGCTTAGGTGACTGATTGCTAAATCAGTCAATATTGTTAAAATCAAAACAAACGATTTCTGCATTCAGATGTATAGCCTAATTCTTTCTCAGGATGGATTTACTGTAAGCTTTGTACTACAGGAATTGTCTTAAGATGCTAAATGAGTCTTTAGGCATGGTTATTATGGTAAGAGTTAATAGAAGTTATAATAATTACTTTTTTAATATTATTACACTCTAAAAACACTCTTAAAATGAACCCAAAATAGGCTGGAAATTAACATTATGATTAATTAATGATTATGAAAGTTAAGCGATTTTAAATAGCATTTGAAAACGCAAACAGTGCGAAACCAAAGAGTTTTACATCCAGGGTTGTTACTGTTAACATAAACTATAAATAATAGACTAAAAAGTGTTAAAATACTAAAACTGAAGTAAAATAAATATTAAAAAATTAAATAAATATAAATATGACAAAAAAAATGACAAAAGCACATAATAAAATGATTAAAACAAACTAAATTTGAAAAGAAAACTAAAAAATATAAAAACAAAAGCTAAATCAAAATATGAATAAATACCACAGTAGTATAATGCTAAAATAAGTAATCACATCCGTGGAAAATAAATATATAATTAAAATTATATAGTTAATATAATTATTAAAGTTCATAACAGGGACTGATATTTTAACTGGTCACCAAACGTACTTCAGCAGATTTATTTTTAATAAATTTTATATAAATACCAAATCATTGCACTTGCTTTGCCAACAATTACTGTAAACAATCTTGAGCTGTCTTCATGACAGCTTAGCTTTTCTTTTATCTATGCTAGGGTTCAGTGTGTGTTAATGTAAATCAAAAATGCCATCATTTCTGTTAAGGTGGCTGTTCTCACTAAAACGCTATCATATAATTGAATCTGTTCATCAATAAAAAGCGCAACTCTAGTAACAGTAGCAGGCCATATAACTCAAAGGCACGTCAACGGATGAGGTAATATTTATTTTGAAGCATGACTCATATATAGTGAATGAAATGTTTTAAGAAGCTTTCAAATATATCATGCTTTTAAGAAGCCTTCTTAAATTACATGCTTTTAAACATCAGAGGGTCTATGAGCACTTTTTCAGCAAAGCAGCAATTTTACATTATGATTGCTTGCCTACTTAGCTCAGGTTCTGCTGCAACAACATATTTGTTATGCTTTGTTCTCATGCGAACACAATACGGCTGCCATTGTGAAATATATCAACTCGACAGCAGATTAAAACCGTCATCTCGATATGAAAAGCACGGCAGCTTCATAATAACTCATTATCAGAAAATATCTACGCCATAATATACACGTTACTGTCGGATTCATATGAAATAGACCTGTTCGAGGGTCATAATCAAGCCTTACGACGCTGGATAATAAACACGGCTGGACAGGAAAAAAGAACAGCGTGTCGCTGCTATGTGTGCAATGGGAATACAAGCCTTCAGCGTGCGAATATTTATTGGACATTGTTGAGTGCTGGGGAACATGGTTAATGGTTAACATTACGGAGTCCTTCTGAGCAAGTCCTGCAAGATTAGCACTTACATGTCTTTAGTGCCGACACTGCGAGCGGTCGTAAAAAAGAGCCCTCATCCGCTCTTGTAAATCAAATCATGTTTTGAGCGGTGATGATGATTCTGCCAATTAGTTGAGGCTGGACTGGTGAGAATTACTACTCACTATTACACATGGTCCATTCCCGAGATCTATAGCCATCCTTGATTTGCCAATCTCCATACAGGACTAAATGTGATAAGAAATGAATTATACTATTGATGAGGTCCTTAACAAGGTAATAACCGCGCTCCCCAGTCAATAATTATTCCGATAAGAATATCTTTATTATGAAAATGCCGACTACAGCAGAAAGTCACAGCACCAAAACAATACCCAGCGGTGTAATTGCCTTTGTCTGAAATTATAGTTTTCATTAAATGGAATGCTGCATGTTATTGATTGTTTAAATAAGACTCGATATCTTCCTGTTTCAAAGCACTGTGAAATTGCATGGCATTGTAATATTCCAAAGCATTGTTGTGTCTGTTCATCAATGTTATGAGATTCACACTATAACGAGTCAAGGACTATTGGCCACAATAACTGCTGTATCTAAATGGGCTAATTTTATGGGGTTAGATCACAGACGAAAAAAAAGCAAATCGCTGCTTTTCTCCTCATGACCTCATCTACTGTGTGAACAGAATGGAAAAGGAATAGAGAATGTGAAGCTGACGTCATGCCGCGTAAAGTTCTGGGAAACTTCTTTGTTTATCCCCCATACTGGGAGGATCGCTGCTGTTTCGCTATTGAGTTTAGGACAGTATTTTGATCTGTTGCGTTTGTGAAAAATGTCTCCATTGTATGTCATTCATGCTGCTGAGCATTACAATAGTAACTCCGATCATTGTTATGAGAGAAAACTGGACAATGTAAAAACACCAAGGGCAGCAGTTCGCGGAGATGACGAGAAGACGCCGGATAGTAAATTTGTTAATAAATGTCACAGATTAAACCCACTGCCTGTCACTCAATAAAAGGATAACATTGCTGAGTGTGACTAGGCTTGTGAATGAGCAGAACTGGAACAGGGACTTTCTAAAATGCTGAACTAGGGATGGAAAAATACAGGTATATATTATATTTCAAACGGTGCGATATCATCATTTTGCCCAGTTCGGTATTTCATACGCTGCTGTTCCGATGTTCACCTGTAGGCGGCAGTGCTTTCCAAATTGCTGCAAAACCGGTAAACGTGACAACAGAAAAATGCGATTGATAATCAAACAGATTAAACTCCATCAACGCGCACGAAAGTAGTAAATAAAGACAACAGTAGAAGTGAAATATGCCATTATTTTGCATAAAAAACTGATGATAAAGGTGAACGAACTGACCTTGCTGCACCTGTATGCAAGCGTTGCTATAAATCACCAAGCATTTGTCACTTGCTCGTCCTGATCTTTTCCACAAATTTATTTCGTTTTTGACAGGTGAGTGCATCATTCATCAATCAAAAATTCAGATTTGAATAACTTTTATTCACAAATGATATTGGACAGTAGTGAAGTATTTTTACTTTACTCAAGTAAATTTAAAAAGTATCTGTAGTTTATTTTTTACTCCATTCCAAAGCATAATGTCATACTTTTTTCTAAACTACATTTCATAAATAAAAGTTGTTGTTTGTTTTACGTTTAATAATTAAGAATATTAACAATATAGTATTTCACGTGTAAGTAAATGCGTTGCGTAATATTCTGGACTCTTTTGCATGTCTTTGAGCATCACTGGCATGGTACATAAACCAGCATTTTAAAATGCTACAAAACTGCTAACAAGCTCCCAGGGTTTTTATTTTGGTTGTCATTAGTTCAAATAAATCCAGTGGGCGACACTGTTCTCTTGGTAATCACAGATCAACATTATAAACGATATTCTACAAAGGTTAAGTGAAAAATAAAATGATCTTCTGTTCTCTTTAGTCGATACAGTCAAAATGTGAATATTTAACTTAAAGGCAAAAACAAAACAAATGATAAGCAGGTCTCCGTATTAATTTCAGCATTTGTAGCAGAGAGCGATCCTCCCAAAATAGCGGCAGCGCCCCAGCATGCAATGTGGCGTGACGTAGATTCACATTCTCTATAAGGCAGACTTGTGTTCCATTTAAAGTCGATGTAGGATCCCGTGATCGCGTCCACGTTTTTACTCAGAAATTACGACTCTTATCAAAATGCATTTTTAAAATACCAGTACTAGTAAAATGCAGAAGCGTACTGTTTTTAAAAGAAGGCTATCGCCAGAGCTGTGTAGACTACTTACAAATTGTAATCCATTACCGATTCCAGATTACACGGCCAAAATTGTAGTCAGTAACGTAATCTGTTACATTACACATTTTAGGTAATATAATCAGATTACTTTTGTATTACTTTTAGGTTACTTTTGACATAACTCATTTATCACATTGACTTAAATAGGATTATCTTGTACCATAATGATGTAAAAAAAGAAAATAAGTTCCATTCATTGTAATTTACAACATGAAGTGCATTAACTATTATATTATATTAAGGTTTACCAAACTATGGTTCGTAAAGTAACTGCTGGGGGTTTGTGAGTTTAATGAAAAGCTAACAATTACTTAAATAATAAAAATAAATAAATAAATAAATAATTTTAAAACAAAGACATAATAATACATGGTTAAAAAAAAACCTACAGAGTGATAATTCAAATAAAAATGTGTTCATCAGTAGTTAATGCAATGTTGAAGCCCTTCTGAAACCTGAAATGATTTTTGTAAATCCAGTGGTCAAATGACACCTAATGACTAGTCTATATGTGAATGTCCACAAACCTGGACTTTCTGAATGTATATAATCAGTAGGCTATTTTAGAAAAAGAAAATTTAAAAGATGAAAAAGAGAAATTAGGGAGAATGCCAGCTCCTGCGTCAGCATGCGCATGTGTTGTGTACTCTCCTGAACATGTGTGAAAGACTGACATGGAAGAGAATAAGTTGTTCAATAAAGTAGATATTTTTGTTTTCTTCGTGCACGTGTTGTCACGTGGACTATTTCAACAAAGTCTTTACTACCTTTCTGGGCCTTGAACATGTCAGTTGATTTGGTGTCAATGCAGGGTCAAAAATATCCTAATTTGTGTTCTAAAGATGAACAGGTTTGAAATTACATGGTGCTGAGCAATGACACAGTTTTCATTTTTGGGTCAAAACAACCACGTTGTTTTGAGACAACCTATACTAATGGTTATTTTGTACGTTTAAAATTTTGTCAAAAGATCCAAATCCACAAAAAAGTTGATTTACACACCTACACATACAAACATTTTAGCATCTTGAAAGAGTTCAGATTAAAGAGATTTTATGTTTCGGATGTTTAATTGCATTTTCATCATGAGCTCATACTTTTGGTTCTTGTTGATCTAATGACTGATCCCTGCTCTCTACATGGCTGTTAAGTTGAAGATCTCTTGACTCCTTCGTAGTTGAGGTATATTCTGAGATCTGTTGAAGAGAATTGTGTTTATATTTACTACATTATGATCTAAGAGACTGGTCAGTGGTCAAAGGCCAGTAAAATAGTACAGTACAAAAGTAATGAGTTGACTGAATATTCAGATTCTATGCTCAAGTCTATTTTACCTTATTGGTTCTGGAAGGGGATAACCTTGGTGAAAAAGCTGCATTTGGATGATTTTTAAAGCTTTTGGCAGGGCTGTCACCACCACTTCCTGGTCTGCGGTCTCTGTAGGTGTTTTGTTCCTCCTCAACTTCTTTTACTTCCATCTGTGGAAAAAGAAAACATTCTGCTATTTTATTGCTGCATCCTAGTTTTGGTATTCAATCATCTACATGACTGAAGTGTGTCATCATGTATATTGCTTGTCATCTTCACCTGTTCAATGGGAAGATCCACCTTCATATTTTCATCTTCAAGTACTTCAGAGGATACTACAGCCTCCTTTCTTTTGTTGGTGGCTCTGAAGACACTTTTTTCTGGAGAGGGCGATAAATCCTAATTACATGCTGATAATATGCTGGATGCAAACATTAGTAAACACAATTCACAATGTAGAAGTTGAGGACTGCATTAACTATCATCCTAAATATTTAATCAAAAGCAACCATTCAGGATTTTACTGTAACTTATAACAAGATAGGAAGTGCATGTTTTTCTACATTTGACAGGCCACATGATAGAAAATGTTTAAAGGAACACTCCACTTTTTTGATAATAGGCTAATTTTTCAACTCCCCTAGAGTTAAACAGATGAGTTTTACCGTTTTCTAATCCATTTCGAATCCTGGTGGTAGCACTTTTAGCATAGCTTAGCATAAATCATTGAATCTGATTATACCGTTAGCATCTCGCTCAAAAGCGACCAAAGAGTTTCGATATTTTTCCTATTTAAACTTGACTCTTCTGTAATTACATTGCGTAGTAAGACTGACAGAAAATGAAAAGTTGTGATTTTCTAGGCTGATATGGAGAGGAACTATACTCTCATTCCAGCGTAATAATCAAGGAACTTTGCTGCCGTACCATGGGTGCAGCAGGCGCAATGACATTATACAGCGCCTGAAAATAGTTCCCAGCTAGGTAACTTCCAACATGATCGGCACTAAGCTAATAATTATATAGCTGGGGACTATTTTCAGGCACTGCGTAATATCATTGCGCCTGCTGCACCCATGGTACGGCAGCAAAGTTCCTTGATTATTCTGCCGGAATGAGAGTATAGTTCCTATCCATATCAGCTTAGAAAATCAAATCTTTTCATTTTCTGTCGGTCTTAGTACACAATGTAACAACAGAAGAGTCAAGTTTTAAATAGGAAAATATCGAAATTATTTTGTCATTTTTGAGAGAGATGCTAATGGTATAATCAGATTCAATGATTTATGCTAAGCTATGCTAAAAGTGCTACCGCCAGACCCGGAGATGTGCTGAATGGATTCGAAAATGGTAAAACTCTAGGGGAGCTGGAAAATGAGCCTATTTTCAAAAAAAGTGGAGTGTTCCTTTAAAATCAGAGCATTAAGAGACAGTAGCATGAAGTAGGATCAGGTTGGTCCATTAATAAGAACCTTGAGACCCAGCTTCCACAGCTGAGCTTCATTGTTTGCAGTGAATATAACAAAATGGCACTGTAAATAGACAAGCTCTGTTGCGACTAACTACAAATCAATTAATGTTTGTTAAAAAACGCTCAATATCTTCTCTCAAAACACAGGCTATTAAGACAGACAAAGAAAAAAAACCTGTCTGGAGATGAAACGTCTTGTTTCGGCAGACAAGACATGAGGGTTAAAGTGATAAACACTCTTCAGCATTACCCAGAACACTTCACCTCACATCAAATCAAGTCCGTCCGAGCTCAGCACTTCACAAAGCATTTAATGGGCTTTCTTGATCCCGAGATGCAAACTGCATTCGTCGGTGCCTTTGACATTCAAAGGTAAGACAATCTTGGCTAATGATAGGTTGACAGCAGATGCACTCCTCCTCCAGTAGGTGATGGGAATGGCTCTCGCAGTCATGGCATGTTTGATTACCCCTCTGCAGCGATTGATGTAGTTAAAAGGAGGTTTCTCGTTTTATTTTTTTCGGTTTCTGCCATTAGGAATGGCATTATGTGGATCTTCTGCCCCATGGGACATGATCAAGTGTCCAGAGTAGGTATGAGCCTTCATCTTGGGGCTTTTATAAGCATGGCTGCAGACATACCGTCCGAGGCTAATGCGAGATCTGCATGAGTGAGGGAAACTCAACTCCATCACAAGGACTGCTGGCTCGGCTCTTATGAGCAAAGTGATGGCAGCTCCGGAGCGCCTGCAATTACTCAACGAATGACCTCATGGCATGTAAAAGACACAATGCACTTGCTCAGTCAAAGTCTTGTTTGGTTAATCTACTGTACAATAAGTGTCAATCTCATTCACATGCAGCCCCTCAGATTTGTGAGCCAGATGGATTTTGTACAATAACAACTTACTGAATAAAGTATCCATTTCTTAAAGGGATAATTCACCCAAAAAAGGAAAATTCTGTCATTAATTACTCACCCTCATGTCAATCCAAAACCGTAAGACCTTCGTTGATCTTCAGAACACAAATTAAGATATTTTTGATGAAATCCAAGAGCTTTCTGACAGCATAGACAGCAACACAACTACCACATTCAAGGCCCAAAAAGGTAGTAAGGAAATCATTAAAATAGTCCTGGTGACATCAATGGTTCAACCATAATTCTATGAAGCTATGAGAATACTTAGAGAAAACTTACACAAGTTAAGAAACCTCTCAGATTTTACCAAAATATCTTAATTTTTGTTCTGAGGTTGAATGAAGGTCTTACAGGTTTGGAACGACATGAGGTTGAGTAATTAATGACAGAATTGTAATTTTTGGGTGAACTATCCCTTAAAAAAAGATACCATATTATGCAATAAAGGTAATGAAAAATTGTATTTACGATATAAGTATTTATGCAACAGAGTGAGACAGACTTGGTGAATGAAAGCGAAAGAACAGAAACCAATATAGAGAACCAACAGAGAAAAATCAGAGAGAATGAGAGAGAGAGATTTCTCATGAATAACTTATGAACATTTTGATTACCTATCAGAAAAAATGGAAACATTTTGTTTTCCCTGGCATAGCTAACAAGGCACTTGCATACATTTTAAACAAAACGGCCTGATTGAATTTATCTATGATTTAAAGCCCTCCGCAGCATTTGAATCCATGCTGAGCTTTAATATTCCTCTCACAGGACGGCATTCTATCCAAGAACGAGAGCGTATTTCCCTAATGTAGGTGGGCTTTAGAGAACAGCCTGTCAATTCAAAGCAATTTGTGGCGTGCACACACCCGCGCGCTCGCTGTATTGCACCGCACACATGCAAGAGTACAAGATCCTGCTTTTTTGGCACTCTCTCTCTCACTCCTTAATCATAAATGCATCACAATCACACAGCAGAGATGGTATAAGAGAAAGACGGAGGAGAAAATAAGACTTCTACAGAAACAACAGCCACAGTGCCTATCAGCAATTATGTAAAACGCCTGTATCTGCCGAAGGAGGAGGCGGGAAACGGAACTCCTGGGAGACAGAAGGAAAATCGTATCACAACTTGCCACACTCACCCGCCGTAGCGAAGAGATCTGGGATTTTCAAGCCCAGCCCGGGCTGTTTGGCGTAAAAAACGGAGCCGGCTCCGTCCACTCCTGGTTTTGCAAACTGCAAGAGTAAAAAAGCAATCTTCAAATAAAGACCATACATGGCTTTGATTCGATCTGATGCTTAAAGTGTGTCTACAATCCTTTGATAACAAGAAACAACTGTGTTTCGAACACAGCCCGTTCTTCCTCTTTTACTCTTTTTCACATTTTCCATTGACCTCAATTTTTCATGAGCTGATATGCTTTGTAGCTCCCCAGCGACCAGCGTGGTATTGAATTCATCTGGTTCCAATACATCCCATGCACAACCTATCAATCACCAGAGAGCACAGCAAACTAATCATTTATTGATGAAACAGGGCAGCCATGAATTTCTAACTGCAATAGTCTTATTTATCAAGCCAGATCAAACAATGAGGATCCAAACAAGCTTTAAAAAAGAGACTTGGAGCGAATAACTTATTCTTCAGCAGACAGCAGACAGTTATTGATGAAAAAAGAAGACTGGGGCACTGGAGACACAAAGAGAGAGACAGAGCAGTGGAAAGAGGAGTTTAGAGTGATGCTTTGACAGCAGGATGCATGTCTGAATTAATACTCCCACAAAAGGTAATTTTCTTCTAGCAGTCAGTGCATACCCGATCTACCATTGGGAGCAAGGTGAGCCATTTCTGGCGCAGTGAGGGAAAGAGAAGGCTTAATACATTTTTCTCCAACTCTTGCCACTGTTAGTTGGCTCCATAGAGAGGCAGCTTGGGGGTACTTCACTGATCTCCGTCTTCCACTGGTACACACTTCGGGCAATGGTGTTTGCAAGCCCACTAACATGGGGCCCGGGGAATAGCGGAATATTTGTTCTACTCGCTTGCTGTTTTAAAGCAAACTCTGCCTGACGTGTCTTTGAATTTGAACAGATGTTGGTGGGCCAAGGAGAAATAAAACAACAGAACTGACAAAAGTTCTGCTGGAATATTCAATTCAATTTCAGCATGAATGTGCCGAATCTGAAAATCCTAATGTAGTACGTTATTAATGAGAGCAAGTTCAAGATCACTTTCAATTTAGTCCCAGCTTCAGACAGCCTCCCAGTGGTCCACTCACAGTCCATTCACTGACCGTTTGATTCATGTTGCACAAAACTGGCAACACCACTCGGAAACTGGCAGTTTCAATCTGATTGGGCGGCTATGCAATTTCACCAGTCCGTTGAGGTTTACAAGTCCGCCTGTAAACAAATGCATGTTTAAAAGATGCTGGGTTAATACAATAAGCGCTTCTGTGGAAGAACTAATCACCAGAGGTGATGCCAGGTTAATGCCATCCAATCACTGAAAAACATTCCGTTTTTATACACATAGGTATCTATTTCAGATAAAACCACCCCCAAAATGGTACATAAAAACAAAATAAACTCTAGCTGGTCACATTTTATGTCAGTCTGATGATTCTGTTCCCATCTAAGTGGGTCATTTTTGACTGGAATCAAAATTTAAAAAATTTCCTATGTTCCACTTCTCAAGTTGTAATTACAAGTTTGACGGGTTCAAGTGTTTGGTTGTCAGAAAGAATAGGAATTATGGTGGACACCAAGTTCATTCTTGCCTATTTCTTGGGGAAATCTCATTAAAGCCAAAATGGAAAGTCAATATCACATGGATATTGAATAAAATGTAGAGTCCCATTCGTTGACAACCGTATAAACATTAACCACACTAGTGTATACGTTCAATGCACTAGCATCTAGAAATTTCAGTCAAATAAATGCATTTGTGCTGTGGAAAATACAAACAATATGCATCAAATGTTTATGCACATATGGAAATATAAATGACCAAGATGGCAAGAGAAATCAATGTAAGTGTTGTGGGAAAAATTAATAGAACTTGACAGTCACTACAGCAATAGTCGTCTCCTCCACTCATTACCAACCCAGTGTTTACAAAGCGAACATGCAAAGAAAGTCAAACACCCTTTGTAAAAAATGGGTAAAACAATGATTTCAGATGATTTTGAGGTTGGAAAAGAAAATGAGATGAGAATTTTTAGCCCTACCCTACCTTTTTGAACACAGTACACAGACGAAGACCTAACCACGTGTGACCTTTGAAGAGGAGCTAGTGCAAGGTGAGCATTTGTGGTTAAAAAGTATATCAATTTTAATTAGGGCTGTGCGATACTGAAGAAAAATGTGATATGCGATAACTTAGGGTGACCATATGTCCTCTTTTTGGACTTAAAAAAATGTGTTTGGCCAGGATTCCTAAATCGCCCAAAATGTCTGGGATTTGGCTTTTGCTTTCAAGAGTCGCCATTTACTGTGTGCGTTTTTGTATTAAAGCCTTGCGCTGGACTGTTTTCTTAATCCCGCTGCAAACATTCTAATATTGAGTATCATTTTCACGCATCACAGAGTCGCTATCAATATGCGGAGTATATAAATCACTTTGGATGCAGCTCATGTTGGATGTAGGGTTGCCAAATCCACATTTTTCCACGGAACTGGACTAACTGTTGCGGTGGGTTTGTTTACTCCCATGGGTTAAAAGTGTGAAATATTGCATTAATGACATTTGACTGAAATGTGATAAAACTGTGGTGGATATTAGTTCTGTGAAGGATGGCCACTGTGGTAGGAAGCTTTTTATCTGTGTTATGATCAATCTGCGTAACATTGACTGTACAATATGTAGTTTTGGTATGGAAATGACATATTTAGATACCAAAATCACTGTAAAACCACAACAAATTCATTGTGTTTGTGCACACTTGGCAAATAAAGCTCATTCTGATTTTGATTCTAATATAACTAGCAGACATGTTTCACTCTTTGTGAGAAGAAAGCACCCCTACAACAACTTCTGAAAGTGAACGACTGCATTTTAACATCAGTTTTGGAGCTGAATAATACAAAGGAAAAAATAAAACATTGCTTAGTCTTTACTCTACAAATTCAATATGCACTGATTCTTATTTAAGCTTATTTAAGTTATTTAGGCAAGAGCAGTAATTTTCTCTTTGTCTTTTGTTCATTGCACCAAATATTGCAAGCTGTAGCGATATGCATACATTTGCGATATTTCGATATATTGCACAGCATTTTTCGTTTTGCTAGATAAAATGGCTAGGATCATGTAGAGTCTTTTGAATCTGCACTGAAAATACAATTTGGACCTTCAACCCATTGGCTTTCATCGAAATCCACTATATGGAGAAAAAATCCTGGAATGTTTTCCTTAAAAACCTAATTTCTTTTCGACTGAAGAAAGAAAGACATTAACATCTTGGGGTTAGTAAATTATCAGGATTTTTTTATTAACTAATCCTTTAAGATGTGCTTTCATGAAGTAGATCACAAATGGATGACCCTAAATACAGGTGTAAACAGGGTTTAAAATGTCCAGCCGTAAATACAACTTGAGAGGCAGTCCGATATTCTACTATTTTTAGTAGAGCAGTATTAGCCGCAATGTGTTAATTTTTTATGTTGACAGTCAATAGTCTGGCTATGTGAGACTAGTTCTCATTTAACCAAAGCATTTAGAGGTGGAAAAATGCCAAATAAGACATTTCCCACTATTCTAAGACCATTATTACTCCTGGTATTAACATCTGTTTTGGTGAGTAATTTTAGGACAACATCAAATACAGGTGTAAACAGGATCTTAAGTGTTTTGCATGTTAGTAGCCATGCAATGTCTCAGCTGACCATTTGTGATTGGATCAGCTGATACAGATCTTAATACCAGATTGTCACTGGGCCTAAGAACAGGTTGTAGTGTCCTTTACACTAACTCAAGCATGGAAGAACAGCAAAAAGCAGGGGGATGGTAGCATCAATCCAGAGCAATGTGATAATGACTCTGAAGCCAGGCGTGGAAGACCCCCTGCTGTATTAGTGAACCACTCCCCCTGCCTACGCAGGACAGGCCTGACAGAGAGCAGCTGGATGGGTGTCTCTACCAATCCCCTAGAGAAACCAATGCTTCTCCAAAACAGGAAGCCACCGCAGGGACAGCAGCAGGTCTGACATGAGCAAGTCATCAGAGATATGAGGGGACAGCTTCACCCTGCAGTGGCATGGAGAGGGTCTGTACAGCTTTACTGCCTCTGCATGTCACAGTCATGGATGTGTGGCCTCTAGTACAAGGGGGTGCGATCATCTCTGTCGCTGCTGCACTTTTCCACCCATGTCAACTTTGCTGACACCTCGCTCAACATCTATTAGGCCAGTAGGAGAATAAACACCAAATGCTGTGCTACTGCTTTCATCTGCCGGTGCAGTGCCAGCTCTGTCACATGAAAAAAAAAAAAAGCCTGTGCAGGAAAAAAAAAATGCTGAGATTTCTAATAATACACAGGGCCCTTTCTGTGTGCAGTTTACATGACAATAAAATATAGGTTTAAGTATACTGTATTGATTTCTAGGGGAAGATTCTTCTGTAATTCAATTTCATTATCAAAACGTTTACACTGGAATGACATCATTGGATAAGGTAAGCAAGAGGCAGAGAAAAGAAAGGTGTTTTGATGGAGGCCATAGCTGAGTCTTTGTCTCCCTCATGTGGTAAATACAAGATCTGAAAAAATAAAGCTATGAAGGAGAAATTTCATGCTGTTGATTAAAACAAAGTATGCACAACATGCTATGGAATTATGGAATTTCTTTTTCTACAAATACCCTTTTCTGTTTTAAATGACTTTTTAGCATAAATGATTGAAATTAAGTGAATTCATTTTTAATGTAATAATTACACTATCGTTTAAAGGTTTTGGGTAAGACTTTAAAGTTTTTGAGAGAAGTCTCCTGTGTTCACCAAGGTTGAATTAATTTGACTGATTACAAATGAAAAACTTTTTTGAATATATTTTAATATTAAAGTTTTTGCTAGTCACTACTCCAGCCTTCAGTGTCTCATGATCCTTCAGAAATCATTCAAATATGTTGATTTGGTACTCAAGTAACATTCCTTGTTTTTCTCAAAATTGAAAACAGTTGCACAAGCCACAATAAATTTTTCCCCAAACCTTCAGTGAGTAGAATGTTCCCTGCAGGAAAAACACTTTGTGTATTTGTGTATTTGAACCCTTTACAACATACATGCAACATTTACAGAAGGTACACTTACTGATGCTTTTCATTTAGGGCAGTGCTAAATGAAAAAATGTGATATTTAGGCAAAATAAGAAACATGAAAACACATCTTCATTCTGTTCAAAAGTTTTCACCCCTTAATGCTTTGTGTTTCCTTCTGAAGCATCATTGAGCATTTGAACCTTCTGTAATAGTTGCATAGGAGTCCCTCAGTTGTCCTCAGTGTGAAAAGATGGATCTCAAAATCAAACAGTCATTTTTGGAAATGGTTCAAATACACAAAAATGCTGAAAAACCATTAGTGGGACTTGAAGGACTTTTCTGAAGCACAGCGGGCAGTTTAACTGTTCAAGACAAACAAGGGACTCATGAGCAACTATCACAAAAAAGAAATAAATAAAATAAAAGTGTATGTAAACTTTTGAGTGGGGTCATTTTATTTGAACTATTATTTGCTCTTGTGGACTATATGTAAACGTCTTTTATGTCAAAAATATATTATACAGGTCAGTATTAAATAAAAAATAGCATGCATTTTGTATGATCCCTCTTATTTTGGTAAAACAATTAACATTTTGCAGATTCTGCAAGGTGTATGTAAACTTTTGACTTCAACTATATATATCACTATTAAAAATTGTTTTAAGAATTTCAAATGTATAATTTTATATAAAATGGATTTCAAACATAAGCATAAGCCTTTAGATCTAAATCACCTCAGATAAACGTTTTTTTTAAGATTGCAAGAAACAAATTGAAAATAATTTGTCAAAACATTTGTGTGGTAGTAAAGCTTTGCATTAATATTACAGATTATCTGTGAGGAAAACAAATATGAGATTGTTTGTTCTCCTCACAACAAATACAGATTACAGGTGAATGTAAACAGATTATGGAACTGCACCTTGGAATTTAATGACACTTTGATGAGACTTTGATTGCTATTCCATCTTCATTGTATCAAAGATAATTGGCCACTTTCTTCAAATTATTTCCTCCACTCAATGAAGCTGATGAAGCATGAGAAATCAATTAGAGAACAACACACATGGAGCAACCACAAGAGCTTTCCCTTCTAACATCAACGGGCAAACGGTTTGCCGTCATTTTTCTTATTCACAATAACCAGATGTCTCAAACTTCACTTTGGAGAGCTCCGGGTTCCCAGTCCACTAAGTGTGTATTTTTTCCCCATCACTTATTTGCCAGGTCTAGCTCTTATTGTAGTCTGGACCATCCCAAAGCATCAAGTGAACACGCGCACTATCACAAAACAATTTATCCTCATTCTGCCGGTACAGGGGAGGGTTTCAGCGCCTTCCCCCGGTGAGGGAGCTCGGCTCTCACTTGATCAAGTAACACAAACTCTTGAGCGTTGGGACAGTTTGAAAAAGGAGAGGTGAGAAGAACTCAATACCTCCTACAGACAGTGATTGATGAGGGGAATGTACTCACTCCCAACTCGCAATGCCACATATCAGCCTGATTGGAGACATTGAGATCCTGTGACGGTAACATTTTTCTCAACTATCTGATCTTCAACACTAATGAACAGTAGCCAATTTATATCTGGCCCAAATTGAAATTTTCTCGCTAACTGGTTTCGGTCTGAGGGGAAAGGGGTGGGTGATGATCAAGATTGGTGTCTTGTAAACTAGTTCAGGACATTAGCTCTGCTCTATGTTTAATCTCCATACTACAGTTCAAGAAAAGAGCAAATAAGACTAATATGGCATTCTACCCTGCCAAAACAGGCTCATTTGCTTGTGTTCATCCCCTCCTTCTGAAGAATTAGCCTATTACTCTTTGACTATGCAAAATCAATACCAGCATTTTCATTACATTTTTACATAATATAATCACACCAATGCAATCTATAATATGAATATTTTCACCAAGAAAAGATCCTTACCAAAGTTTTGTCCTGTGTTTCTTTTTTCAGTACTGGAAGAATGCCATTGCTGATCCTAAAAAAGAGGAAGATAAAGAAATAACTTAACAAAAGAGTTACTTGTACTCCACTTGCTCCAAATCTGTCTGCTTTCTTTATTCTGTGAAAACTGTATCATATTTTCTTTCCTGGCTCTGCTATTTTATTTTTTTTTTTTACAAAATTAAATATAGGTGCATCTCAATTAATTAGAATGTTGTGGAAAAGTTCATTTATTTCAGTAATTTAACTCAAATTGTGAAACTCGTGTATTAAATAAATTCAATGCACACAGACTAAAGTCTTTGGTTCTTTTAATTGTGATGATGTTGGCTCACATTTAACAAAAACCCACCAATTCACTATCTCAACAAAGTAGAATATGGTGACATGCCAATCAGCTAATCAACTCAAAACACCTGCAAAGGTTTCCTGAGCCTTCAAAATGGTCTCTCAGTTTGGTTCAGTACGCTACACAATCATGGGGAAGACTGCTGATCTGACAGTTGTCCAGAAGACAATCATTGACACCCTTCACAAGGAGGGTAAGCCACAAACATTAATTGCCAAAGAAGCTGCCTGTTTACAGAGTGCTGTATCCAAGCATGTTAACAGAAAGTTGAGTGACAGGAAAAAGTGTGGAAGAAAAAGATGCACAACCAACCAAGAGAACCGCAGCCTTGAGAGGCTTGTCAAGCAAAATTGATTCAAGAATTTGGGTGAACTTCAAAAGGAATGGACTGAGGCTGGGGTCAAGGCATCAAGAGCCACCACACACAGACGTGTCAAGGAATTTGACTCCAGTTGTCGTATTCCTCTTGTTAAGCCACTCCTGAACCACAGACAACATCAGAGGCATCTTACCTGGACTAAGAAGAAGAAGAACTGGACTGTTGCCCAGTGGTCCAAAGTCTTCTTTTCAGATGAGAGCAAGGTTTGTATTTCATTTGGAATCCAAGGTCCTAGAGTCTGGAGGAAGGGTGGAGAAGCTCAAAGCCCAAGTTGCTTGAAGTCCAGTGTTTAGTTTCCACAGTCTGTGATGATTTGGGGTGCAATGTCATCTGCTGGTGTTGGTCCACTGTGTTTTTTGAAAACCAAAGTCACTGCACCTGTTTACCAAGGAATTTTAGAGCACTTCATGCTTCCTTCTGCTGACCAGCTTTTTAAAGATGCTGATTTCATTTTCCAGCAGGATTTGGCACCTGCCCACACTGCCAAAAGCACCAAAAGTTGGTTAAATGACCATGGTGTTGGTGTGCTTGAATGGCCAGCAAACTCACCAGACCTGAACCCCATAGTGAATCTATGGGGTATTGTCAAGAGGAAAATGAGAAACAAGAGACCAAAAAATGCAGATGAGCTGAAGGCCACTGTCAAAGAAACCTGGGCTTCCATACCACCTCAGCAGTGCCACAGACTGATCACCTCTATGCCACTGTGAACTGAGGCAGTAATTAAAGCAAAAAGGAGCCCCTACCAAGTTTTGAGTACATATACAGTAAATAAACATACTTTCCAGAAGGCCAACAATTCACTAAAATGTTTTTTTATTTAAATTGGTCTAATGAAGTATTCTAAATTATTGAGATAGTGAATTGGTGGGTTTTTGTTAAATGTGAGCCAAACTCATCACAATTAAAAGAACCAAAGACTTTAACTACTTCAGTCTGTGTGCACTGAATTTCACAATTTGAGTAGAATTACTGAAATAAATGAACTTTTCCATGACCTTCTAATTTATTGAGATGCACCTGTATATGTGACCCTGGAACACAAGACATGTCATAAGTAGCACGGGTATATTTGTGGCAATAGCCAACGATACATTCTATGGGTCAATACAATTGAAAAAAATGGTCCATGAAGATATATTGTAAATTTCCTACCGTAAATACATCAAAACTTGGTTGATAAAACATAATGCTAAGAAAGTCTTTTAGACAGCTTTAAAGATGATTTTCTCAATATTTAGACTTTTTTGCACCCACAGATCCCAGACTTTCAAATAGTTGTATCTCGGCTAAATTTCCATACATCAATGAAAAGTTTATGTATTCAGATTCCAGACAATGTATACATCTGGTGGTAAAAAATGAGAGGTAATGATAGCCCATTTTACTATAAGAAAGTTAAATAAAAGGGCATTATACAGGTTAATTACTGTCATTTAAATTATCGTGTCTAATAATATTTCTTACACATCACTGACGTTGTGGATTACTCCCTTGCTTAGAGCCAGGTGATATGGCAAAGACCGGAACCTCTCCATCCCTACAGCAACATAAAAGTGGTTGTTCTGTAGCTCATACGATCCACGTAAAGGTCTTCCATTCAGCATGTACAATCTGAAAGAAGTAAGATCACTCAGCATTATCTATACATACATTTTACACATGTACATTTTACAGAAGTAGCTCATACCTGTGCACAGCTCCAGTGCGAAGATGAACTCTCTCGGTCACCATGGCCAATACGTTTTCCCAGCTCGCAAGCGTGTGTTTTGGAATCAGCACCCGTGCTGGAGGAACCAAGATATCTCCATTGGTAAAAACACTACAAGATATAACCAAATTTGCCACTTAGGACCTCAACCCACACATTTCTGCTTCCAAATATGTTTTGTTATCGAAAAAGAAAGACGATACCCACTAATATTTAACAACATGAGGAATTAAGATGCTATTAGAGGTAAATAATTAAATAAAGCAAAGAACATCGGTCTGATTTTATACCATTAGACAGTACTACAGTTTTAAAGAATTAGACTTTGCCGTAGCCTGAGGCTTTGCCATTGAAGACTTCCAATAGGGACACATTAAAAGCAGGGCTCACTTGATGATGCACGACTCATTACTGATTCTCTTCCATCGAGCTGGGACAATTATTCTGCTGTGAACTACAGGTTGGATCTGCAGTGGAGACAAATGAACAGGACCCTGCTGAGCATCACCGACAATAACTGTTCCCCTGCTCATTTAGGGCACTTACACATCTGGTTTTCTTCAATCAGCCGTCTTAAATGTTATGTTGGTTGTTGTTCAGATGGAAACAAGGAGCTAAAAGGGTGGCAGACAGTGACATATATGGCCATAACCTCAAGCAAAGTCACACTAAGTGGGCATTTTTATGATTATTGCTCTATTATGGTCCATTGCATGTTGGTCTCTGAGGAAGGCTGTAAAAACTATTAGCTTAATAAGTCACTTCAAATAGTCCAAACTTTAGTCCAAAATTTGAATCCTATGCAAAACAGATCATGTGACACTGA
This sequence comes from Cirrhinus molitorella, assembly GCA_033026305.1. Classification (NCBI taxonomy): domain Eukaryota; kingdom Metazoa; phylum Chordata; class Actinopteri; order Cypriniformes; family Cyprinidae; genus Cirrhinus; species Cirrhinus molitorella. The sequence continues at coordinate 8,038,941 of CM065135.1, forward strand.
AGACCGGAGTAATGGCTGCTGAAAATGCAGCTTTTAATCACAGGAATAAAACACATTTTCAAATACATTTAAATAGAAAACAGCTATTTTAAAATTAACAGTATTATAGTGTTTATTCTATTTTTAGATAACAAATAGTATAAGGATTATTAGTATTTTGCTATTGTGGTGCTTATATTGTGCTACTGTTGACTATATTTCACATTCCTGCAGTATTTAGCTCTAACTTTAATGAAAAACACCTGAAGCAGCTAATCAAGGTTTTGGGGTTTGTATGAAAATTACAGACAGGTGTGTGAGCAAGAGTGGAACTGAACTCTGCGGGAAGAAAGAAACCCCAGAGCAGGGCTGAGCATCCTTATACAAAACTATGGCAAAACAACATATTTTGTAATTATTCAACAGCTTATTGTAAACAGTAAAACAGCTGCATTTATAATACTTTAACACATGATATACAGTCAAACCAAAATGTATTCAGACACGTCAACATTTATCACAGTTTATTTGCTATAGTTTAGAAAATGGTAATAAAATATGACTAGAACTCAAGAGTTAAATTGTGTCAGAACAAATTCATCTTGATAATGTCAGATAACTTTGATAGAAAGGTATGCAACAAAACATGGTCAGGTCAAAGTGTCAATTAAAATCTTTGGTCCCAAATTTTTTATCAATTTTACTGGTCGTCCACACTGTATGAACTTTTGGGTAATGTTACAGTTTACTTTATTTTGCTAAAAATATCAAAAATTATGTCTTGTGTCTGAATATTTGGTTTGACCGTAAATGGTCACCACATTTGGAGCAACAGGGTACACAAGTGAAAAGAACAATATGGCCGCGTCCAAAAACTTAGACAGCTGCCTTATCAAGCATTCACATTGCAGGCAGCACTCATTATTCTATTTATATTCTATCAACTTATTTTTTATTAATTGTAGAAGTCCACAGTACATACACTTACAGTACATACTGCTGCTGCTTTGTTGGTTTGATTGCTTCTATTTTCCTCATGTCGTTCCAAACCCATAAGACCTTCGTTCATCTACGGAACACAAATTAAGATAATTTAATGATGCAACTAATGCATTCAAGGCCCAGAAAGGTAGTAAGGATATCGTTAAAATAGTCCATGTGACATCAGTGGTTCAACTGTAAATGTAATTGAAGAAATTTTTGAATAAAGTCATTATTTTTGTTCTCTTTGAACACAAAACGTATTCTCGTAGCTTTATAATATTACGGTCAAACCACTGCTGTCACATGGACTATTTTAACAATGTCCTTACTACCTTTCTGGGCCTTGAACATGGTAGTTGTATTGCTGTCTCTGCAGGGTCAGAAAATTCTTGTATTTCATCAAAAATATCTTAATTTGTATTCCGAGGATGAATGAAGGTCTATGAATGAGGGAGTAATTAATGGTAGAATTTACATTTTTGGGGTGAACTATCTCTTTAAATGTTGAAAGTGGATGAAAGCGTCTGTTAAATTATTAAATGTAAATGTTAAATTTATACTAATTTCTCACTAGGCAGCATTTCTCAGCTTTCAATAGCAGCCTTTGTTTTTTTGAAAGGGTAGCTCATGAAAAAGGGAAATTTGCCGTTATTTCACTGCATACATTAAAAAAATGAAATTATAGGTGAGAGACTCTAATAAGTACCACAATGAATTTAAAACAGAATATGCATTGAATGCTGATTAATCACCTTAAATGACTTTATGAGTAGTCAAAAAACTGCTCTAGCATTCAGAGACTGTTCTACACATAGACTACCTGGTAGTTTGAAATGAAGGGAAACAGCTGACTCAAATGGAGATTTTATAGTGAAATCAATACACATGTGCACTTCATGTTTTTCAGCAACAAGGGGCATGAAATCAGTCATCCGCTACAGTCTGGGGAAACACTGCACTGATATTCTGCCAGAGAGATGTATCAGAGTTAATATCAGAAAAATGTAGGATGTGGAACACCAGTGATAATCATACTGCATCTTATGATTTGCCTTGGATATTTATCTCCCCTTTACGTTTCTGATATACATACAGTTGAAGTCAAAAGTTTACATACACTTACATACATAAGAGGGATCAAAATGCATGCTATTTTTTATTTAGTACTGATTTGAATAAGATTTTTCACATTAAAGACATTTACATATAGTCCACAAGAAATAATAATAGCTGAATTTATAAAAATGACTGTTCAAAAGTTTACATACATTTGATTCTTAATACTTGAATGTTAGCTGAATGATCCACAGATGTGTTTTTGTTTGTTTGTTTGTTTTGTTTTGTTTTGTTTTGTTTTGTTTGTTTGTTTAGCGATAGTTGTTCATGAGTCCCTTGTGGACTCATATGCAAATGCTCACTGATACTCCAGAAGGAAAAACAATCGTTTTCCTCAGTGTGAAAAGATGGATCTTAAATTCATACAGTCATTGTTGGAAAGGGTTCAAATACACAAAAATGCTGAAAAACCAAAGAATATGTAGGACCTAAAGGACAGCGGGCAGATTGTTGGAAAGGGTTCAATAATTGCATTTTAGAAAATGCAAAGGGTTCAAATACACAAAAATGCTGAAAAACCAAAGAATATGTAGGACCTAAAGGACAGCGGGCAGATTAAATGTTCAGGACAAACAAGGGACTCATAAACAACTATTAAAAAAAAAAAAACTTTCAGGTAACAAGAAGATATTAAGAATCGAATGTATGCAAACCTTTACACAGAGTCATTTTTATAAATTCAACAATTATTTTCTCTTGGACTATATGTAAACATCTTTTATGTGAAATGTCTTATTCAGGTCAATACTAAATAAAAAATAACATTTTGTATTTTGTTGTTTTTTATGGTCCCTCTTATTTTGGTACAATAATGCACATTTTGCAGATTCAGCAAGGTGTATGTAAAATTTTGACTTCAACTGTAACCCATATGCTGAAAAATTTATATTTGAAATATAAATATTTGTCAGTAAAGTTGTCCGCCAGCTCGTAAAACGGTTTAACATTTTTTATCTCTCTATCAAGAATGATGTAGCTACCATGACTCTTACCGGTTCACTTGTCTTTTTTGGAGGTTTCTGTGTTGTTATGTGACGATAGCTATCAAAGAAAAAAGAAGAGAGAAAGTATATAGTTAATATAACATGGGTTTATTATTTTAATGCCTTTGCATTGCAATGCAAAAAATGCAAATGCGTTGAAAGTAATACATAAGACCCTGTATCCTATTGACTACTAAGATTTTATATTAATTTAATTTATAATCAATAAAATGTACTTACAACATTCAACACAATACCACAGCAATTTAGTTTACTTACCGTACTCTCTTGTAAATAACTGCACCATTACCATCATGTGTGTGAATGAACTTACTCCATCTTTTTCAGTCTCTCTGCTCCGGCTGCCACATATATCTCTCCATGCACCAGCTGCTCCAGATTCGCCACCCTGTGACCCTTGTTAGGGGTGTAAATATTTCGAACTGCCCCAAAGTGAGCTGTGATGCCTCGAGTGACAGTGTTCAGAAAGCTGTCAAAAGTGGATGACTGGCGTTGATTGATAACAAACTTTCGGCCGGGGTAAAAAGCATCCCCATTCCTGAACACAATAACCGTTTTGGTTGGCGGAGGATGTGCATAAAACCCCCGACTAGTAGACATCATGAACTAAAACAACTCTGCGTTAATCCACTGGGAGGTGCTGACAAACCCAAATTAAATATAGAAATAAAACGCAATTTTAGTAACCACAACTGAAAATTGTTAAAAGTTGTTTGACTCGTTGTCACCGCGTCCTGGAGGCAGCCAGATGTTGTTTAGACGAGTTTCCATAGTAACGGAATGAAAATGCTAAGAAATTAACAAGAAATGGCAAGTATACTATAATCCCTTAACTCTCTTTAAACAAACAAAATGATATCATACGAAATCGCCGTAGATAATTCTTTTTATTTTGATATTTGGTTTAAAAAAATGTGTTTTGTTCTAATGTAGTCTGTGCTCAGGGGTAACTGGAGATTTAGCGCCCGCAGTCAGGCATCCAATTAGCCTATCTTAGACAACCGCCAAACAATAGATTAAATTTTAATCAGTGTATTACTTACTCCTGTCGTCGGAGACAGTGTAGGTCAGCTTTTCAAAAATATCAATTTCATCTATAAGTGTCAACGTGATTTCTTCCCAGTTTTGTTTTTGCGGTTAATAGTCTATGTAATTAAATAGTTTATTTTATTTTGAAAAACTACAATAATTCATATAGCACATGAAGGCTACGTTGCACTTTTTTTACAAGAATAATACAATGTAACAACAGTGGCAATGAGCGACGAAAAGAAAAACCTTTTCCAGAAACTGCAAGTATTAGCAAAATGCTAACGCAAAAAAAAGTGGCTATGACTTGAAAATGGTTGTGAATGAATTGCAAAATAGATACATAAACTAAAAGCGAACTGCATTCATTAAAATTATTATTCATTTTATGTTATTTAATAAAGCATTAGGCCATACACTGAAAAGATAGTAACCTGAAAATGGTAAACAGTGAAACATAAAGCCAAACTTACTTTTTAATATCACTGAATCAATCTAAAAATATTAATTTGTATCAACAAAACTATTTTAATGTATTAAATCAGGTAGAAATAGCTTTTCAAGCATCAAGGTAACACAGGCTACCACTCTTTACAGCGTAGAATGACACATTTTGTATTTATTGATTGATCGATTTAATCGAAATTAATTTTTTTATCAAGTTTATTTATAGATATTTTTGTAACACTTTTGTGTCATTTGTTAACATTAGTTAATGTATTAACTAACACAACGAACAATGAACAATATTTATTACACTATTTATTAATCTTTGTTAATGTTAGTTAATAAAAATACAGTCATGTTTGTTCATATTAGTTCACAGTGCATTTACTAATGTTAACAAACACAATTTTTGATTTTAATAATGCATTAGTAAATGCTGAAATTAACACCAACTAAGAGCAATAAAAGGAATACACCAATAAAAGCACACGAAAAATGTTTATTACCGTATTTTAAGAAAGATTCGCCACTTGTCAAGCTGAAATAAAACTAATTAGCAGATTTATGGCCTCAATATATAGTTTATGGCAGGATAGGTTCCTTATGCCATTGTCTGTTTGGTGTGATGGCCAGTGTAGAGTAACAGATCAGTTTACACAAGCAGGTCTCCTGATTATGTTTGTAAAGTTCATTGTAAAGACCTATTATGAAATTCAAGCACCTTCCATTTTTAAAGATTTATGAGGAAAAACACTGTTATACGTGCAACAGAGGTGTACAGATTGCCATTCGCTCCCAAATTAATCAGATTTCCTGCCTGCTGTTATATTTTCATGCATAGTTAATTCCAGGACGGCTTGACCTTGTCATTAGCACATACAGTAAGTGCAGAACGACAATGAGCGCAGAATAATCACAGTGTGCAGAGCCACACGTGACCACGAGAGAGCGACAGATCACTACTTTAACAATGAATGGAACCTTGCCAAGAGTAATAGAATTTTATACGTGCTTCGAAAATACACAAAGAAATCAATGGACAAAGAATGTTTTAGGGCAAAATAGGCTGCTCATATAGATAGATTTATGTATGTATGTATGTATGTTTATATGTATGCATGTGTTTACTTAAAATATCAAAGAAATAAAATATATGCAGTATACTGAATCCTTATCTATTATGTTTTAGAAATTAACCTTAACATGATTTGCGGTTATAAAATGATTTGGTATGAAGTGTAGTGGGTGGTTTGGTATACAAAATATGCCATCTATTGATCTTTTTTTTATGTGACCTTGATGCTGCCCCAGTCTGCCAATAATGTATTAAATAAATGGGATGATGTACTACTGGTGAACTGGGACAGCCATTTCAGTCATTTTACTGGAGAGAATAAATTGTGTTTGACCATTAAAAATACAATTCCTAACCTCAACCCCACAGTTCAGTCTAGAAGACTGTGTGATATGTAAATCTGCTCTTGTTAGCTAGTTCTATGAGCATGCTGACCTATTCAGTATATTAATAATAAACCATGTAATTCAAATTTGAATTGCAGGGAAGATAGGTAGTAAAAGAGAAATGCAATATGAAAAAGGTCAAATCAGTGGAATCTGAATTTGTATCTACAATAAGATAACAGGAAAGTCTTATTGTTCATTTATTTAATTGATTACATGATTACATTACATTCTTGCATTGTGATAAAAAAAAAACACATTTTAAAAGTACAAATATTCTATACAGTCTCTCCACGAGTATAAGGTTTTAAACAGCATGTACAATACTTTTCATAAATTTGGGGTCAGTAAGACGTTTTACTATTATTTTTAAAAGAAATTAACACTTTTATTCAGTAAGGACACATCAAATTGATTAAAAGCTACATAAAATACATTTATAATGTTACAAAAGATTTAAAAAAGTGGTGTACTTTTGAGCTTTCTATTCGCAAAAGTATTACTGTTTCCACAAAAACATTAAGCATCACAACTGTTTGATAACACTGATACGTCATTGATATGTAATTATTTCTGTTTTTGCTGATCAAATAAATGCAGCTTTGGTGTGCATAAAAGACAAAAAGGGATGGTTCACCCAAAAATGAACATTTGTCATTAATTACTCATGCTGATGTCATTCCAAACCCATAAGACAGTTTATCTTCAAAACACAAATAAAGATATTTTTGATGAAATCTGAGAGCTTTCTGACCCTGCATAGACAGCAATGCAACGGACACATTCAAGGCCCAAAAAGGTAGTAAAGACTGATAAAAATAAAGCAAGAATATATATAGCTGCAAGCAGCAATTACGGGGGCCAAGCACTAGGCATCAGACCAAATGCAGCAATGAGTAATTAAGGCCATTTTAAGGTGATTTTAGTCAAAATGGGTGCAAAATCATGAAAACAACCACTAGTAATATGATTTAATTGGTTATCACTTTTGACCACAAGGTGGCACTGCTTCAAAACGTTTTGAGTACTTTCATGTCATGGTTTTGATGGTACATACAATGTTTCGTAATGGTACACCAATGCATTGGTAAAAACTTAGCATTTTATATCATAATACTCTATTGTAGTCAATCGCAATTTCATGTTTTGTCCAATTACTGCGCCACCAAGAGGCAGAATCCCACCAAATTTGTTATGTGTCCTTATAGTGTGCCCATACATATATGTGTCTAATTTGGTGAAAATATCTAATTTTGTTTTGGAGTTGTTTTTTAAGTGCTATAATACAACATTGCACAAACCATACAGCAAAACCTGCCATGTCTGATATCGCTGGACCAGCGATAAGTGGTAAGGATTAGGAGTCTAAAAAGGTAACTTCTGTGAAAATAAGTCTACCACACCTAGAGTTATAAGCATGCAAATATTTGATTTTACCACTAGGTGGTGCTTGCTTGAAACTTATCAGGCTCTTTCAGGCCAACGTGCTGATGACCCATACCAAGTTTTCTAACGATACGTCAATGTATACGTAAAATATAGCATTTTACCACAAAATTCAAAACGGTCGATGCCCAAAATTGCTGACATGGGAAAATTGGGTATCATTCGACTCAGCATGATGCACAGAAAAGGATTTTGTGATTTTAGGCCAAACCATTCAGAAGTTATAAGCTAAAATAACCATTTTTTCGCATTTCCTGACCACTAGGTGGCAGTGCGCCGAAACACTGCAGGTAGGTCAGGTCATGCTTGTTACAACACACACCAAGTTCGGTCTCAATATGCCAAACCTTTGCAGAGATATAGCCTCACATCCATTTTTGCATGCTTTTTGTGGAATTTGTCCGCGTGTTATTCGACTTGAAGTCCATAACCTTTTTTTTTTTTTTTTTTATTTTGGTGTTAATTCAACTCGGCATGAGCCAAGTATTTTGCTTCTGTGCTTTACGGTTCAAAAGTTATTAGCATAAACGAGTGAAATTTTGGACAAGTGACAAGAGACAAGAGACTCCAAATTTGCTATAGTTAATGTTGAGACTGTCCTCTATCATTGTGTCAAATTTCACAACTTTCCCACAAGCGGATCTGTGGGCTGCCATAGACTCAATGGCGGAAGAAACGGAAGAAGAAGATGAACGCCAACAGATACAGTAGGTCCCTCTGCACCTTTGGTGCTTGGCCCCTAATGACTTTATTCAACAATTTCTCTTCCATGTCAGTCTTTTACTCTCATTCATGAGAGTACTTAATTTGTGTTTTGAAGATCAACAAAAGTCTTACAAGTTTGGAACAACTTGAGGGTGAGTAATTAAAGACAGTATTTTCATTCTTTTGGTGAACCATCCCTTGAAAACATTAAAAATCTTACTGACCCTACACTTTTGAACTGCAATGTATTTAATGTTGTTTTAAACAGTTTTACATGACACCTAGTATGTCACACTAACACACTGTCACATTGAAATTTCAGCCTTCTTTAAAACCGGAGTGTTTTAAGCATATCTAAATTGACTTTCCACCTTATATACTGGCAGTGAAGCTCATACTGTGACCTTGTCAAACTCACACACAAAGTACATAGTGAGGTGACAAGCCACATCAATCCACTCGCCTGAAGACGCCATCTCGGCGCAATCCTCGTCGTCGTAAGCGTTGTTTGGCTCACCCTCCCTCCACTTGCTGAAAGTGGTCATGGGTGAACTCTCCACATACGTAAAGTGGCCTTCCTGCTGCAGGTCATTAATGCCAATATACACTCTACTGAGGCCGGCATCAGTGATGTAGCCAGCAATGGCTCTGTTAGTGGCCGCATCTTTGGGCATAGCCAGGTGTCCACCTCGCCCCTGACAAAACACCTCCGCATCCCTGTAGCGTTTTTCCTCCTTCACCAGCAGATAGACCTTGCTGTCTGTCTCTTTGATGCCAGCGACAGCTGCGGGGGAGGGCAGTGCTGAAAAATGAGGATCTGAATTTCTATAATCACACCGCAGCAGCCAGCGTTCACACAAGTGCATTCTGACAGTCCAACAAAAGAGCTTCTGGCTAATGGCTAAATACTTTTGTCTATGTGCACTCACCCTGCACATCAAAACGAACAACTGTATGAATCAACTTGACAACATCACATTATTGTAATCTCATAAACATTGCTAGACAGTGCAACTGGTTCATTCTTTCCTTTAAACATACCATTTTTAATGAACTTCAGCTCATTGGTTAATTGCGAAACTTGAATATCCATTTCGCCAATCATTTTCCGTAAGGGTGCGCACTCACAGGGGACGCCTGAGGAGAGAAATTAAATATGAGACCATTCACATGAGCAGTCCAAGCATTAAACCGGTTCCTAATGAGTTCAATCCAATTATCTACTGATATGAACTGAGTTCTATTTCGGCATGGCCTATACCTGGCTCTCCATTTGGGCCCTTAGGTCCCGGATCTCCCATATCACCTTTTATACCTAGAAAAAAAGACGCCTATTGCATTATTAAGCAGTTAGACAAAACAAGCCTGATTACTTTCAGAATTGCAATTTTCGTTCTCAAGCTTACCTTTGAGTCCAGCGGGACCCATCTTCCCATAATGTCCAGCACTACCTTTTGGGCCTTTAACTCCGGGGGGACCTGGAAAATAAGGTATAAACTTAATATGTGCAAAAAAGCACGGATGTGAACCAAAGAATGTAGCAATTCCCAGAATGGATTCCCTTGTTTATCAGTGTGTTAAGGTTTTTATAAACACAATGATGGGTCAACACTGGGTCAACTATCTAAAAGCAAGATAAGGAAATTTTAGGGGCCTTTTAAATAAATAGTTCACTCCTGAATTAGAATTTTCTAATAGTTTACTCACCAAAGATGTTCATGACTTTTTTTCTTCAGTCTAAAAGAAAATGTTTCAAATTTTTTTTACCATATAGTGGACTTCAATGGGAACCAATGGGTTGAAGGTCCAAATTGCAGTTTCAATGCAGCTTCAAAGGGCTCTACACAATTCCAGCCAAAGAATAAGGGTCTTATCTAGAGTAACGATCAGTCATTTTCTAAAAAAGAATAAAAATGGATATTCTTTTTAACTACAAATACTTGTCTTACACTAGCTCTACCTCACGCATCATGTAATCACGTTGGAAAGGTCACGCTCGGTTAGTTTTTCGTCTGTGTACTCCAGTTTAAAAAGCAAGGGTAGGGCAAAAATGTCATCTCATTTTCTCCTCCAAATTCCAAATCATCTGACATCATTGTTTTACCTTTTTTACTTTCTTTGCACGTTCGCTTTGTAAACACTGGGTCGGTACTTCTGCCTATGACCTTTCCAACGTGATTACCTAATGTGTGAAGTCGTGGATGCAGAACTAATGCAAGATGAGCATTTGTGTTTAAAAAAGTATATTTATTCTTTTTTAGAAAATGACTGATGGTTTCTCTAGACAAAACCCTTATTTCTTGGTGTAGAGCCATTTGAAGCTGCATAGAAACTGCAGCTTGGACCTTCAACACGTTGAAGTCCACTATATGGACAAAAATCATGTTTTTCTCAAAAACCTTACTTTCTTTTTGATTGAAGAAAAAAAGACGTCTTGGATAACATGTGGGTGAGGAAATTATCAGGAATTTTTATTTCAGGAGTTAACTCATCTTTAAAGTGCATACATTTGGCATCTCCCTGTTTAGTCATTTGGTTTGAAAGTTTCATAATTCTTTTAACATCTAAAACTTCTTGACAGGTTCATAAAGAACTTGAGTCTTGTTCATCATGTAAGTGGATAGTAATTAAAAAGCACTGATGGAATTCGATTAAGCTCTCAAAACATGGTTTAGTGTTACCTGGCTCTCCAGGTGGCCCTACTTTCCCAGGTCTCCCAGGTGCTCCTTTCTCTCCTTTCTCTCCTGCTTCACCTACAGGAATAAGGGAACAAAGTCATAGACTTGCACGGGCAAAGCTATTATGTGTATAGTTTTACTATTGCTGCAGTACACAGTAAATATACTGTGTGTATTTTAAGTTTATAGACTTTCCATAGTATTTTCAAATTTAAATAAAGCGTTCTATATCAAGTTACAAAATATACAGACACTGCCTTTTAATTTATCAAAAGTGAACCCCAGGTATTAAGACTTGTATGGCTTAATAAAACGTAAATGATGTCTCTTACTGAAATATGCAGTAGAAAACTCATGAAAGATTTATGCTATTTTGAAAGCTTAGTTTAAATTTTTTTTCTGAGTTGTGTTGTGATAAAAGTAGCACCAGTAGCTCACCGAGTGCAACCATTTTAACTCATTGAAATAATGGCACCCCTCCAAAGTCCAAAATATGTATACAACGATGTGGATTTTTTAAAATAACGTAAATCATTTATAGGTTTTCTACTACATATTTAAGTAAGAGAAATCATTTACGCTATATTAAGCATTGTGCACCACAATTATTTTCAGCATTGATAATAAAAAATAGCTTTTCTTGAGCAGCAAATCAGCATATTATAATGATTTCTAAAGGATCATGTGGCACTCAAGACTGGAGTAATGATGCTGAAAATTCAGCTTTGTATCACAGGAATAAATTTAATTTGAAAACATATTAAAATAATTATTTTAAATTGTAATAATTCCTAAAATTCTTTGACTGTAATTTTAATAATAAATAATAAATACAGCCTTGGTGAGCGTAACATTAAAATAAGTGTCATTAGTGTAGATGACATAATGTCCTGTAGTTTATTTGCAGTACCTTTGAGTCCAGGGACGAGGATCTGGACGGAGCATGGTTCTTCTGGCATGTTCTGACCATAAACTGACCTCATTAGTGTCAGACTTAACATAGTGACCAACATGCCAGCCACCAGCTTTTCTTGACCCATACTGAAAACACAACAAAACAATCAAATACCAACATATTTTGATGCCACGATGAGCGAAAAAGTAGTAGCAGTTGTTATTAGGCTTCAGTGCTTATTAAACGGAACAAAAAACATATTAGGGGATTCAGTGACAGAAACGTCTTCACAGTCAACTGGTCCTGTGACACACAAGCACAAGCAATCATAGTCAACACCATTTGCAAAGCAAATACACAAAACAGAGTAGTTTGTATCTGTATTTCTCCCAAACTACCTCACCATTCACCTTCATTTCAAGTCGATACTAGATAGAGTGAACAGTCACACCGTGACGTCTCCTATAACCACCAACTTTAAAGGTAACATTTGAGTCGTCTCATTGTCTGTGCCACCTGCCGGATACCATATTGCTTATGAAATGGACTTACCTCGTGTTGAATTTCAAAGCCTGCTGCATGCAGCAGATTCAGCCTGTATGTGGATCCAAGTGAGTTAATGGCGGTTTTCTCACTGGTGGTCTCTCTGAAAATGTTCATCTCACACGCCCTGCAAGTAACAGGCCTGAGAGTGAGCAAGTACGCGTAAACACAAAGATAAGAGCAGCTCTGCAACACTCCTCTCTGATAACTCCATGGGAAACATCAGGGTCAGTGACAGCATGTCTCTTAACACATTCCTCACTATTATGCATCAAAAGCATTCCCAACATTCACAAGTTACAGTTAAGATAGTATTAAAGAGCTGAGGTAGAAAGAAAAAAAAAAAATATATATATATATATACGTTACTTATATAGGTTTTAGATACCAAAACAAATTTTAAATAGTTTTATTTTCACATACTGTAATCTATTGTGATATAAATGAGCATAAAACATGGAAGTTACTAGATAGAAAATCATTTAATCTGAGGTCAGACAGAATGAGGAAAACTTGGGAACAGAAATGCTGCAGTTTGTGCACTGGCGCACAGGGTGGCAGTAAATATTTGCTGGAATTTCTTCTGGAAAAATCCAGAAAAAAAATAACTTTTGCTGTGCATTTTCTTGATGGAATGAATGTTGTGTGGCTGATTAAAAAAAAAAAATGCAAAGCTGCTTTTCTAAGAAATAAAAAATTGTAATAGTGAAGTCATTATCAGAATATTACAGTTGAGGTCAAAAGCTTACATACATGTTGAAGAATCTACAAAATGATAATTTTACCAAAATAAGAAGGATCATACAAAATGCATGGTATTTTTTATGTAGTACTAACCTGAATGAGATATTTCACATAAAAAAAAAAAAAACATTTACATATAGTCCACAAGAGAAAATAATAGTTAAATTTATCACTTGATTCTTTATACTGTGGTGTTATCAGAATGATCCACATTCTTTTTTTGTTTTGTTTTGTTTTGTGGTAGTTGTTCATGAGCCCCTTGTTTGTTCTGAACAGTTAAACCCCCCACTGTTCTTCAGAAAAATCCTTTAGGTCCCACAGATTCTTTGGTTTTTCAGCAATTTTCTGTACTGAACCCTTTCCAACATGAGGGACTCATATGCAGCTATTACAGAAGGTTCAAAAGCTCATGCTTAAGAAAGAAACACAATGCACTAAGAGCTGGGGTGTGAAAACTTTGAATTTGAAGATCAGGGTAAATGTTATTTATTTTGTCTTCTGTGAAACATGTGAGTATCTTCTGTAGCTTCTGAAGGGAAGTACTAAATGAAAAAAAAAAGATATTTAGGCAAAATACGAAAAATGAACACATTTTCATAATGTTCAAAAGTTTTCACCCCCAGCTCTTAATGCGTAGTTTTTTCTTCTGAAGCATCAGTGAGCGTTTGAACTTTCTGTAATAGTTGCAGACGAGTCCCTCAGTTGTCCTTAGTGTGAAAACATGGATGTCAGAATCATACAGTTAACAGATGTAGATCATTCAGGTAACAACACAGTATTGAGAATCAAGTGTATGTAAACTTTTGAATGGGGTCATTTTTATAAATTCAACTATTATTTTCTCTTGTGGACTAAATGTCGACATCTTTTATGCGAAATATCTTATTCAGGTCAATACTAAATAAAAAAATTGCATGCATTTTGTATGATTCTCTTATTTTTTAGACTGCAGCTCTACGTTATATTATATTGGTAACACTTTACAGTAAGGTTCGCTGTTAAAATTACATTAGTTCACATGAACTATCAATAAAAAAGTATTTATTAATCAATTAAAAAATTAATGAGATCATATCGTAACGTGTTAATATAATATCAGTTTTGATGTTTTCATTTATTTTGTTGTAATTATTTTAGGTTTTTTTTTTTAGATAAGTTGTTGAGATTTCAATGAAACATCCTGAATTATGAAATGTTTGTCTCTGTTGCTCTAGAAACCCCCCAATTCATTTTCCATAATTGCATTGTACTTACAAATGAGTCACATGCCAGTAACTGACAATGAGGATCAGCTCTACATGCACTGCTATTTATATTCTCAGTAATAAACAAGCTTAATAAAACCATTAAGGTGTCATTCATCTCCAGAGCTCTGGTGCTCTTCTTGTGTGTTGCTAAGGAATATCCTTCCCTTGGTAACAAAAACTAACATGATAACGTGATGAGAAAAAAATCGATTCCTTGAAATTGAAATTGTGCTGCGGCGCAGTTCTCACTCTGACTCACAGCACTTCAGCAGTGACATGGCATGCCCGAGACAATGATCTTATTTCTGCATGTATGGGGTCACATATAGTACACACTGCTCTTAAATATGACAAAATGTCCCATAGTGACTAAATAAACTGAAATAAACACTACTGTTCAAAAATGATGGATCGGGTAATGTTTTTGAAAAAAAGCCTCTTCTTCTTAGAGCTGCATTTATTTGAAGAAAAATACAATAAAAACAGCAATATTGTGAAATATTATCAACTCTTCGACTTGAATATATTTTAAAATGTAATTTATTCCTGTGATGCAAAGCTGAATTTTCAGCATTATTACTCCAGTCTTCAGTGTCACATGATCCTTCAGGAATCATTCTAATGTATTGATTTAATGCACAAGAAAGAGTTCTTATTATGATCAATGTTGAAAACAGTTGGCGCAATATGTAAGATTTTCTGGATTAAAATATCAAAAAATAAATAAATAAATAAATAAATAAAAATACAACAACACACTAGATCACATTCGCATGACCGGAAGGATCGGAAGCGGTCAACTGTAGTATAATATAACGCCGCATTCCAGGCAACCCATTACATGTGTTTTTCCAACCTTCTACCTGTGAAAGTGCATTGGAATGGCAGTCAAACCTGTGACTTCCCACCTGTGATACTAGATCGATGTACTCCCAGTTCCACGCTCTGACGTCACATAGCCTGCGAAAAAACAATGCCAGCCCCTACATATTGTGACTTTAATATTTTGGGGGAAACGGTGACACATTATTTCAGGATCATTTCAGAAAATTCAAAAGAACAGCATTTACTTAAAATATCATCTTTTGCTATAAGTCTTTACTGCCACTTTTAATGAGCTGAATACTTGCTAAATAAAAGTATTAATTTAACTCAAACTTGTGAACGGTAGTGTATATTTGTCATGATAAAATGCATAATAATGAAAAGAAGAAAAAGAAGAATGCTTATAATTATTATTATCAACTCCAACTCCCACTATTGAGTCAATCCTTTTAACAATACTTAATATTATTATAATTTTTATTATTAAAACTTCCTGATCCCAAATTTGTAGTGTATATTTGCCATGATAAAATACCTAATAATAAAAATAATATTAATAATAAGAATAATAATATATTATTATTAATTATTTTTAAGATTAAGACCACTTTTGAATACTTATATTATTATCATTATTATTAAAACGTACTGACCCTGAAGTTGTGAAAGTTAGTGTATATTTGTCATAAAACACTTAATATTAATAATAATACTTTTAACAACACAAATCAACAAATGGCTTGATTAGTTCCAGGAAGGCCTGCCTTCTGAAAAACGAAGTGTGTTGTGATTAGTTAGCTTTCCCACTGTGTTGTGATTGGCGAACAGTTTAGACGGTGTTTCAGTACTGTCATGACCCTTGCCAAAGCATCAAGCTTAACTTGGTTATAGTTAAGGATATATGAAGGTATAGTTGATGCTGCAGTAGTGTTGGGTCCTATCGTCAGCCTGCCAGATTGCCAATACATGATAATATTGTGCAAATTTATTAAATTATTTACGTACTTTCATTGCAGAAAATGAGCAAAGAACATTATCAAATATATTATCAAATAAAATCACAGATTAGCCTAGCCTAGTCTAGTGCAAGTATATGCATTTTTAAAAAAAAAAAAACACTCGCATAAGTGAAGCCATCTACACTGTATAATGAAAAAATCTCTTAACACACACTGCACACGTCTGCGGTTACAGCTTTGATGCGGCCACCGGATCCAATCGCGGCTACTCTAGTCAATGCTTATGTTTATATCAGTAAATTTGCTGTCCCCTCTGCATGTGTTTTGCCCCCCATACTGCACGTCTGCGACACGCAGCCACCGAAGGAGATTGCGATCACTGTCATCAATGCTTGAACCGCTGTGGCTTGTTGAAGTGTCCCAACAGCGGCTTTCCGTGCTGCATAGCAACCATTCAAATTTCAGTAGGCGGGGTTTATTTTAACTTATTCTAATAGGACTCATTGACATCATAACATCTGGAAAACAAAGCTCCAAATGAGCCGTTTCATTGTAGTTCTTGAAAAGGATTTTTTAAAAAATGAAATATCTCCCTTTGGAGTGGACTTTGAGATTTGTAACTTTGTAGATCTTATTTATGCACAAAAATACACACCACACACTGACTAAAATTCAAAAAGTGAAAAAAAATAATAAAATACTTTCGTGTTTATACCCAAACTATAAACTTTTATCCCAGTACTTATGTTATTTAAATGTCTGTAACACATAAATAATTATTATTATGTGGTTGAAAAGACTGTGTTGCCCTTTCTGGATCAGCAGCAGCATGAATGCAGATTTGAAAGTATTTAACACACTTTTTCACATTGTAAGCGTCAATGTGAAACAGTCCTAATAGACACAGCTGAAACGTTGTCATTCAGGCATAAGATTGCATAGGTGTTTGAACAGAGATCAAAATCTTTTAAAGATTTATTGTGCAGCTCTAATATAAACTGCAAAATGTGGTATTGCTATGGTATTGCTGACATAATATGTGTATATGTATATGTACATGTGTGAAAAAATTCACCGTAGTATCTCTAATTCCTGAAAAGAGTTCAAGTTCTCAGAGTAAATGGAATAAAACGGTTAACTTTTTACATTTTCCTTCAAAGATAGCTTAACCCCCTCTGTTTTGTCTGACATTGTCCTGTCTCTGAACCAGAGAGGACGAGGATAAAGTGTGAATTTAAAAAGTGTGCTGTTGGATGTTTTGCTTCTGCATTCTGCTCCACTAAGGCTAAAAGCCCTCTGTGGATCAGAGCCCGGAGAGGACGAAGCCTTGACCACCGGAGCATGACAGCCATAGAGGCCTGTCTGACTTAAGGGCACCTTCAGAAGGATGGCACTTTGTGCTGTGTCAGGATCAGGAGGTTGGCAGGCGGCTCAGCCGTCGGACGTAACGGCCATTCAACCATCTCAGCTCATTAAAGCCACTTATTTTCTTGAAAGATGAGTGAATAAATCACGCCGTGCAAGGGTGCCAACTTCTACTTGTTAATCAAGGGATGGTTGAAATAAATCCCAGTGACCCGGACGTCGTGCTTTTAGAAGCCCTGTATTGATAGAAGCAGAACAAGTAATATTTTTCAAATACAATCAAATATTTATCATCAATATGTTATGTTACATTATATTCTAATACATATGCATGATAGGATGTTGAACAAATAATTAAATAATTAATAAAACATTATTAAACCCCTAGATATTGGTATCATTAGGTTTCTTGGCTCATCTGCGTGTTTCGCTTTCCTACACCTCCACATTACGCAGGTCTCTTCATCACAATATGCCTTGTGTTCACAGTCAGACGTGTATATTATGCGTGCTATGAGGCTATTTCAAGCACAAGAGGGAAACAAAGGCCATTATGAAAGACAGTGAGCAATAACACAATAACTCCTATAGATATTAATACATGAGATCATATTGTCCCAGATATGTCAAATTAAAGTTGATTAATTTTTACATAAGACTAGTATAATATATCTGGGGTTCAGTTAGGGTAAAATATTTATAAATTATAAATACTAATAAATATGGAAATATAGCATGTATTTGTGTGTGTGTGTGTGTGTGTGTGTGTGTGTGAGTATTAGCACCTGGTGCTAATTTTCCTCAATTATATTACAAACCCTATTTTACCAGCAACATTCCTCTAATTTTCACGTAGATTGCAACATGTCAGGATGATTCTAAGGTGACTGAAACCCTGCAACAGGAGGTTGTCCAGATGAAGGCCAAAGGCATGACCCTTTTAACCACTGCAAGAGAAATTAGTCATTCCAAATCTGTGATTTCTCCAATATTGCAAATTTACAATGACACGATTTCATTTAAGTATTTCAAAAGGCTGGCTGTCCTCATAAGACAAATACACAAGCAGACAGTATAATGCAGAGACTCTTAATGGGGATTCGGTTCAACATTGCAGCTGGAATTGCTTCAGCACTGAACAGGGTAAGGAGCTGTCTCAGAATGTTTAAGTGAAGTCGGACTGAAAGCGCGCTTTGCAGTGACCAAACCTCTAATCAGCAGAAAGAATTGAAGAATAGGCCGAGTTTACTTTTGTTGAGAAGCACGTGGTGTGGAGAAAGGAGAAAAGTTTGCTTTAGTGATGAGAGCAAGTTTCATTTATTTGGGTCTGATGGGGAACATTTAGTTCGGTGTCAAATTGAGGAAAGACTGAAGCCCAAGAAGTCAGTGAAAGGTAAAGGAGAAAGTGTCATGGTTTGGGGGATGTTTTCTGCAGGAATTGGGCCTCTTACACAGTTACATGGCAGGTTGAATGCAAATGTTTATCAGAACCTCCTTCAGTAACAAGCAGTTGCTTCCCTGCAAGTATCTCTCAATCATCCTGCAAGTAAAAAAAGTATTTATGTTCTCTAATCTCTAATCTTGATCTCTACTGTGTGTGTGTGTGTGTGTGTGTGTGTGTGCATGTGTGTGTACACAGTACACACAGTATCTCACACAGAAGTGAGTACACCCCTCACATTTTTGTAAATGTGACAACACTGAAGAAATGACACTTGTCATAACAGTGTACATTTGCTGTCCCCTCAAAACAACACACAGCCATTAATGTCTAAACTGCTGGCCACAAAAGTGAGTACACCACTAAGTGAAGATGCCCAAATTGGGCCCAATTAGCCATTTTCTCTCCCCAGTGTCATGTGACTCTTTAGTGTTAAAGGTCTCAGGTGTGAATGGGGAGCAGGAGTGTTAAATTTTGTGTTATTGCTCTCACTCTCTCATACTGGTCACTGGAAGTTGGCACCTCATGACAAATAACTCTCTGAGGATCTGAAAAAAAGTATTGTTGCTCTACATAAAGATGGCGTAGGCTATAAGAAGATTGCCAAGACCCTGAAACTGAGCTGCAGCATGGAGGCCAAGACCATACAGCGGTTTAACAAGACAGGTTCCACTCAGAACAAGCTTCACCATGGTCGACCAAAGAAGTTGAGTGCACATCTTCAGCGTCATTCCAGAGGTTGTGTTTGGGAAATAGACGTATGAGTGCTGCCAGCATTGCTGCAGAGGTTGAAGGGGTGGGGGGTCAGCCTGTCAGTGCTCAGACCATACACCACACACTGCATCAAATTGGTCTGCATGGCTGTCGTCCCAGAAGCAAGCCTCTTCTAAAGATGATGTACAAGAAAGACCGCAAACAGTTTGCTGAAGACAAGCAGACTAAGGACATGTATTACTTGAACCATGTCCTGTGGTCTGATAAGACCAAGATAAACTTATTTGGTTCAGATGGTGTCAAGCGTGTGTGTGTCTTGCCTGCAGTCAAGCATGGTGGTGGGAGTGGGAAGGTGGAGGAGTGGTCTCTAACAACCACCAGCTCCGTGATGTCATCACGGAGGAGTGCAAGAGGACTCCAGTGGCAACCTGTGAAGCTCTAGTGAACTCCATGCCCAAGAGGGTGCTGGAAAATAATGGTGGGCACACAAAATATTGACACTTTGGGCCCAATTTGGACATTTTCACTTAGGGTGTACTCACTTTTGTGGCCAGCAGTTTAGACATTAATGGCTGTGTGTTCAGTTATTTTGAGGGGACACAAATTTACACTGTTATACAAGCTGTACACTCACCACTTTACATTGTAGCAAAGTGCCATTTCTTCAGAGTTGTCACATGAAAAGATATAATAAAATATTTGTACTCACTTCTGTGAGATACTGTGTTTATATATATATATATATATATATATATATATATATATATATATATATATATATATATATATATATCCCTTTTTGCCTTAAGTATTCAGTAATAAATGTTTTTGCAGTATGACAAATGTATTTTGACATCCTCCAAAAAAACACATTGTCTCATCAACTATCAATAAAACAACCTATAAATATATGCTTTTTCTCTTCAATTCTTCTTTTTATTATTTTGATGCATTGTATGATGCGCAGTGGCACGTGAAACACGTTATGACATGTGTAAGTGTGTCTGGTCACTGTGTTGTGTGTGTGCACTGAAAGCGCTGTATTGGGTCTTGATATAAAACATGATTACTCACTGACTGCATTTTCATATTACTCAGACGCAGCGGAAAAATCATCAGAATATCAATGAAGTCAGAGTCCTACAACCCCACGCCAGCCACAATGCGCGCCACGAGCCATTACATGCTCACACAGAAACATCCATTTATTTGAAGCAACGGAAAGGACTCTTTCATCTGCAAGTGTTACCTCAGAGCATGCCCTCCCGTTCATGAAAACGGCATGTGGTGAATTTTGATGCCTTGAGGAACTGCTCATCAGCTCCAAGTTTATTTCCCTCCGACACAATAATGGTGCTTTATTGTTGCATTGTAAACTTTTCATAGATACCTTAGCGCTTATCTTACATCTGATGACTCGACACAAAATTACTTTGCGCTGTAGACACAATACCTAAATCTAAAGCCAGGATATTAGCTGCTGGTGAGCCGCTGACAGATCTGGGGGACCATGCGTTTGATATATCATTTCAGCAAAAACCTTCAGGTGAAGCTGTGCCTTGATGAGTCATCATATAAATAAAGAATAAAGAAAGAGGGAGTGGGACAGAAAGAGAAAGAGGGCAAACAGCAGGGACAGTGAACATATGGAAAAGATGACTTTCAGATTCTGGGTTCAATACGAGTTACGCTCAATCAGCAGCATTTGTGGCATAATGTTACCTCGTAACACAAGGTCACGATGAAGCACTTACAATGGAAGCAAATGGGGCCAATTTATGGATAATTTAACAGCAGAAATGTGAAGCATATAATTTTGAAAAAGCACTTACATTAATTCATCTGTTAAAACTTGTGTATTATTTGAGCTCCAAAGCTGTTTTCACGACCATTTTAGTGTTATAAGCATTGTGTTGTCATGGCAACAAAGTCATAAATTGGATATTACTACTCAGGAAAGGTTAGTTATTGATTGGTTTTCCACACTAAAAACATGTTAACATATTTGTTTACATCTTATGTCTATACTATAGACCTAAAGGGATGAAAATGGTGATGAAAAAAAAAAATGAAACGGAAGGAAAAATGTATATTTAAATTAGGGCTGTCAACGATTAATCGTGATTAATCGCATGCAAAATAAAAGTTTGTTTTTACATAATATACGTGTGCGAACTGTGTATATTTATTATGTATATATAAACACACACACGCATTTATTATATTTCATATATAAATTGAAATGTATTAAACCATTTGCAATTGTATCACTCTATTTGCGTATCTTCTACAGCAAGTGTCATGGTGGATGCCCAAATCCACTATCATTTTAAAACTGTATATCAGAGCGCTGCCTGTGGACTTTTGACTGAACTGCCTAGCAACTTCTATAATGGCTGTTATTGTTTATTAAATATTATTATTCAATAAAAAATTTATATTAAAAACAGAGTAAAACAGAGGGAATGCAAATGTTTTGCGAGGAAACTGCAAGTTTCTTGGGAATGCAAAGCTTTTCCGAAAGTACAACGTTTCTTAGGGGAACATAACAACCGGGAAATGCAAAAATTCTTGGCAGAATGCAATACTATACAAATATAATGTGAACCCAAAAGCATTCAAATATAATGTTGAAACAAGGAATTATAATTGGATCTTATTGCACTTCCACTGAAAGACAGATTTTTGCAGGAGGGACAATTAATTTTTGTGACCATCACTCATTCTATTGACCAAGCTCAACTTCTACTGAACCCTAAATACTCTAACAAGCAAATGGAACTCAAACTCAAATGGAGATTAAATCAGCAGTGTGACATCTCCGTCAGAAAATAACCAGAAAATCACAGCTGACACGTACCAGGAAAACAGACCTTTAGAAACCCTAAAGGTGAATAAACATAATTAAAAAGTCAAAATGAGAGCACAGTGTAAATAAAAACTCCCTATACTCTCTTGTCACCTGGAAGGGGTTTAACTAGATCATCATCTGGCATCCAATCGAGTGCTATCCGAACTCCAAACCCTATCATTGGCTCTTACATCTGTAATCTCCCCTCCAGAGGTAACAATTTTAGCAAGAGGATTGGATATGAGTGGTTGACCCAGTATCGTCTGTCCTCCATGTCTTTCCTTCACTCACGTGTCAAAGCAGCAACCAGCGCTCTATTAACATGAATCTTTCCAGTGTCGTGCATCACCGCTCCGACTGCGAGAGATCATTTCTCTCACGGAGCGGCACATATTGCAGATTACGGTTGCCAGGTTACTTCGCACCAACATTCTAAATGTGGGCACATGCTTCAACCCAGAAATAGAGAAAAATATCTCAGATGCAGTCTAGTTAGACATCACTCCTTTGACGGAGAAAACATATCGTAATGGATCGGCAGGGAGAGTGCAGTGATGCAGAACTCTTCGTAGTTATATAGGTCACCACCCTGAGGATGGCTTTTACAATTTGGGGAAATATATACAGTATCACGAGGGTCATCCGAAAGTACACTGCTTTAAAAAACTTTGGCTTATGTAACCACTTCTAACTGAGATTCTACATTTGCAAGCAACAACATTATTGTCTAAGAAGACTATCAGCAGATGAAATAATGTGGTGCTACTAAAGAAGTTTACAAGCGTCTGAATGAGAAAATCGAAACAATTGACATTTATGCCAAAGGACATCGCGCTTCACGGGGCTTTAAGATTTTCCAGAGCAAACCGAAGCCAGATAATATGGCTCCTCTGGCCCTTCCTTTGCAAGCTCTCAGTGGAAAGAGGCAGAGACGGAGGGGGGTGGACACTGGAATCTGTTCAATGGCTTGTGGGAGCTTGGGATTTCTCTCCTTAGCTTGAGGCTGGTTGGGTGGTGGTGGAATATTATCAGCTCCAGAAGGCTGGCAACGCTCTGAGCTCAGTGTAGGCATCAAATCTACAATCTAACAGATCTAGTACTGACTCACAAACACAAGCGGGAGTGAAACCTTTCGTGTCGTATGGTGGAGAATGCGGGCAGCGCCAATGGCTCGCAAACCGCCGCTCGTATCCAACGCAGCGAAACGATTCAATATCTAAGTGTTTAGTTTTTCACAAAACAGCTTTATCAGATTTGTGGAGAATCTGTCAAAGCCAAAGGCCAGCGGAAGAGCCCCGCTCCCACTCCTCGATGGGTTAACTAATACTTCCAAATTGAATTCCACTCTCCGAACAATGTTAAAGCCAGGAACAGATCAGAATTCCATCTGATCAGTTAACGCGTAATTCATTTAAGTCTCTCCCGTCCCGTGGAGCTTTACTCAGTCTGCGGAGAGCGTTCTTCTGCTAATGCATCCATCTGAGAGTGCTTTGACATGATGGATCAGACGTGTGCCGATAGCCTATTTTCCAAACACAGAACTAAACTTAATGTACAGTATGTGCAGCTAGATTATAATTCAATTTTGTTTGTTTTACAAACAAAAAGTCATACTTTGAATGCTCAATATTCCAAGACAAGTTGTAGAAAACTTTTTCTAACAAAATGTAGCTTGACAAGACTTATTTGTGTAGACTTTAAAGGATTAGTTCACTCCAGAATTAAAGTTTCCTGATTTACTCACCCCCATGCCATTCAAGATGTTCATGTCTTTCTTTCTTCAGTCAAAAAGAAATTAAGGTTTTTGATGAAAACATTTATATAGAGAACTTTAGTGAGGATCAGCAGGTTGAAGGTCCAAATTGCAGTCTCAGTGGAGCTTCAAAAGGCTCTACACGATCCCAGCCAAGGAATTATGTTGGAAAGGTCACGCGTGATGTAGGCCGAAGGTAAAACGATGTCAGACGATTTTGAAGTTGGAGGAGATAATAAAACTGAATGTTTTGCCTTACCATACCTTTTTGAATTGAAGTACACAGACAAAGAACTAAGTGTGCATGACCTTTCCAAAGCGATTACGTAATGCATGAAGTCCTAAACGCACAGTGCAGACCTAGTGCAAGACGAGAATTTGTGGTTAAAACAGTATATACATTTTTTTTTTTTTTTTTTTAGAAAATTATGTTTCGCTAGACCCTTATTTGGGGTCATGTAGAGCCCTTCGAAACTGCAATTTGGACATTCAACTCATTGGCTCCCACTGAAGTCCATTATATGGAGAAAAATCCTGGAATGTTTTCCTCTAAAACCTTAATTTCTTTTCAGCTGAAGAATGAAAGACATGAACTAATCCCTAAAAAAAGCTATTTCCCTGAAGAATAATAAAGTACACAAAACCAATAAAGTACACTGTACGTCATAAGATATGAATACTCTTTCTCTCCAAACCACGAGTTATGTTTAAAGTTAACCCACACTATGAGTTATTAAAGAAACAAACTGTCACAACAAGCTGTTCAGCCATCTAAATACTGCAATTGGCAAAGATGCTTATTTCTCAGCACTCGCATTCTGCCATATGGATTTTGTTGTGCTGTTCATAAGCATCACTCGTTTTCACACGTAAACTTCTGGAAAATAAACTGCTTTGAAAACGGAGTAGCCTGAGGTCACCCAGAGGGTTTGTGGCACTCAGCTGTCATGAAGATTGGATAAAGCAATATTATATGCAAAAATGAACTCTGTCATTATTTATTCACCCTCAGGTCATTTCTATGTCTTTTTTCTGAGGAACACAAATATATATATTATTTTACATAGCTCTTTCTCATACAACAGGATTTCACACACTGGGTTTTGTATGGGAATGGCATTTGTTTACCTTCATGTCATTTGATTATTAACAAACATCAAAGAGCCGTGAACATGTAAATGTGTTATTAAATTATTGAAATATTAATTTAAAATGCCAGGGGGTACTTCAAAAAAAAAAAAAAAGCCAGAACAGTTTGGTTGACCAAGAATTGGGGATATTTCTCCCATACATTGGGTGCATCTCATCAGCCCCCTACTTAACGGGGCCATGAACTGCCTTTTTTTATTATTTTGTACACTGTAAAATGTTTTCACCAGTTTCAACAAAATT
Organism: Cirrhinus molitorella; assembly: GCA_033026305.1. Taxonomy (NCBI): domain Eukaryota; kingdom Metazoa; phylum Chordata; class Actinopteri; order Cypriniformes; family Cyprinidae; genus Cirrhinus; species Cirrhinus molitorella. The sequence goes on from CM065135.1 coordinate 8,064,519, forward strand.
TAAGTTCAGCAGCTGCCTTAAAAAGTTAAATCAACTTAAAACTACTTTAACTGAATTAAAATTACTTGTACTTTTAAGTTGATTTAACTTACAATTTTAAGACAGCTGCTAAACTTGCGTTTTTAAGTTGAAACTTGTGAAAACTTTTTACAGTGTACTGTTTTCTGAGGTCCACTTATGTTATTAAGATTTTTACATCTAAAACATAATTTTACATAAAAAGTAATAGGCTATTTTCCTGTTTGACCTCCCTTATTGGTATGTATGTTTGAATAGGCATGGCAGATCGTAGACTAGAAAGTAAATGCCCACTGCTATGATTGACTAATAGTTGTGTATGTTTGACAGCCTACATCCTTAATAGAGTGACCCTTCTGTGATATACAGAAGTCAGCATTTGAAGTGGATCAAAAAAGTTCATCAAAGTTGTCCTAAGACAAGAACGGGTATTGTTTTTTTTTTTTAGGACAACTTTGATGAAAGGTTTTGATCCACTCCAAACAAACTGCAATAACAGAAAAAGCAATAGTTGCCATGTAATAAAAACAGTTACACTTCTGTTTCAAATTGTGCCTTGTTTGTAAACGAATCTGTGGTAAGATGAAGTGAACAAAGAACCAAGGTCTAGAACTTCATTAAAAATAAAGTTACAAGAAAGTTTTGAGTTCTGAAACTTACAGAATGTTTTTATAGTACAGTGACCTCAGATGTCAAAAGAACAAGGGAATTTTGATTTTTCAGTTCATGACCCCTTTAAGGGCTTTTTCAATCACAAAATCCTTCCAGTGAACTGGAACTTTCGCTCACTGAAAAATCCCACAATGCACTGAAAAAATTAGGTAGCATTGATGCTTACAGACATGGTCAATATGTGCTAATACTAAATGATTTTTATTTTATTTACTTATTTTCCATGCACGAAAAGTCATGGAACATGGGCGTGAGTAAATAATTACAGAAGTTTTAGGTGTATTATTATTTTAACAAAATACATGTACTAAATGTGAATATGGGAATATCTCAATATGGAGAACTGTCCTGCCTCAGGTCGATATCTGTACATTTCATATAGCAGACAGACGAACGGGTGTGAAGTCCATGTGGGCCAAAAACAAACCCCTGTATGAGTGCAATGTTGTTAGTTCTCACTGAGGAAACAGCCTGAAGGTGAAAATGGCAAGAGGAGAATGAGGAAGGAGACACTGCATTGTCTGATGGCATCATTCTTACACCACCATGGTGGAATAATGTGGCAGTTAAAGGAGCTCCAAGCACAGGATGTCTGGAAGAGTTTATAATGAATCCCAATTCTGACATCCTCTTTCCTGCCACTCCAGTTGTTATCTGTCCATTTAAATTTGCTGGACTTCCAGTGACTCTCACTGAACCTTACGTTTTAGTGTTTTACCTATACTGCTCCGAGAACCAACAGTGTGTCACATACCTTTGCCCTCAATATATTCATAGTGAAACACCTGTGGAAAACAATATGACACTTTGCGAAGGTGTTGGGAAAAGTGGATTCACGCTTCCTTGTGATAAGACTCCCAATCATTTGAATGAAACTCACATTCGTACATAAATGTCCTGACACCGGCTTCTTGCTCACTTCGATTAAGTCCGAATGGCGACGGGCATGTGATGAAAGTGCTTGGGTCAGTTAGCTGTAGGCACTCTAAAATGGTCTTCGAGGTGTCTGGATGAGCTGTTGAATTTTGATCAACTTCATACATTTAAATGCAAAGTATAGCCACTGATCTTTGCTGAAGATGACTTTGGGATGGTTTCCCTAATGCAGGCCAGAGTTAATCTGTGTTTGGGAACTTTCATGGCTGTTTTCCCGGATGCAAATTAGCCAATGTCCTAGGTTAAGTTTCACTGACAATAGTGATTCTTCATTCATGCTTTCAGTTCAGCACCAAGGCTTAATCTGTGTCTGGGAAATTGGCCCACATTGTCTACCCACATAATACCTTATTGGCATCTTCAAAACGAAGTGGAAGTCATTGAATACTAGTGTTCAGACGTGTCTATCTTACTCCTTTGAACTGAGATTCTGAGAGCGTCGTTACATTACAGTTGTGCTGACAAAAATGCATCAATCAAGGCATATCGAGCAGACTTAATTGCTTGCGCTGACAGTAAACTAAACAGAGGCTATTTTCATAATTCATCAGAGCCCATTAATGTCCAAAGAATTACCACTGTCTGATGATTTATGAATCTCTCAGCTCAAGTCATTATATGGTGTAAACTACTGATGGGAGGCTAGTAAAGTTGGACCTCACAGACACATTTCTGCTGCTATTGGACAAAGACGTACATTTTCTATGTACTTTCTAGTCATGGGCTTTCAAACTAGACTCTAAGGACACCCAGGAGGTCACAAAAGGGAAAATTATTGACTTGAAAATTATTAAAATATATAGGCATACACACACCACCATTCAAAAATTATTTTATTTTATATTTATTTTAATTTATTTTTGAAAATCCAGCTTTGCTGTCACAGGAATAAATTACAATTTTAAATATATTAAAACAGTCACATTTAAATAAATAAAAATATAGTATTTTTACATAGAATGAATGTCGCCCTGGTTAGTTTTCTTTTGAAAACATTTTTTTATAAATCTTACCAACCTCAATCTGTCTCTTCAACATTTGAGTGTCTTTGGCCTGAAAAAGTTTGAAAACCCTTGTTTTGGTTGACATGTAAATCTTGTGTTATAAAAACAGACAGCTTATAGGTACAACAAATCTAAAGTTAGATCATGTGTTCTGATGCAGCGTCTAGACGAGTATGAATCAATAGGATATACAAGTTTCACTGCAGACTACTTGATATTTGACTACAGAGGACAAAGGTTTTAGGGTGCCTTCATAGTGTCAAATGGCGTAATGTCTTACTGTACTTCCTGTTGTATATGATGGTAGACGGCTGGTGGGGAAAAAAATGAAAATGACGAAGGCCTAAATTAGATAGGGAGGAAAGAAAATCATTGACATGGAAGAGTTTATTTTTGCTGAAGCGAATGATTGCGGTGGGTCAGATGTTGAAGGGCACATCAACAAATTGATTTTCAACTTGGACTTTATGTACTTCCGTGACCTTGGGAAAACTATAAGTCCGAGATACACAAGGCTCTTACGGTGTGTTCCACTCTCAAGACTCATACGTTTATGCATTTTATAGATCTTCAAAGGTGTTTTCGTGATTGAACATCACACAGCAATTTCAATCCTTCAAGCCTACTATTACATCTCTAGCAGGCTGCAGACAAATTATAAGAAGTGTTAGAACAGTAGAAAAAAGGGTGAGGGGAGTGTGAAGATTTTAAGTCAAATAGATGTTTGGGAAAAACACATATTTGCACACAGATTCTGAAACTCATTCAATTTTGTCCGTAAGACTGTCAAGGGAAGAACACAGACGCAGTGTTCAAATTCACAGTGTTGCTGCAGCAGGAATCTAGGACAATAAACTGATAATGCTTCAGCTCCGAGCCTAGCCTTCAACCCACTCCAACTGTCCCATAAATACATACGTGATTGCCTGGGTTTTAACTACAGTATATAATACTTGACCTTCAGGAGCAGAGTTTCAATAGGCCATAGGGTAGAATGCTGCTTTCGATGACTAATAATCATATTTCATATTCAGTGTCTCCATATGGACATGTGAAGATGCAGTCATGTTAACCAGAAGTAGGAAAGTGCAAATTTTGTATCACGACTACTGAAAGGCAACATATTAAATGTCAGCTGAAACCTTTTAGAAATAGGATTCTCTTCAGTTATGCTGCGTTTTTATTTAAAAGGGTGCAGCTTTTAGCTGTGACTTGTGCTTTAGGATTCGTATAAAACGTCTAACATCTTCAAAAATCTTACTGAATTACCGTCTCAGTGTTTAACATTAAAGGACTGTAAAAAAAAAGAAACGATCTTCCGATGGGGAGATGCGTAAAAGGGTGACTGTGAAGGCAAATCCTTGGGAATAGGAACAAACTCTTTTTTCGTGAAGTGAGTCATAAAGCTTTCAAATTACAGCTGGGACTTTCCATGATGTACTGAGTACATGTGACCTAACTTAAGAAAACGTGTGTAATTTTATATATTATATTATATTATATTATATATCAATTTCCTCAATATTTGATATATTTTATTGGCCAATATTTGTCCATAATTACAATTTAGATCACCTTGCCATCAATTAAAGGGATAGTCACTCAAAAATTGTCATCATTTAATTAGCGTAATATGAAGCCTGCTTCTGCCACTGAATAAAAAAAAAGAAAAAAAAAGTTAATTGTGACATTTTATCCCTCAATTCTGCCTTTTTTTTCTCAGAATTGTGAGATATAAATTTAGAATTTGGAAAAATTAAGAATTGTGTGATATAAACTCGCAATTGCGAGTTATAAGGTCAGAATTAAGAGATATGAAGTCACAAATCTGCTTTTTTCTCAGAATCGCGTGATATAAACTAGCAATTGTGAGTTAGAATTGTGAGACACACTTGCAATTCTGAGATATAAACTCCTAATTAATTTTTTTTTCTCAGAATTGCCAGTCTATAGTCAGAATTGCAAGATACAAACTCACATTTTGGATAAAAAAGTCAGAATTGCACATTTTTATCTGACTTTCTGAGGGGGAAAAAAAGTCTATATCTTGCAATTGTGACTTTTTTCTCAGAATTATGAGTTTACAGTCAGAATTGCGAGATAGAAACACATTTTGGAGAAAAAAGTCAAAATTATATAAATTATAGATATAAATTCAGAATTTGGACAAATTAAGTCAAAATTGTGTGATATAAACTTGACTTATAAGGTCAGAATTGTGAGATATGAAGTCACAAATCTGCTTTTTTCTCAGAATTGTGTGATATAAACTAGCAATTGTGAGTTAGAATTGTAAGACACACTCGCAATTCTGAGATATAAACTCCTAATTATTACTTTTTTCTCAGAATTGCGAGTTTATGTCTAGCAATTGTGACTTTTTTCTCCCGAATTGAGTTTATAGTCAGAATTGTGAGATAGAAACTCACATTTTGGAGAAAAAAGTCAAAATTATATAAATTATAGACATAAATTTAGAATTTGGACAAATTAAGTCAAAATTGTGTGATATAAACTTGCAATTGTGAGTTATAAGGTCAGAATTGCGAGATATGAGGTCACAAATCTGCTTTTTTCTCAGAATTGTGTGATATAAACTAGCAATTGTGAGTTAGAACTGTAAGACACACTCGCAATTCTGAGATATAAACTCCTAATTATTACTTTTTTCTCAGAATTGCGAGTTTATGTCTAGCAATTGTGACTTTTTTCTCCCGAATTGAGTTTATAGTCAGAATTGTGAGATAGAAACTCACATTTTGGAGAAAAAAGTCAAAATTATATAAATTATAGACATAAATTTAGAATTTGGACAAATTAAGTCAAAATTGTGTGATATAAACTTGCAATTGTGAGTTATAAGGTCAGAATTGCGAGATATGAGGTCACAAATCTGCTTTTTTCTCAGAATTGTGTGATATAAACTAGCAATTGTGAGTTAGAACTGTAAGACACACTCGCAATTCTGAGATATAAACTCCTAATTATTACTTTTTTCTCAGAATTGCGAGTTTATGTCTAGCAATTGTGACTTTTTTCTCCCGAATTGAGTTTATAGTCAGAATTGTGAGATAGAAACTCACATTTTGGAGAAAAAAGTCAAAATTATATAAATTATAGATATAAATTTAGAATTTGGACAAATTAAGTCAAAATTGTGTGATATAAACTCGCAATTGTGAGTTATAAGGTCAGAATTGCGAGATATGAGGTCACAAATCTGCTTTTTGTAAAAGCAATTGTGAGTTAGAATTGTGGGACACACTCGCAATTCTGAGATATAAACTCCCAATTCAATTTTTTTTTCTCAGAACTGCGAGTTTATATGTCGCAGTTACAACTTTTTTTCTCAAAATTGTGAGTCTATAGTCAGAATTGCGAGATACAAACCCACATTTTGGATAAAAAAAGTCAGAATTGCACATTTTTATCTTGAAATTCTGACCTTATAAAAGGCAAACGTCAGAATTGAGAGTTTATATCTCGCAATTCTGACTTCATAACTCACAACTGCAAGTTTATATCTCCCAATTCTGAGACAAAAAAGTCAAAACTGTGAGAAATGTCAGAATTATATGATTGCAATGAACATTTTATTCTTTATTCAGTGTCAGAAACAGGCTTCCTTACCCCAATGACAATGAAATATTTTCTTTTGTGTTCAGCAGAACAAAGAAATGCATACAGGTTTAGAACCGACATAAGTAAATGATGATGGAAATTTCATTTTTTGATGGACTATCCCTTTATTGTTCAGTTAAAGTTAATCTTTAAAACACGTATAATTAAATAACACTATCAAACTACAAATTCACATATTTATAATGTTGTGGTGTCTAAATTTAGAATTTTGTTTTACATTTATTTAGATAAAATCGTGTTTTTTAGCCATAGCATAATTACTATTGGCTTCTTAGCAACTGTAATATGCCACTTTAACAGTACTACATTTTCAGATGTGCTTATGAGCCTAGTGTACTCTTGCTGAGTAAGACACCAATAGTTTAGTATCAAAATATTTAGTCGGTTTGGTAAGCGCATATTTAGATTCCCTCCTCGTTTAACTTTGTCTACATTGAGACGTTATATAACCAGACAACCTTTGCCTCAGTTTTATAGTATACTTAACTTGCGCCCACATATAGGCACACATTCCAGTATGAAGTGTTCAAATCACTCGAGTTGCGACAAATGTGGCTTTCCTGAGGATAATTGGCTGCATTAGGTTTTGTACTAGGGAAACCAAAATGAATTTTTTGATAAACTGCCACTGTGCTCAACAGGGCATCGTGGAAAGCGATGAAAAGAACACAAGGAACTATATATGTATATAAAAGAGAGTCATAATTGTGTCTCCTGAAAGTCTTTTCATGTGGGAATAAAGTGTGCGTCACGTGATTAAATCACAAAACGAAGGGAAATTAGTACAACATAATAGCATCAGCAGGGATGGAGGAGAAACTGTATTGACAAAAGCGCTCAATACATTATAATTCACTCCAGTACCCTCCTGCTTACTCAGTGATTACATAATGAAGGTCACTTAATTGTTTAGGTTCACTTCTACTGTAAAGTTCACTTCTGATGACAGACAGTTGTCGCTCACGAGCGACTGGTTTGACAGTTTATAGTTACACCTTTTATTTTCAGCCATAATTAGAGAAGTCAAATGCTTTTACTGTAATTTAAAGAATTGATTAGTGCTTCGCTTAACGCTTAATACTTGCTCTTTCAAAGATAATTTACTCAAGATCTGTGTAGGTGTACATAACTACTTGAAAATCAATAAACTGATCCAGGAAATTAAAAGCGTTTACTCAAGTGGCCAGCACTACACATTTTTTCACATTATAAAAGCCATGTTTGTGTGCTTAAATAATAAAAATGCAAGCACAATACTAGTTCTGGTGGAACTAAATCTCACAAATCTTAACCCTAACCTTTGATGGCAAAAGAGTCTACTCACTCTCATGCCGTTCCAATACCAATTGCTGATTTTTATTTTTTTTTTATAATCTTCACACCGCTCCTTTTTTATACAAGACTTCATAGTGAGATCTGTCAAGCTCTAAAAAACACACAAAAAAACAAAACTATAAATGCACAAAAGTGCTCCATATGGCGTGTGCGTCTTCTGAGGCCATATGATTCATTTTAACAATTCCACTTCCTTAACGGTTCAATTAGTCATTATTTAGGGCTTGTTAGGTATAAATATTTGTGTAAGAAATAGAACCCCATTGCCAAATTATGGTTTCATTTAAAAAATAAATACATTTAAAGCTACTCTTGCAAAAGGTGTATTTTTAAAGGATGTTTTTTAGGGGTGGCATTAACACTCCACTGAATAAGACCTATGTTCATCTTTGGAAAACAAATTAAGATATTTTTGATGAAGTCTGAGAGCTTTCTGACCCTCTATAGACAGCAAGGGAACTACCACAATTAAGGCACAGAAACATAGAAAGAACATAGTTAAAACAGTCCATGTGACATCAGTGGTTCAACCTTTATTTTATCTAGAAAGCGCTTGGATTTGTGAAAAATGTCTTCATTTGTTTTCCAAAGATGAATGAAGGTCTTACAGGTTTTGGAACAACATGAGTGTGAGTGTGAATTAATCACAGAATTTTCATTTTGGGTGAACTATCCTATAACTATAACTGGCTCATAGGGTTAATTTAACACAAAAGAGTACAGCATGGCATTTATGTTGTCTTTTTTTGAAACTTATGTTTTGTAAAGATTTGACATCAAAATTAAAAACTAATTAAAAAAGGTTTGGGGCAATGTGAAGTTGCGTTTATTTTTTGATGAATTAAAAGGGTGAAAAAAGGTAAGGAGGCACTAAGACCCAGAGGACAGCATCCTCTCGCAAACTAGAAGATCATGCTTATCAAAGCTGCAACTTTTGCATCAGAGCCCTATAAAAAGCAAGAACCCTGCGACCGCCTATCAGTGAAACCTATGAAAAATTGCCGCTGCTTGCGGGCAAAGTATCTACCTTTTAAAGATGACTCGTTTGCGGACGTGAAGCAAGAGGAGCACTGAAAAAGGATGCAGGGATGTTCTCACACAACTTCTGGGATTTTGCAATTTTGCAACTGGTATGCCCGCAGCTGATTTTTATTTTTCTTAGAGACCGAAGTTTGAGAATTAGAATGAAGCAGAAAGATATCTTTGCATGTCATGAAACGAAAACACCCACGAAGGTTTGTCTGCACCTGATGCCGGAGCTGACCGAAATCATGAAGCGCAGAAAATATTGCTTTATTTTCAAAATATGAAAAACGTATGTCTGCTGGGATGGATCGCAGCGGTCATTTCAAACCGACACCTGGCCATTTCGAGGTTTTGAACAGCTCGACCAGCACCAATGTGACTTTAACGCCTAAAGCGGACGAAAAACCAGAAAGTTTCGCGTTCCAAGTCACCTTAGCGTCAGTTCTCGGTCTCATCACTCTTGCAACTATATTAAGCAATGCGTTTGTCATCGCCACCATTTCCCAGTCTAGAAAGCTCCAGACACCGGCGAACTTCTTGATCGCGTCCCTGGCCGTCACGGACCTTCTGGTGTCGGTGCTCGTGATGCCCATTTGCGTGCTGTACACGGTCACTCACGTGTGGACGCTCGGGCAGGTTATCTGCGACATCTGGCTGTCCTCAGATATTACCTGTTGCACCGCGTCTATCCTTCACCTCTGCGTAATCGCCTTGGATCGATACTGGGCTATAACAGACGCGGTCGAGTATGCCAAGAAACGCACCCAAAAGCGCGCCGCGGGGATGGTGGCGACCGCCTGGATCATCGCCATCTCCATCTCCCTGCCGCCTTTCTTCTGGCGACAGGTGAAGGCAGGGGAGCTCACCACCTGCTCGGTCAACACGGACCACATCTTCTACACCATCTACTCCACTTTCGGAGCTTTCTACATCCCTACGCTGCTGCTCATCGCCCTGTACGGGCGGATTTACGTGGAGGCGCGGAAGCGCATTTTGAAGCAGTCGCCCAAAAAAGCGGGGAAAAGACTAACTTCGGCACATCTGAGTACTAATTCTCCCGCTTCGGTGGCTTCGACTTCTCCTTTGCATTGTGGAAGGCAAGACCTTTGCTCGGACAGCGGCTCTCTGAGCAGTGACAATCAAATTAGAGTAACCGTGTCCGATTCACTTCTGGAGAAAAAGAGAATCTCGGCTGCGCGGGAGAGGAAAGCCACTAAAACCCTGGGCGTTATTTTAGGAGCCTATATTGTGTGCTGGCTGCCGTTTTTCATTTACACACTGCTGGTTCCCCTCTGTCCATCCTGCTTTTACGCAGAACTCTTTGACTTTTTCAATTGGCTTGGCTATATCAACTCACTCATCAATCCAATAATATACACCATGTCGAATGATGACTTTAAAAAAGCTTTTCACAAACTCATAAGCTTTAGATGTTGCAGACGATAGTACACTAGATAAATAAGTAAGAAATAATGGTCAGTCGGTCGGTCATTATCGAAAGTGATATCGCTGCACTCACTGTTGAATGCTCCATTCTGATTGGTTGACAGACATTGTAAGGTGTTGATTGTTGTTCTGCACCTGCAGGGATTTGAAGCAGTTCCAGTTCATTACAGTCTCATATTATTATTTCAGAGCTTTTTTTCCAGCATAGCACAAATGAAGCAAACAAATACACAGCCAATCAAATAAATGACAGACAACAGGATCAAAATGACAAATTATTTCGATTTCGTCTAAACTAATTAATCTAATAGCCTCGCTGTTTGTAATTATGCTGCTGCCTATTAGCATTGCCGAGAGCTGCAGACGCAGGTAATCACACGCGCGCTCCCGCCCTCTTGCTTTTCCTGTCACACACACACAAACCTTGGTTACTCCAATAACTGCTTAGAAACAGCCCAAGGCTTGGTTACCAGTTCAAAAAGTGACACTTTCGAATTAATAACCACTGTTTCAAAGCAGGAATAAATGAAAAAAAAAAAGTGTTAAAAGTGTTTTATGGACGAAATCTTGAAAAATGTGCTGAGGTAACAGTATCCATTGTATAAGCAATGAACTCCAGACTCACGTCGTGAGTATTATGTGGGAAAGCCAATATGTGACTGCACACTTATTAAACGGTTACTTATCACATTAATTTAAAGAAGAATATATATAATATCAACATAGTGTCATGGCAATTAGTAGGTATTTTACTTTTTGGTGAATTGATGGCTAATTCGGTAATGACCGTCTGACTGAACATTATATCACATGACTGCTTGAAAAATAAATACATCCATCAACACATAAATGAATAAGTAAATGGACATAAAATGATTATCGACTTAATTTATTAGTTTACTTGTAGAGAAACAGAGACAGGTCAATCAGACTGACCAATCAAAAATTCCAGACAGCCTTGTAATAAACATATGTGGGCCTCGTTTGACATGGTAGATGTAGGCTACTCCTTCAGAACTGAGCAGAATGTACAATGACTTTGGATTTTGTAATAGTGTTTTGACAGCTTGTGGTCAACCGGTCACTAATTAATAATGCAAAATTGTGTAAAAAAAAAAAGAAAAAAAAGCTTCACTGTCTTTATAAAATGTGCAATTAAATTGCTCTTCTGTGATCACTGCCTATAGCTGCTGACTGATCCTAAACTTAATAAATAAGTTGGGTAATCCATTTGCTTGTGCTTACATCCAGTACATCTTTCTTCATGTCTTACGGTGCAAATATGTAGTTATATGTGTCTTACAGCAGTGCATGCTTAATCGTATGCTTGAATAATGAAAAGAGGCCTATTGATGATAAATCCTTGTACCAATCTATCGTTGGTGTGGCTTTCCTTGTCCAAGCTCCCAAAAATGTGGGTGTTTTGATGAGAAGTCCTTGTTTGATAAAAGCAAGTGGAATTTGAAGAGTTCAGCAAATGCAAAACCCCAGTAAAAAATGAGATAATGATACTGAGTGAATGCTCTCGACACATATTATGTCCATCAAATACTTTTACTTCAAACTCGCTAAAATCCCAGCCTCAGCCCAATCAGAAGTACCGATACTTATGTAGAAACCTATAAATCGGAGCCTGATAAAAATGCATTTTTTTAAAAAAGACGTCAGATGGATTTAGAAGCTTTTCCATCTGAACTCTTCAATTCATACTGAGGTCAAGTACTCACTATACAAACAAATGCCTCAGAGTTAATCTGACCAATCCGAGGTCCTAAAGATTTAGATGTGTATTGAGACCTACTTCTAACCCAAACTGTGCTCTATACACTCATAAGTCATATTATCTGTCACTTGGCAGTATGAGAGATCACTGAGTAACTGAGAATGACACGTCTACCGCAGGAGGTGAGTAATACGTCAAAGACGCACCAGAAAAGGGCTGAGGGGGAGATATCGACCTATCAAGCCCATATGGAGGTGACAGGGAAGGATCACTGCAAAGCCACAGCATATCGTGAAAAGGCACGTTTGATATTTCCCACAATTCTGCTTTTCAACAATGAGCCTGTGTTTCTGTCAACCCTGTCTTTCCATGTGTAGCCATGGTGGATATTGATTTAGTTATCATGCCTCAAAACCTCCTACAGCAGGCAGTGAAATTGGGGACATTTTTAAGCAGGGGGCCAATGGACTAGAAACTGACATGAAAATCATCATGAAAATGAAAATCATGCTGATATTTTCGCTTATTGGACATCCAGAGCGCAGACCCTTTTAATGCCTATGAGTTTGATGTGAAGTGAGCTTTAAAGACCTAATTTTATACTATTACAGCTTGAATGCTTAACGCCATGCAAACGCCCGCAATAAGTGTAAGCTGTCCTGTCAGAACCGCTTAACAGTGAATCACAAATTAGCTCTCAAAAAGCGACGGTGCTGGGAAAGCAAGCAAAATGATGGCATAAATGTGTTTTTTTCCTAAGCGTATTGGTCTTTTTGGAGTATGCTGATTAATATGTCTTTTAGCATGAGTAGTATTAGTATAAAATGATTCGGACAGGCTCGGGGAGCTGTTAATTATTTGTTTGTGGGTTTAATTATTTCGAATTTAATCTCTTGTCTTCACCATTTATCTTTTCTTCTGAACCCATTAAAAGTAGTAGATTTAATACTACGCAAAATAAATCTTGCATTTCTGTCATAAGCCGTTGTTCTTGTTAAATGTTTTTCTTTTGTTGTTTTTCATTTAATATAATTAAAATAAATATGAAATATTTGGTTACAGCACATGGCTCATCTCAAATAAAGTTCTTTTTTCCCCCCCTCCTTATCCTTAATGTCCTCTATGGATGGAACATTAATCATGAGCAAACAGAGAAGCACTCATTTGCAGGCATATGATTACCACTTGTCTTTGATAACATATGACCTTGATATAATCAACATACAAATCTCTCAGGGATATATTGCACACATGGCCTGCATATACAGTATGCCTGAACATGTAGTCTTGCTAAAATCCATGCGGTATTACTGCAAACAGTCATTAATCTTGCGTTTTTAGATTTGCTGGACATTAACCTTCATCGCATTCACATTCTAAAGGCTTCATTTATGGGAGATACTCTTCCTCATCTGCTATTAAACACCAGCTGTTCCTTCGCAACTGAAAACACGTCAGTCTGCTTTGCAATTACACTTTACCCTAAATGTGTTAAATGGACCATATGTATCTTTGTAATGATGTTAACATGTTTTCTCAAGATACCACAGCTTATTGTTTAAATGAGTCTGATTATAACTTGCTCAACCTTACTGGGCATTGTTTTACTGCACAGTTAAAAGAATAATTCACTCAAAAAATAAAATTTTGACATTAATTACTCACCCTCATGTTGTTCCAAACCTGCAAGTCCTTCGTTCATCTTCGAAACACAAATTTAGATATTTTTGATGAAATCCGAGAGCTTTCTGACCCTGACAGCAACAACTGACACGTTCAAGGCCTAGAAAGGTAGTAAGGACATCGTTAAAACAGTGCATGTGCCATCAGTGGTCCAACCTTAATTTTATGAATGTGTTGGAATTTCTTTATGTCTTTGAAGAATGAAGGAGAAGTTTTGCAGAATGTCCTGGCAGCTCTTTTTCATACAATGATAATACATATGGATAATACATTTCCCAAAACATTCCAAGTTATCTGAAGCTCTGAAATGGCTTTGTGTCATGAACAGACTTTACATTCATAAAAAGTATCAAGACACCAGTTTCAAATGATGCCAAACCATAAATGTAGGTTGATTCCTCACGCAAAGCTAGCATACAGCTTGAAAATATTATATTTTTAGAGTTTAATGACAACAAAATTGTCATTTTTGGGTGAACTGTCTCTTTAAGAACACATATCACTCCATATGTCATACTATCTGCTCATCCACAGCTATACATCATGTCTGTACTTCAATCATGCGTCATGCCCATTGCTCTTGAATAAATATGTATTTTTCACTGAACATATCTATACACAGAATATGCACTTACGGTTCATGAAGTGAGACATCTAGATATAGTTCACAAACCTCGTTCAAACATCTGAACTCTGTGAAAAGAACAATGCACCTGCATGCATTTATACATGAAATCAATGTCTGAGATGATCCTTTGCAAAATACTGTGCCGTACAGCTCATTTTCTGCTCGCTGAGGTAATATTAATGCCAAAAAGCCTCTCTTTTTTCTTCAAATGCCATTCCTTGAGATTGACAGATACCTGTGTTTACTTGTCGGAGTAGGTTATTATCAGCCTTATACTATTTTATCGCTTTTTATCTTTGCAGCGCCTCTGCATTATTTACCTCAGGATTATTAACTGCACATGTGGAAATATGGTAATATATTAAGTATGTTCAAAAACAATCCTTTATGTCAGGAAACATTTAGCCGTTTGTCTGACGAACGCTATCCAGATAATGAGTTTAGCACAGGCCATTAATCCATTATATTTCTACATGGTCCATAACAGACAGCAATCATCAGTTCAGTAAATGTCAAGACAAAAAGTCATTAATTTTGATCCAAACACTCACTCAGATTCAGAGGAAACACACCTCCCTTACAGAGGTCTTCATCTTGACGTCTGACATTCATACGCTTTCGGGAGGAAGTCCGCTCCGTGGCGCTGGCATCTTTGAAGCGACGCGTTGTGAATGCCACGTTATTCAAGTGCTTTTAATGACAATTCCACTTTTAAGCATTCAGTATAGCATCTTATCTTTCTCAAGGATATTTTGACATTTCAAATGGCACAATCTTGTCTCAAAGGAGCAGAGGCTTTGCAAATAATGCGTTATATAATCTGCGAGAGTCTAGCCTGTCTGCCGTCTCACTGTTTACAAAGATTTTAAAAGCGTGTAACTCTATTAACGAATTAGCGTTTTCTTTCTTCTGTTAATTAACAGTTGAAGACACAAAGTGAAAGTACATGGGAGATCAAATCTGCTGGGGAAAATGCTCACACAGAAAGTCAACACTATGGGTAAATTAATATCTGCTCTTAATTTACAAACATTTACATATAAAATGCAGAGGTCATCCTTATAATCACAGAATAATCCCTTCACAATGGCGGTTTGGCGGTGTCAGCGATTCTGACTGTGCCTGTGCGTCACTGCATAGCAAAGAGACTTGACTTTCAAGGTGGCTAGCATAACGGATCGGATCAAATGTGAAATGATTGTAGTCAAAGCCGTAGTCGATATTCAGATTAGAGTTTGACCAGCCCTATCTCATGGCAGTGGCTAATTCATACAAATTTGTACATTTTGTGAAAAATCATAGATAGGCTATTTTAGGAGGTGGCAAATTCATAGGAATCAGTACAAATCACAAAAACGTGATGTGGTACGAATTAGCCGTAAAATACCTACGAATTGACCCTTCACAAACAGCTTGATTGACAGGTGACCAATCATAACGCGAATCCACCATTTTGTCCGACAAACAAATCAGACAGGAAATTAGATTAACTTAGGCTTTTTAGAGGAAACCATCTTATCATTTAATGAATTGACCGCCTATCAGCTAATTTTCAACATGTTTTACATGAAACAACTTTTTGGGTTGAACTATTTTTAGTTTACACCTAAAAAATGCCATTTTATAAGAGAAGTCACATACTTTTTGCGACAGGTGGCACTAACCATTTATTTCTAAGATATCCATAAACGGTGATTGAGTATCGCACAACTCTGAACTGAATTCAATGACATCAAAGCTGTAATGTGATTGGTTATCAAGCCACAAGTTATGCAAGTTGACTGCTACGCTTTCTCCAATAGTAAGTAATACAGACCCTTTATGTAATTGCAATCTCCCAATAGTAAGAAAATCTCTGACTTAAACTTGAAAAATTTTGTGTATTGATGTCTTTCCGCAATTAAAATAAAATATGCTCTGACGTTCATACATGTTCGTGTTTTTTGTGCTTTAAAGGATTAGTTCACTTTTAGAACAAAAATCTACAGATAATGTATTCACCCCCTTGTCATCCAATGTCATTCATGTCTTGCTTTCTTCAGTCGTAAAGCAATTATGTTTTTTTAAGGAAAAATTGTAGGATTTCTCTCCATATAATGGATATGAATGGTGCCCCAAAGTTTGAACTTCCAACTTGCAATTTAAATCCAGCTTTAAAGGGCTCTAAATGATCCCAACCAATAAAGAAAGGTCTTATCTAGCGAAATGATAGGGCGTTTGATCTTCTTTGTATGTTCTCTTTGTAAACACTGGGTTGGTACTTCTGCAGCGATGTAGGATGATTTTGAAGCTGAAGACGAAAACGAGATGGGAGTTTTTCCACATACCCTAACTGTATTGACCCGGATCACAAGGACTACGCATGTGCATCGCAGAGACGAGACAAGATGAGCGTTTGGGTTAAAAAGTATATAAATGGTCAATTTGTTTAGAAAATAACCAATCGTTTCTCTAGATAAGACCCTTCTTCATCTTCTGGGATCATTTAAAGCCCTTTGAAGCTGGATTTAAACTGCATTTTGGAAGTTCAAACATTGAGGCACCATTCATATCCATTATATGGAGAGAAATCCTGAAATGTTTTCCTTAAAAAACATAATTTCTTGACAACTGAAGAAAAAAAAGATATATCATCCAAGATACATCTTGGATGACAAGGGGGTAAGTACATTATCTGTAAATTTTTGTTCTGAAAGTGAACTAATCCTTTAAGTAAAGAAGGTGATAGGTTCACGTGTCAATTGATCTAATAAGTTATCTGTCAGGACACAATTAAGAGCCACAATATGGTGTTTATTGTTATTTATTTATTCAAAAATAACAACATTTGAAAGCTGAGACCTTGTTTTATACTAGAAGTAACCTGATCTGTCTTGTCTGTCATGTGTTGACAGTTTCCTCTTTGCTCCGTGATGCATTTTTCACTGTGTCAGAACATTAACTAAGAAGGACGGGTTTTTGCGAAGGGTCAATTAGTCGTGAGATAGTGTTTGACCATTTTGTGTTTTTCAAATGTTGATTCGTAAAGGAATAGTTCACCCAAAATGTAAATTATTTCATTTATTACTCACCCTCATCTTCAGAACACAAATTAAGATATTTTTGGTCAGTCATCATTGGTTCAACCGTAATTTTATGAAGCTAAGTTAATCATTTTTGTGCGCAAAGAAAAAAAAAACTTACTTTACTCGATAATTTCTTCTCTTCTTTGTCTTCAATGCGCTTGCAATAATGACATCAAACAACATTGACATCAAGATATGATAAATGGGATGACATTTAATAGCACATGTTGGATGTCATCGACATAAATGGGGTCCATTTTGCAACTTACCTAAAAATAATTGGGTTTTTTCTTCAGCCGGGTTATTTGTTACATAAATCTATGAAATAAATGTCTATACTTGCATTGTATGGCAGGAAAAAAGTGCCCTAATACATCTCAATAATTGTAAGTGCTTCCACAAATCATGTCTATGGGGATATTTTGTTTTCTCTTATCAGAACAAATGATGTGACATTAATAGATATAACCACATATAATGTCTCACAAATTTGAAGCATGCTCATTTATGGAAAGCTAGGTTTTTTGGTCTACCTTAGCAAGCATGTAGTACCAGGGGAAATATATTCCTCCATTAAACTTATGATGTGTAGCAGTTTCAGTGCTGCAACATAACCAGCAAACCAGCGCTGCTATTCTGAGAGAACTGACTCTTATGCAGGGGTGTAAAGTACTTGAGTAATTGCACTTCATTTCTATGCTTTTACATTAAGGCATTTAGCAGATGCTCTTATGCAGAGTGACTTGCAAAAGTGCTTCGGCGTCGCATATGAGACCATTGTGATCAACAGATGCCAAGCAAACAATTTGGAATGCCATTAGCTAGATAAGAAGCGCTTGCAGGACAAATACAAACAAGCACTATTAGAATAATAACCATGTATGTTTTATTCAAGGGGAATTTATACTTCAGAAGTTTTTTTTCATCATTAAGAGTAGAAAGTACACATTTCACTACATCATGTAAAGTTTTAAATATATCAGGGGTGTTTCCTCCAAAAAATTCATAGTACAAATGTAAAACAATGGCAATATTACAAAATACAACATACAAGTGTATAAATCACAAATTTTTCTAAAGAAGGGCAATAAACGGAGGTTCATGCAATAAATTCCTGCCTCTTGTGTTCATGCGCATTCTGCATTTGCGAATCAGTCTGAATGAACCAGTCTTGGGGAAAGTTACTTTTAAAAGTAATGCATTACAATATTGCGTTACTCCCTAAAAAAGCAACTAATTCCATTACTTAGTTACTTTTTATGGAAAGTAATGCATTACATTAGTTTTGTGTTACTTTTTAAATCTGGGCAGGGCTTGCTTGTTTGTTTTTAATATAAAAAGTGAGATTTTTAGCAAATGTAAAAGCCCTTTCACACCACAAGGTGAAATGAAGGTTGATAGAAAAGTAAATTCACATCTGTACAGGAGAACTGTAGGAAAAGGAAGTTCAACACTCTTCAGTCATGAGAAAAATGAAGCACAAAACCAGTCTTAAGTAGCACTGGTATATTGGTAGAAATAGCCGAAAATACATAGGTCAAAATTATTATTTTTGTTTTTATGCCACAAATCAGTACGATATTAAAGATCATGTTCCGTGAAGATATTTTGTACACTTCCTACCGTAAATTTATCAAAACTTAATTTTTGCTTAGTAATATGCATTGCTAAGAACTTAATTTGGACAACTTTTCTCAATTTTGGCGATTTTCTGATATTTTGATTTGTTTGCACCCTCAGATTCCAGATTTTCAAATTTCACTTCTGCTTTCAGGTGATGTATGAATCTCAATTTCAGAAAAAAAATACCCTTATGACTGGTTTTGTGGTCCAGGGTGACATATTAGTTTTGCCTATTAGTATGGGGATGTGACGAGATCTGATGGCACGATCTGTCTGGTCTCACAAGAATGTGATTGCAATCTCTGTTCATCTTATTCCTGTCTTTCAACCACATAATGACCATTATTTCTGTGTTACAGACATTTAAATAACAAGTACTGGAATAAAAAAAGCAATGAACGTTGTGTCAGAATCACTAGTAAAGATTTCTAATCTAATCTTTTTCTTCAGAATCATGAGAGAATCGTAATCTCCAATTAAAAAAAGAAATGTTTTTTAATTTATCCAGAATAATGTAGCATTTACATGTTTATTACTGCATATAATTCATTTTCTGATCTGTTAGTAATGCTTATTTAACCAAAAACAAATGTGACTGGGACCAGAATTAACATTTGATTTTTTTTTTAATGTATGATAGTTTCCACAGTAACAGGTATTTAAAATTATAATAATATTGCATACTATTTTACTTTATTATCTTTGATTAAAAGAATGCAGACAATGTGAGCATAATTCTTTTCAAAAAAATTAATGACCCTAATATGTCATTTCTTTAAATGTAAATTGCAAACAGCCACAACTACTATATTAAACAGTCAGACTACTATAAAGCTGATTTTTAATGTAGAGCAGACAGGTGGTTTGCCCTTGAGCTTTACATAGAAGAGTGAGAAAACTGATTGAACAGGTTCCTTTTACTGCATCAAAGCTACTTTAATGTGAAAATCTCTACTGTCTCTTAATTTCATCATTTGGTTTCAAACGGCTTTTTACCTTTAAATACCAACATACAACAAAAGACAAAACTTTTTTACTTTTACTCAAGTGTGTTTCAGCTAGATACTTTTAATTTCCCCAGATTTACTTGTACTTACGATGTCAGTTCAGTCTAACTTTCCATTTATAACACAGAAACCCGCAACGGTTAAGCAACCGGAACGATGGCATTAAAATAAATGACATATGATCGGCCTCTGTAAACGCTCTACTGTCATTATGTCACACCAGCATATGGAAATGTTATTTGGTCAATGACTCTGCATTACTTTAGTGAAAATGCTTTCATTTCAACATGACATCAAATCTTCAAGGACACTGAATTCGGCCTGGTAGGAGCGAGAGTCAAATTTGAAATTCTTCTCTCCATAGCACAGAGTCATTACTCTGGTCTGCTGAAGTTTCCTGGGGGCAGCACATCTCGGCTCTTCATAGCACATATAGATTTAGAGTGGCTTCACTGGGCACAGCCATAAATATACCGCTGGAAAAAGCATTTCGCAAGGCCGTGTGATGGCTTGTTTGAAAACAGGGGATTTCGGTGATTTCAGTGCCTACGTTTGAGTCATGGCGATGTCAGCCTATGGTCACTGTAACAGCATCTATTATGCCTCTCATTTTCAGAACAGATGGCCATATTCAGGGCAATTTCCACTGTTTACAATTCACCTTGCATGTACTCTAGACAGCCGGCCATTTATCTAAGCAATCAGAGTTGCTATTCACTAATGGCTCGAGTGAAAGTGCGTTTCAATGACTTTTTTCCTCAGATATGACGTGAGATTGAACATAATATATTACATATGCACTGTATTCACTGTATGCTTATACACAGCTGCTTATATGAATATATATGTGAAGCGTTTACCTAAACTGAACATCATGAATCAACCTAGTTCCATAATGGAGATATACAGCAGACAGGAATGTATACTGAAGGATTTGTTTTTGTCATATATTCATACACATACACAAAAGGTTTAATTTAATTAAAGTTTGCCCCCTGGTGGTTTTAAAGCAGAGACGATTAATAAAGCCAGATCTATACAAATCTCACAATCTTGTGTTTGGTCTGTGTGGTCTTTTCATTGCATGTATGAAATATTGAGCTCAATAACATGATTGATTTTCTTCGTCTCACCCACTTTTGCAGACAAGAAGGGCTCAATCAATCACAGAGTATCTGAAAACGCTGTTCGAATGCGCATTGCAAAATAAGTAGGTTGAGTTTGATAGCTCAGTCATGACATGAGCTCAATCTCCAGCCAAAGCAATACCTACAATCACCCATAGGAGAAGCCTGGAGCTGCAAAAGCTCAACTTATGACAGGATCTGCCTGGTGTTGTATAAGAATCGGCCACATCTGTCAAGAGAAGCTGCCCATCACGCAATATAACGCAATTATAATGCAATCATTTTTCCTAAAATAAACCTGGAGGAGCTTTTCTCATATGGTACTGTTTTCCTTTTTTGGATTAAACCACAGCTGGAAGTCATAATTACCATAGTAATGCACACATTACCTTAAATCCCAAGCAGCGGATGAAGATCTTTAACTTTCACTTAATAATAAAACTAAATAAAAAAGTTGTCAAATAGATAAAAGAGACTAAATAAATCAAATAAAAAGTTGCCAAAGTTGTCACTGGATTTGAAGTATTGAAGTCAAAATATTTGGGGTTGAAGTTGAAGCAAACTAAAATAAAATTTAAAAAAATGTCAAAGTTGTCAAAAATAAAAATAATGCAGAGGTTGAAGGGTTGAAGTCAAAATAGTTGGGGTTGAAGTAAAAAAAAAAAAAAAAAAGTTGTCAAAAAATAAAAAATGCTGCATTTGAAGGGTTGAAGTCAAAATAGTTGGGACTGAAATCAAAATATAATAAAATTAAATAAAAAGTTGTCAAAAATTGTCAAAGTTGTCTAAAGTAAAAATAACATTAGGGTTGAAGGCAAAATAGTTGGGGCTGAAGTAAATAAAATAAAACGTCAAAGTTGTCAAAAATAAAAAGAGCACTGGGGTTGAAGTCAAAATAAAAAATAAATAAAAAAGCTGTAAAAAATAAAAAATAATGCAGAGGTTGAATGGTTGAAGTCAAAATAGTTAGGGTTGAAGTCAAAATAAAATCAAATAAAAATTGTCAAAAAAAAAAAATAACGCTGGATTTAAGGGGTTAAAGTCAAAAGAGGGGACAGAAATCAAAATATAAAATTAAATAAAAAGTTGTCAAAAATTGTCAAAGTTATCTAAAATAAAAATAACATTAGGGTTGAAGGGTTGAAGGCAAAATAGTTGGGGCTGAAGTAAATAAAATAAAAAGTTGTCAAAGTTGTCAAAAATAAAAATAAAAATAAAATGGGTTGAAGTCAAAATACTTGGGGTTGAAGTCAAAATAAAATCAAATAAAAGTTGTCAAAAAAATTTAAAAAACGCTGGATTTGGGGGTTTAAAGTCAAAATAGTTGGGAGTGAAATCAAAATATAACAAAATTAAAAAAAAAAAAAAAATTAAGTCTACAATAAAAACATTAGGACTGGAGGTTTGAAGTCAAAATGAAGTAAATAAAATAAAAATAAAAAGTTGTCAAAGATTGTCAAAAATGAAAATAACGGGGTTGAAGGGTTGAAGTCAGCATAGTTGGGGTTGAAGCCAAAATAAAATAAAATAAAATAAAAGTTTGTGAGATTAATAAATAAAATTATGTAAAATATAAGTTTTATTTTGGTATAATTGAGATACTCATAGTTTCTGTTAAAAGTTAGTTTAGTTTTTTCTTTATTTTTTCAACAAGTTTTAATAATTTTGTTGTGGTGTTGTTTTGTCAGTTGTAATTAAACTTTTTTTTTTTTTTTTCGATTTTTAGTTAATTTAGTATTAAGCTAAACTAAAAGAAATCAACAAATGTTGCTCAAAAATAGCTCAAAATAAAAGTTTGTCTTTTATATAATTAATGTTTTTTAAGTCTTATGCTCATCAAATTTCCATTTATTTGATCAAAAAATACAGAAAAAAGTAATATTCTGAAATATTATTGTAATTCAAAATAAGGTTTTAAAATACTTTAAAATATAATTTATTTCTGTGATGCAAAGTTGAATTTTCATCAGCCATTATTGAATCTTCAGTGTCACATGATCCTTCAGAAATAATTCTCATATGCTGATTTATTACTTTTTTTTAATCAATGTTGGAAAGAGTTGTGCTGCTTAATATTTTTTTTGGAATCTGTGATACTTTTTTTTAGGATTCTTTGATGAATATAAAGTTTAAAAGAACAGAAAGAAAGGAAGAAAGTCTTTACTATCACTTTTTATCAGTTTAACATATCCTTGCTGAATAAAAGTATTAATTTCTTTCAAAGAGAGAAAGAATGAAAAAAATATACTGACCCAAAACTTTGAACGAGGGCTATATTGTAAATAAATGCTGTTCTTTTTAACATTTTATTTATCAAAGAATCCTGAAAAATGTATCACAGGTTCTAAATAAAATATTAAGCTGCACATCTGTTTCCAACAGGTAATAATATTAGCATATTAGAATGATTTCTGAAAGATTATGTGACACTGAAAATTCAGCATTGCATCACAGGAATAAATTATATTTTAAAGTATATTAAAATAGAAAATCACCATTTTAAATTGCATTAACATTTCACAATATTACAGTATTTTTTTATCAAATAAATGCAGTCTTGATGAGCAGAGAAGTTTCCTTTAAAATGCATTACAAATCTTACTGATCCCAAATTTTTGAGCAGCAGCATATATATATATATATATATATATATATATATATATATATATATATATATATATATATATATATTATATCTTTTATTTTGGATGTGATTAATCACAATTAATCAATTTGACTGCATTAAATCAAAATAAAAGTTGTCAAATATGCAGTATGTCAAATACATAAGGAAGAGCATGAATGCTATCAAATATCGAGTTCAAAATTGCATTTGAAACAACAATGCTATTTTGGAGCATATTGGTACAAAAAATTCAACATGTAGCCAAGCCTAGATGGTTGTGTATCTATGCAAAAAAGATCTCATCTAAGGAATTTGTGTAGAACTACTCTCACACGCAAAGATGACCGGATCTTATGTATGCCATGCAGCATAAGGCGAAATAATGAGAGCTGTATCCCGGGATTATGACAGTGACAATTCAGTCACTCACTGTCATCCATCAATATAAAGCTCTGTCAGAGGACACACGGAGGAGAGTGTTCTGTCGCAGGAGAGATGTGCTGACTCCAGACAGCTGCCCGGACAGTCACTCACTCCAGGTTAATTGAAGTTCACCCTTTTGATTGGTCAGTGATGGAACTCATTAGCATAGGTGAGAAGGTCAGCCTGCTTTGCATTGGAGCTCATTTTTACTGCTCTTAATAGAATCAGGCTCCCGAAGACAATTAGACGCAGAAAGGTCGGCTGACTGATTTTCCAGACTTTCTTGCATTAACAGCTAAGTATTGCCGGTACTATATCCCTGGACTTTTCCTGCCATCAAGATAGATGTATTAACTCTACTACTGGATAGGTGAAGTTGAAAGCCGCATTGCAGAGATCTGTCATTTGAACTGTGGTTATTAGTCAGAATAGGATTTTCCTCTGATTCTGTTTTAAAAGCAGAAAATGAAAGCAGCTGGTTAGGATGTCCTGAATGTTCAATGGCGTCCAACTGTCTAATAAGTCACAGATCATATTGAAAATGCAGGGTCTAATTTAAAAATTAAATGAATTTCAAAGCCAGGAAAAAAAAGGATTTTTAAAAAAAATAAACATCTTGACATAAACGTGAATATTTAAGATTCTGCACTACACTCTCATAGGTCACTAATCAAAAGTAGGTAGTTTGTGACACTGACTGATGTATTGTCCCTACTTCCATCGAAGTCCTATATTATCTTTAAATCATTTTTAAATTATCAGGTTTTAAATCTTAACTTTGGGGTGTTCATAGTGGAGTTCATGCTGTTATTAAAGGAAAAGAGAGATATACCAAAAACATTCTGAAGAATTCATGTCAATTGATCCTTTCATATTATTGTGCTGAATAAACAATTTGCTGTAGAAAATCAGAAAATTAAATTAGTGGTCTCAGACTTTTGGAACTGCAACCATTACTACAACATTTTGACAGCAAATAATTTTAGCCTCGGCCTACCATAAGGAAACTAAAAATGAACAATAAGGATCATAAAAATGTGCCATGGTTACCAAAGTTTTCACTATAGTGGCATAAGAAGTGTTTCTATTACCCCTCAAGTTGACAAATCGGCCAACTGAAACATCAATTCAGCAAAAATTCCCATATATCGCAAAAAAGTTTGGGGTGGTTTTTTTTTTTTTTAGGCAATTTTTTTTTTAGGAATATGTCACAAAACTGCAATGGAAGCCATTTATTTGCATTTACAGGTGGACTGGTGTGCGTAAAGTCACATGATCATTCTTTAGTGTACTAGAAACTCCAAGAAACACTTAATATGTGGCTGGGATAACCACATATTTAGGTCTTTTACAGCT
Organism: Cirrhinus molitorella; assembly: GCA_033026305.1. Lineage (NCBI taxonomy): Eukaryota > Metazoa > Chordata > Actinopteri > Cypriniformes > Cyprinidae > Cirrhinus > Cirrhinus molitorella. The sequence goes on from CM065135.1 coordinate 8,089,859, forward strand.
CTGACATGGCCACTGGAGCTGATCGTGGTCACTCTAATCAATGCTTGTGTTATACCAGCATTTCAAAAGCGTCCCTGCAATTCAAGATAATATGGAGTGAATTTTGTGCCAATATTTATCAAACAAATCCAGCGTTTTGCAAACAAACACAATCTGCTTTGCAAAGAAAAACTCGACTTTTAAACAAACGCAAAGCGCAAAAACAAAACTCTATTTGAGAGAAAATGCAGAGGTATGGACAAATAAATTTATTGTGTGTTCTGTGAGCCTTTTTATGAGGAAACTTGGCTTGATTTTCTCACAAATGCAGGCAGATTTTCTTACAAATGCAATTGAGCTCCCTTTTCCAAAAACAGCAGATGGTGTTGTCAGTCAATTTAAAGAATATATAGGCTACATATGTTGATAAAATTGTTCAACATTCAAAACAAGCAGTCACAATATTTTGTAATACTAAAATACTAGCAAATGTGTAGCGACAACTGTTTACCAAAAATAAAAGCATTTTGAAGTGTATTTTTACGTTAGGACAAGGAAGATTAATTGTCATTCTGCGATATATACAGTATGTTGAGACATAGCCTACAGTGAAGAGAAATGTTGTAAGCTATAGCTCTGCAGTAAAACTACACATAGACTAGCTACTGAAAGGAGTATAGGCTAATCTTATTATACAAATATGCTACTATAATCAAACTAGTTTAAGTTCAGATGATTTTTTTTTTTTTTTTTGTGATTCAGCTATACACGTACCGAAATATAATCTAAACATTAATATCCCCTATGAAAAGTAACAATGGTTTTATTATTTAAATATTCACCATTTTGCTTAGCTAAAAATATGTAATTATTTTAGACACAAATGGTTAAAGTGTTACAACATTTAAAAAGTTTTTGATATTGTATTTAATAATGTTTAACAATTAATTGTTTTCCATTTTTTATTAATAATTATTTGTGTAATCTTTTTATAACTCTTGCATGACATTACCATATCTAATACTAAACAAAAAAAAAAAGTCTGGTTGAAAGTCGAGTTTTTCTTTGCAAAGCAGATTGTGTTTGTTTGCAAAATGCTGTATTTGTTTGATAAATATTGGCACAAAATTCACTCCATAATGATAGGCACATACATCTCCTTCAGTGAAAAATAATAGCTAGTGCGGAGGCTGCAATATGCATAAACCTACCAAAAAACAAATTTAATTGGTTAATGGAAACGCTGGAATTTCGCAATGGGTTTTTTAATCAGCACGAGCTGCGTTTCCATTACAGATTTGCGCAAAACTTCGTCGATATTTCATAAATGTCAATAAAAAAAGTTTGATATTTGTCTTTTTCTTTAAACGTATTTGTTTATGTGTGTGTGTGTGTGTGTGTGTGTGTGTGTGTACACATTAAAGGTTCTGGTTGGACCAGTTGAATTTATTGTTATGTTTGCTTGCAGGTACAAAAAATGTAACTTTATTTAATTGTATATTGAGAATAGGATTTTGTATTTGTATTTCGCTTAGTTTCATATGTTTTTGTTTTTTCCTCTTGTCTTTTCTTTTGTTTTTGTTTTGTTTTATTTGTTGATGTATTATCATTATTAAATTCTGCAAATAATTACTGACACTCATGTCATTCTAAACAAGGGATCTGACTAGTCGACACTGAAAACAATAGTCGATTAAACAACAGATAAAAAAATCTCTGCATGCCTGCGACTTCAGTTTCTGGCAAGCGCGTTTTTTCAAATAACGCATGTTCCGAGTAATTAAAACGCCATTGTTGCATTGTTTTGCTTTTAGACGATATACTGTAGCCTACATGAAGTATGTTTTAAAAACCTGCATTAATGTTATTCTTTGATTAACGTTCCTATCATTTTTGACTTGTGTTTTAATATGTTGGCTAGGTTACATGAAGATGAAGAATTCTGTGAGGGTATTGATTGACTTTCCATTCTTTTGCATTTCTCCAGCTGATTTGAATAAATAAGCTGCATCGGCTGACGTTGAGTGTATGCTCTTCTTTTTTTTCCTTTTTAACGACCGCCTAAAACTAAATGATGATAACGCGAGGCAAACGTATGGCAAGCGAAATTCATTGAGGGATCTGACAGTGTGATCCATAGATTAGGTATTTCAAATGTATGCTATTATATATGTTTCATGCACGCACAGAGGGATTATTTTTCTTACCATCTTTTGGGCGTTTCTTGCTTTTAGACTAGTCGGATACAAAACTTTTGCTTAAATGACTTAAATTAGTCGTCGTGCACATCCCTATTCCAAACCCATAAGACCTTTGATCATCTTCAGAACACAAATTAAGATTTTTTTTATGAAATCCAAGAGCTGACCCTCTGACAGCAATGCAACTGACACCTTCAAGACTCAGAAAGGTAGTAAGGACATTGTTAAAATAGTCCATGTGACATCAGCGGTTTAACTGTAATTTTATGAAGCTATAAGAATATTATTTGCACACAAAGAAAACAAAAATAACAACTTTATTCAACATTTTCTTATCTTCTGTTTCAGCCTTTGACGTGCGTTCACAGTTTTTGCTTTTATGCACAAAAAGTATTCTTGTAGCTTAATAACATCATGGTTGAACCACTAATGTCACATAGACTGTTTTAACGGTGTCCTCACTACCTTTCTGGACCTTTCTGCTGTCTATGCAGGGTCAGAAAGCTCACGGATATCTTAATTTGTGTTCCAAATATGAATGGTTTAAAAATGACATGAGGGCGAGACTGAACTATCCCTTTAAAGCCACACTTCAAGATGCAGTGCAGAAGAGAGTCTTTTTTTTTTTTCAGGCCACAAGCGAAATGAGCAGCTTTATTCAGAGCCCAAACTAGGTAAAAATAATTAAAATTCTCATTTCCAGAGGGGTTTCTGCTGGTTACAAACAGCCATCAGCCTGTTCTCATTATCTCTTGAAAGTTGGAAGTTCAACGTACACAGTCCAGCGCCGTGGAAGGTCTTGAATGGATTTCGAACAGCGGAGACTTATTTATGGCTGTGAAATTTAATAAGCAGGGTGTGTGTAATCCTCTTCCCAGCTCAAGCAGTAGGCCTGGGGACTAACATGCACCACAAGGGTACGCAACACACGCTCAGTACACAGATCTGGCCCCATGATCAGAGAAAGGGCAGAGCTTGCTGTCCCAAACAGGGGGAGTAGAATACAGCGTTTCGGCTTGGCAGCCACTAAAGCTGGCAGAGGGCTGAGAAACTTGTGTCGAGTGGGCCAGACCGAGAGAGACGGGCGCCGGAGCAAGTGGTTTGTGACCGAAGCAAGGAGGCTAGCAGATGCTGGTCCAGAAGGCTACTAACAGGATGAGGATAGTCCACCACGTGGGCCTACGGGGATTAAGAGTCAGTGAGAGGTAAACAGATTAGTACAGAAAAAGAGGCAGCGTTTTTAACCTCATCACTCCCCTTACACCCTGCAGAGCATCTTCCACCCACTCGCACACTTGAGACCAAATCTGTACCCAAGAATCTGCACCATCTGTCAGGAATACCACCCAACCTACAGTAGTGCCCACAAACAGCCCCGTCCATGGAAGCCTGGACACATAGCCGATGGAAGTTAACTCTTTCACCCTCGGATGTGAGATAAGTCGATACGGACTGTAAATTTCTTTCCAAATGAGCGACTTTACATCCAAAAGGACATAATCTACTGCAACATGCCATTGAAAACAGGATTATTCCTCATTCTGTTCTTGTTTACCCTCCAAGCCACTAGAATCAAAGGTAAGCCTGCGTTTGAACGCCGTTCTGATGCTGTTTTATTTAAACAAAGTCTTATAATTCAGCAAAAACAGGACTTCTGGTAACGTACAATGCCTCAGAGCGACTACAGCCTGTGCGATTCCTCACACAATAGCATCTTTCCGCCTTTGGTGATCGAATGAGCTTTTAAATATTTTAGGAGCCAATTTGCGAGGACATAAAAGAAACCCAAAGATTTTTCTTATGCAAAACAAAGCCTGATGACAAATCATTTGATAGCATTTTTGTGGCAAGCACGCCATTAGCGCTTCCTTTTTGGTTCAATATGCTCGAAACACGCGTTTCGCTCACATTTCATGCGGGTTCTGAATGCCTCTAGTCTGGCTACAGTGTTCAGAAGCTCCATTCATTAGCAGAGAGAAACAAAAGGCATTCTGTTTGTGGCCGTGTGGAACGCTAATCTTTTCTGGCTTGTAGCTTTGCTGTGGGGCCTCGCTCATCGCTTCAGAAGTACAGCTCAATTAGCATCGCCGCCCCTCATGTCTGCACATGTGCTCGGCAGGCTCATAGACTGCAGCGGGACACATGATCAAATCAGTCACCCTGGTTTATCTTCGATAAATTGCACCACTGGCCCTACATCTGCTCGTTTGCTAATTAACAAATGTGGTCAGATGTTCTGTGACCCAGAAACATATTGTTGAGACCCCTGTATCTCTGAGTGATCAGCTCACTGTCTGCCACTGCAAACATCTCTAAATAGGGCCACATGTGGTTCTAGAACAGGGCGTCTTTTGTGTGTGATCAAAATAATTAGACTGAAGGTCCAATCTGATTTGACACCAGGGTTTCAGAAGAATTACAACAATGGCGTAATTGTTACAGATTCAGCACCGATAGCCATGTAGTAGTTTGCATGGTTCTATAGTAAATGGCTCTATTAAAATATGCAACATAGGAACCTTTTCATAGTTCTCATAATTATTGCCAAAAGTTCCTCCTTTTGGGGCGTTTGCACTGCAGGGACTAGGAACGTATTTAGTTCTAGGAACTCTGTTTGGTGGAACTAAATGAGATCCTACTTCACAGTAGGATCTAATGATGTGTTTAAGTCATGTCAGATAGATTGTAAAAACACAATGATGCACATTCTTTATTCGTCATTTCATTGAATTTTATGTAGAAAAGGTAAATTGCCATCTTGTTTTAACTAAAACTCCAAACTCTGTACTGGAGGGCCGGTGGCCTGCAGAGTTTAGCTCCAACCCTAATTAAACACACCTGAAGCAGCTAATCAATCTCTTACTAGGCATACCAGAAACTTCCATGCAGGTGTGTTGAGGCAAGTTGGAGCTAAACTCTGCAGGACACCGGCCCTCCAGAACCGAGTTTGGACACCTCTGAACTAAAGTATCTCGAACGCACCTGATGTCATAATGACAACTTGTCAACTCGTACAAACGTCCCAGGTGGTCTTGAACACAGCATAAAACAGTTCTAAAGGAGCTACCAGTAGGGTAAGTATACGCTTTTTGTAAATGTAGCAAATAAAGACGTCACTATCGATCGCTTCAGAGTTCCTGCTGCCGGTGCAAATGCAACCAGAAAAATTACCCTAAATGCCTACCCAGATAGCACACATACGTCTGCAAGATGTCTGTTAAAGATCACTTGCTCAGGAAAGAATCTGCTGTGTACAAACATCTGACAGCTGTCTGTAAGATGTCAGTTTTACATACATTCTAAATCATAAACATCTTAAAGACATCTAATAAATGTCTATTTAACATCTAATAGGAAACATCTAAAATAATACGTCTTAAAATAAAACATTTTTCATGCAGTTTCCAGTTGAAATTAACAGTAAAACACTATTATTTCTATTTTACATCAGTGCAGATTATCAATTAAATATTTTTTACACAGTTTCTTGCACAATACTATGCTATGATCCCAAAACATGTTTTCCATATTTGATGATTTCCAAACTACTACATCTTCATGGTTGCATCACATAACCAACCAATGCTGTAGTAAACTTGCTCAGTAGCGCACCTGGTACAGTATTGCATTTGTGATTTGAAGTCATGATAGAAGTCTTAAGGCCCGTTCACACCAAAAACGATAACAGTAACTATAAACACAACGATAACTATATTTGCGTCCACACCAGAGAACGATAACTGTCTGTTTTTGTTGCATTTACACGACTTCAACCAGTAGATGTCCTCAGCATGCACATTTCAAGCGCATCAGTGAACCTGATCTATAACGTAGTCAATGTAGTGGAATAAAAACAACAGTCTTTTCTACTGCACCTTCAAAGGAGGCAAGACAATGTTGTCCAACCCTGCGCTGAATTCCTGAGGTAATTTTATGTTTCATGTTAGTCTATTTGCTGTGCAATGTCTGTTTGCTTCTCTACAATGTTGCCTGCTATTTCAAATGCGCAAACCCTTTAAATTTGAATAAAGTCTGATTAGCTGTCAGTGTTTTATCGTTCATCAGCTGTAAAAAAAATTGTTCTGAAAGTGATCCCAACGATATTGTTGCCCTGTATCGTTATAGTTGTGGTGTGAACTCTGCTATTCTCTTAAATTCAAAACGATTTTTAGAATGTTATCTTTATAGTTATAGTTATCGCTATCATTCTTGGTGTGAACGGGCCTTTAGAAAACACACGTTGCACACCGTGGTGCGTTTTTATTACCTTGGTACAGGCTCCATTTTTATTACACTTCTTGAGGTACGGTATTGCGGCTGTTCAGAATTTAAATATAAGGGGATTGTCTCTAAAGGCTAATGCTCGATTGTGTTTGAAATATCTGCTACATCAAACCCAACCCTAAACCTACCCAACAGTGTTAACAAATGCAAAAGTGATATAAAAAATCATTTGTTGATGCAGCCATGCGATTTTATCTTCCTTATGCCGATTTGAGCTGTTTCCATCTCCGTCATGTATGTGTGCTATCAGGGTATTGCCTAACTAGAAAAACATTTTACTGCAGTTTCCAGTTGAAATGAACACTAAAACACTAGCTATTATTTCTTTTATACATCAGTGCAGATTATTAATTAACAATTTTTTTTACACAGTTTCTTGCACAATACTATGCTATTATGCCCAAACACATTTTCCATATTTCATGATTTCCAAACTACTACATTTTCATGGTTTCATCACATAACCAACTCTGTATGAATGACTTTTCTGCTGTAGTAAACTTGCTCGGTAGCGCACCTGGTACAGTATTGCATTTGTGATTTGGAGCACTCTGAGTCTTATAAAACAGTCATTATAGAAGTCTAAAACTCTAATTGCATAAGGTTGCATCAGCAAATTGGTTTTTATCTCACATAATAATAATAATAATAATAATAATTCATTACATTTACGCTTTTTTAGGCACTCAAAGCGCATTGTGTGGGGGGGGGGGGGGGGGGGGTCTCCTCATCCACCTGGATGATGCGATGGCAGCCATATTGTGGCAGAACGCCCACCACACACCAGCTTACTGGTGGAGAGGAGACAGAGTGATGAAGCCAATCAGTAGATATGGGGATGATTAGGAGGCCATGATGGTCAGAGGCCAATGGCCAAATTGGCCAGGATGCCGAGGCCACACCTCTACTCTTTTCGAAAGACATCCTGGGATTTTTTTAATGACCACAGAAAGTCAGGACTTTGGTTTAACGTCTAATCCGAAGGGCGGTGTTTTTTGACAGTATAGTGTCCCCGTCACTATACTGGGGTACTAGGACCCACACAGACCACAGGGTGAGAACCCCCTGCTGGCCTCACTAGTACCTCTTCCAGCAGCAACCTAGTTTAACCAGGCTCAATCCTGCTTAGCTTCAGTGAGTGACCAATCTTGGGCTACAGGGTGATATGGCTGCCATCTGTTTTTGTTCCACCTATTGGTTAAGTTCACAGTAAATTTAGTGTAGGCAGTATGTTATTATCAAACATGATAAAGCGGTAACCTTTTAGTATCATTTCATTTCCGAACTGCAGTAATATGTACAACAACCAACATAATAATATGTTACTAAATCAACCCAGGCTCACGAAAATACCTCCCTCTATATACATTTCTGTAACACTATAATCACGTAAATTACTGCACGTTCCGTGGCAGTTTCAAAGTGAAATGTTCAGAGAGTGGTGCTAAAACACACGTTCAATATGTGACCATGGCGCATTTTTATTACCTTGGTACAGGCTGTGGTTTTATTACGCTTTTTAAGGTATGGTATTGCGACTGTTCAGAATTTAAATATCTGGGGATTGACGCTAAAGGCTAATGCTCAATTGTGTTTAAAATATCTGCTACAGCAAACCCAACCCTAAACCTACCCGATAGTGTTAACAAATGCAAAAGTGATATAAAAACACATTTGTTGATGCAGCCATGCTATTTTACCTTCCTTATGCCGATTTGAGCTGTTTTGTTTCACAGGGTTCATACCAGAGCACTTCAAAATTATCAGTTCTCAAATCATGCAGGGTGTTAAAATGTTTTGAAGTCATAACATAATATTCTGCAAGTAACTGTGTGAAAACTTTATTAATTAAAACGCTGAACCTGTAAATCATACTTTGTGTGAAAAAGAATAAAAATGTAGTTTTACTGCCTCTAGTGTTAATTTCAACTGGAAACTGCAGTGATTCATACATATTATGTACTTTTTTCAGTTTTGCAGAAATGTATACAGAAGCACGTATTTCCAATGAGCCTATGTTGTACCAAACTTACATTCATCGTTTTAGATAAAACTGAATGCACATTTACTTGCAATCACTAGACATTTTAATTTAAAAGTTTTGCAAAGTAGTAATTTAATAGCATTTTGAGATTTGTTTAATAGCATTGAGATTGTTAGTTACTAAATGCAATTTTGTTTTGTTGGTATCTAGATTTGTTTAGCCTAATCTAGTTTATGCTAGTAGTTAACCCTCTGGGGTCTGAGGGTGTTTTGGGGCCCTGAAGAAGTTTTGACATGCCCTGACATTTGTGCATTTTTCAGTATCTTAAAAACATATTTATGGCTAAAGTCAGATGATATTGTAATCAGCACAAACTGGGCTACAATAATATGCAAGGAACATGAATGTACATGTTTGTACATTCATGTACAAATTAAAGTGTTGGAAATTAGGCCATTTAGCACATCCAGAACATTTGTTTACAAGACTTTTGATAACTGGATGTGGTAGGCTAGAGTTTTTTCTACACAATGATGTGAAAATCATCTCATTCACTCATTCTAAGAAAACAATATATTGATGTAAATTTACCAAAACATGTTTTGTGATGGAAAGACAATATGCAAGAGATTGACAATGGTCATGAATATTTAGTGATTCACACCTGAGAGACACACAAAGCCCTCCCTAATGGCCCATGGTGCTGGTGTATCTAGTAGTTATGCAGTTAACCAGAGGATAAGGTTGGTCAGTAAAGGACATCAGCATTCAAACCACACTATAACATATGACCAGCTATGCTATGCAGAGAAATCTTGTTTATGTACACAATCATATACTAGGAAATCTTGTCTTAGTGTGGTCTGATCGCATGTTTTATAACATTCTGTTCAGCAAGATTACTTGTTTGGCTTTAAAAGTTACCAGTAGAGCATTTAAAACAAGGTATTTGTTTAGCCTCTGCACTTACTGTATATCGCTAATGCAACTACTTGTCTACTAACTAATCTTAAGATAATCTGCGCGTGGTCAACAAAGGTCTGGTGAAATCTGAGGGACCCCCTTGCTGAGCCAGGCTTAATGTTTTAAGAAGCTCTCTGAAGTTTACCAGCTGGTGGTCACACATTACTCCATTTTGAAAACATTTAGCCCATTTTAATGGAGGCCCTGTACCCTACTTTTTGAGAAACCTCAAGGTACGACATTGCTTTGATTTAAAGTAGAGACCTAATATGATCTTTCAAACAATCTCTCAAAGAGGTGTTGAAGTGGCTCAGCTCTTGCTTGGAGGGGACAAACAATTTGTCAGTTTTTAATGGATGTGTGAGTATTGCAGCTAAGAGGAAATTATAAAGAGTACACCATAACCGCCAAAGAGATAAGCTATTAAACTAGTCAGAACCGCTGTCATTTGACATAAAAACGTCCAGATGTACTTTGATATGAACTATTAACTGTATAATTGTTTGATGCTTCATTACTGAAGTAGGTAATTAAATGCATCGCTGTCATTTTGCAGTACATATGTTCACTATGACAATGACATGAACTGAAGTTAATGAAGTGAGCTCTGCTGTCATTCTAATATCTGGACAGTTCATTCTGAACTTCACTAGTTTGTAAATACCAGTAAACACCAGGTGTAAGTCTATTAAGCCAGTGACCGTAAGCGCTGGTTAACTCAAACAGCTATCTCTGGCCACAACTGATTAGGTAACAGGTCAGCAGGTGGGCCACCTTAAGTATAAATACTCTTAGATGTCAGCATGGGTTAGTTTTAGGGTCGTTGGCAAGTAAGAACTTTCATTGACAAGTCACTGTAAGAATTTAACCACTAAAAATAATCATTTAAAAAGCTAGTTGATGCAAAAACAAACATTTTATGATAATTTACTGACCTACATGTCGTTCCAAAAATGTATGACGTTCTTTCTTTCTTCTGTGGAACACAAAAGGAGATGTTTAGAACCATGTTGATTTTTTTTCCATTGTATAAACAAAAACATCTGAACTATCCTAACTATTGCTGTAAAAACAAGTTACAATCTGCAAACTTAAACTGAATAGTAATGACAAATTTGTGAATGACAAGCTGAAAGAAGACTTATAAGCATGACTTTTTCATTTCAATAATCTTGAAGACTTTCTTACAGTTTGGCCTTTATGTAAAAATTCAGTGATTTCAATCAAACACAATTAAGATTACTACAGCTGGAAAGCAGGCCTTTGCAACTCTTATCTAGTGAATGCGCTTAACATCTGCTGGGATGGTGTTATAACCGACTGCTTGACTTAGGGCCTAATCCAATTAAATGTTCATTCAGCATACTAATCATAGACTTAAAGGGTTTCAAATGGTCTCTGAGCGAGAGTAATTACATGAAGTGTAATTATATGATCCATCGGCTTACTGTTCTCAGGTAAAGTCAATCCTACTCTTCTAAAACAATGAAAACACGCTGTTGTTGTGACATTTGCAGAACTCACTGCTGACGACTTGATTCTCGGGATCAGAAATGTGAAGTACAGGCACTTCCTGGAGACTCCACAGCCAATCAAACAGTTGACAGATGGCAGAGATTCGCTTTCTCTAGACGCGCATCGAGCGAAGAGATCAGCGCTGTTTAGTACGGGGGTGAAAGTCTGTCCTCAGGAGAGCATGGCGGAGGTCATCACCAGCCATAAAGCCTACTACAAACTAAGAGGTAGGACACCATCTTCCCTAAACACCACAAGGGACGGAGCCTTGAGCATCAGTGCCAAATTTGGCAACAACACCTCAGACCCTCATAAATCATAATTAACTTCCCAATCATCCGAAGCCTTCTGAGAGATAAAAGATCATGCCAAGCCAAAAAAAGAAGCGGCTCTGAGCCAAGTGTAGATAAAAGTAGTGTACTTTTTTAGGCTTGCCTTCCTTAATTCTTATAGTATGGATTTTTCTATGTTTCTACATGTGGTAAGGAAAGTAAAATGTTACAAAAGTTTTAACAAAGTTAAAAAATGTTTTCAATATCTAATCTAGTTTTTTACTTTATAAATATATATTCAAAAGCTTTTTTAAAAAAATACAATTAATACTTTATTCAGCAAGGAGGCTTTCAATTGATCAAAAGTGACAATAAAGACATTTATGTTGCAAAACATATCTATTTCAATTAAATGCTGTTCTTTTGAACTTTATCCTCAAAATTGACCCTAAAAAATGTTTCTTGAACACCAAATTATAATGAATAAGCTTTAGATATGAGCATAAGAGACTAATGTTCAACAACATTAAAAAATAAATTAAAAAAATATGAAATAACTAGTGTAACATGACCTGAACATGATATAGATTAGGGATGTGCCCGAATGTGAATACTGTGTTCGAAAAGGAAATGACATATACTACAGAACATCTATGACAGCGTTTTAGTGACACGTTAAAAAATCTAAAATTGCGAGATTAAAGTCGTAATATTGTGAGAATAACATTGAGATATTTTGGGAATAAAGTCAAAATTATATGTACTGGAACAGGTTACCGCTAGCAAGCACTTAACCATGTCCTTTTAGTGGCTCAGTAGAATACGTTATTAATTTTCCATTACAGTTAACCTGATAGCTGAAGAGCCGCATTAGAACAAATGGTAACCGATTAGCATGCTACGCTAACAAACAGAAATCAACAAGCTCAGGCACGGTCTACTTTGGAGAGGAATTTCTTGGGAATGGTAGGGAATATCAAAAATCTGTTCAGTCATTTCTGTGCGGCTCGTTCCAAAGATTTATGACCAGATTTTGGACAAAATTTGTGGGAGAAGTAGCGAAAAACCATTTTTTAATAGACTTGGCCGAAAAAATGGCCGACAAACACACTGATTAAAAATGGCAAATGAGATAATCAAAATCAGTATAACCCAGGGAATACAATGATATAAAAATAAAATCCGGACAATGTTTTCAAAAGTTATATGCATTTTTGCAAAAATCTTTATATCTCTTTAACGCTAGGTGGCGCTGTGTTCAAACTTCTCAGGTACCTCTGGGACATGCTGTCGATGATCCGATTTTTATGGAGATATGTCAAATGGTTCAAAAGATATTGTAATTTATGACAAATTTCAAAATGTTTTCAAAAAAATTTGGGTCAACCTCGTTAAGTTTGCGACATCAAAACTTGATCAAAAATGAAAAAAAAAAAAAAAAAAACTGTGCAGCTCAGTCGAAAGATATCTGAGCCAATTTTGGGAAGAATTGGATCAATTTTGAAGGAGGAGTAGTGGAAAAATGAATACTGTACTCTTCAAAATGGCCACTACTGTAATAGGTGGAATCTTAAAGTAAGCTAAGGATTGTGATCAGCACAAGAAGATTATTTTTCTAGTAAAAAACATTCAAAAGTTATAACCATTTGATTAGTAAATATTTGAATTGGTGGTGGCACTATAGAGTTGGTCCTAGAGACCCCAAAGTTGGTCAGATCACTATTCAGGACCATTACTAAGTGTGCCAAATTTCATCATTTTCCTATGTTTAATTCATAGGGCTTCCACAGACCCCCATTAGGGAAAAATAATAATAATAAAGAGAACGTACAGATACAATAGGGGATATAACACATTAAGGCACCAATTTGCAATATCAAGTGGCAAAACTAGCTGTTTTGTATAGCTAAAAATAGCTGGACGTGGATGAGACCTATAAAATCCATAAAATTTACAAATGGCTGCACCTACTCTTATGTGAGGAAAAAGGTGGATATGGATTCACACTTTGGGAATATTGATAATCCAGTAATCATTTATTAACCCTCATGTTGCTGTATGACTTCTGTAGAACACAAAACTTGAAATGATCCACCTTATTTTTTCCTGTAAGTGCAGGCACAGCTGTTTGCAAATTTTATTGGTGTGGCTTCTGGCCTCATCCAAGTCTAGCTATTTTTTAAATATCCAAGCTCCAAAAATAATCATAAAATTAGTCCTTTTAAAGACCTATTTTTACCTGATCTGACCCTTAAATATGGTTTTCACTAGTGTATACTAATGCAGTCAGGTGGATTCAGTCACTTTAAATGATATTTTCGGCTTGAATAAAGCTAATTACTTCAGATAATACCACAAGGCACTTTTTTGGGGTCACCTGACAAAAACATTTTTACACTGAAGCAGATAGCACAATATTAAATTACTGGTACAAACAAGTTAAAGGTGAGGCACATTTAGCTGTCAGATGCAGTTAAGAGATACTCCTAATTAAATGTCCATAATAACCGTGTCGGCAAAATGAGATAATGGCAGCAAATGACTGCATGCTAAACACTATTGAATGTGTTACACCTCTGTCAGCGGTGCACATAATTAATTTTAAGTGTCCCGTTTTATCAGGTCTTTGCTGTCCTCACCATCTACGCTCAATTCTCAATCAGCTTTCTCTAAATAATTCCCATGATATTTAACAGTTTGTCAAGAAGCTGTGTGGGAGGCCTTCCGGATCTTTCTTGACAGAGTTCCTGACACTATGGAGTACCAGCAGTGGGTGTACGCCTGTCAGAGAGACTCGCTTTGCATGGAGGATCTGGCCCGAAATTTTAGTAGCACACAGGAGCATCTTGACATGGTAGCCAGTGTGAGTAGCTGCCAACAGTCCATTCATCTTGCCAATACAGCCTAAATGTGCCAATATTATCACACTAAAAAGGTTGTTTTGTCAATTCTCATTTACAGAGAGTGAAAGCTGAAGATGAACAGGCGAGGTAAGAATCCCGAAGATGATCTTGAATTCAAAGGCTCCAGTATTTATGGTATGGCGATTCACTTGTCTTCATTTTGGGCCCAAACCCTTCAGAATATCTAGAATGAGGTCACCTGACTAGTGGGAGATGAGAAAATCTCAGCCTGTCCTTTAAAAAACAAAGTTTGTTCATATTTGGTGGCCTAGCTAAACACTGCTCTCTGACCTGATCCACTTTAATAAGAGGGATCTGTGCCCAGACATATTACGCTTGGGTGTTAGAGCCACACAAACATACCCGGGCTTATATGCAGTCAACCCCTTTATCGGGGACAATGAATTTTATTGCGTTTATCATTCTCGGATTGATTCATCCCTTCTCGACATGTTTTCAATTATTTTTAGGGCTCTCACACCTGCACCGGGCGAGAAATGTAAGTTCTCACCATCCGAACGAGAAAGAAATACTGGTTGATCTTATAAAAACGTGACTGATTGATGGCTTTTTATGCTTCAGGTTCAAAGAGTCCCGCAGAGCTTTTCATCATGGAATCTGACAGCGTACGGCCACTAACTCGTGCTTTGTAGAATACGCACTTAACATACTGATGAAGTTAGAAACAAACAAATTGACTATTCTCTGATCTGATAGGAAACTGGGGCACCAGATGTTGTCCCTCAGAGGCTGGAGGAGCACATTGTGGAGTTCAGTGTGACTATAGCAGACCCCGCACTACTGAGAGATCCAGGCAGCCCTCAATACGAAGACTTCACTCGTAATCTTCATGAGAAGGTTAGATGAAATCAGCTTTTAAACATATGCCATGTTTACACAGATTCAAGCTGTTTCAAAGTACTTCTCACCTGAGTCTGTGTAATGATGTTGAGCTCACAGAAGGTGAAATATGGAAACAGGAACATTAGGGGATTGTGAGTAATAACTGTAATAAAAGAAATGAAATGTATTTGTGTTAAGAATATTCTAGAGAAGAGGGGGGAAAAAGACTATATTACTATAGTAGGTTTGAAAGAAGCTTACCGTAAAAGATCAAAAAACAGGAAAGCCAAACAAAGAATTGGGTAACTATAAAAGCCGGCATAAGATTAGTTCAAATAAGACCAGAGCCATGGCACATGATGTTGGACAATCCAAAATCCGAGGTTATGTAACCTACTGTGCCTAATTGATTGAATTATGCAGTTATTGAAATAAAGTTACTACTAAAATATTTTCATTTACACCTTTGCAGATGCTGCATGTGTTCGACAAACTTTCAGGGTTTAAAGAGATTCGGCTGCTGGGATTTCGGTAAGTTGATGCTGGAACTGTGGGATTCACCAAGATATTACAGCCCATTGAACTTGAAAATTGTATTTTTGGATGGGTAATTCTGTCACAGGGGCAACTTGGGGTAAGTATTTGAAGGAATACTTGACAAATTGCATTGCAGCTGTGTTGCAATTACTGTACCATTATGTTCTGTTGTACTGTAGACTGTAATTTACTCATATCACAACATGCTTGCTTACTACATTATGATAGTTGATCTTGGGAAAACTGTGATAATTAACCCTCATGTACTGTTAAGAATGATCCTTCAAAACAAACCTATATTATTTAACTTACATTTTTTTAAAAATATAAAACAAATCCAATTAGACAGCTGCCAAAAGTGAAACTCTACAATATGTACACCAATTACATTTTAAAAAGTCATTAAGTGTCAACCTGAAAATAAGTAAGATTTTTGAGCTGTTAAAACGCCCTTGGGGTCCCTCAGTCCCAAAGGGCTAAGACAGACAATCAGGTTAACGCAAACCTCATGCAAACCAATTCCCTTTCATAACATCGGTCAGCCCTGAAGCTGCTGCAGCAAGCTATGCAGTAGTGTTTGAGACTGATGGGACACAGGCCATAGGTGACACAGACTCCACTGATGAATATGGCATCGAGGGAGTCCTAAAGGGCATGGTGGTGAGGGCGCTAAGTGAGGACACATCACTTCCTGTGGACGTGCTTTCTCTTACTTTCGAACCAGGTACACAAAATCAATACAATCAATGTAAGAGTCCTAGACAGACTGCAAATATTTAACCTTACCTGATTTGCCCCGTACAGACTCTTTAACAGCAGGCAAGCAGGAGAGCGTGAGATCTAGTGCTGAAATCAGCGAAGAATCAAGATTTTTACCTGGGGAAATGAGGACACAGTCCACAAAAGCCAACTTGGAGCACTCTTTTGAAGATATAGGCCCTGTTAGGACTCAAACAGATTTGCGTGAAGCTACAGAGAGCAGTGATATACAGAAATTACCTGTTCCCACGCAACCAGTAGCCACTGAGCTAATTAACAGCTCCTATCTTGAGGGTTCAAAGATGGCAGGTCTAACCACTGAAGGCACTATAGCGACCAAAGGTAAGTCTTTCAAATTTGTAGTGAGTAGTGTACAAGAGCACTTGCTTCTGAGACCCTTAAGTTAGGCAACCTTAGAATGAAAGACTTAATTGTAATTAGACACCTTTTCAAAGACACTCTCTCAAACTGGTGCTTTGTTTTCAAGGTTTGCCAAAAACCACTCCAGTGGATTACCTATCAAAGAGGTCGGATGTCAAAGAGGATGTGGGAAATGAAATTGTTGCCACAGCTGCACCACTGGACTTGCAGTCGTTTGAAGTAGCAAAAGCATCTTCTTCAACTCAACCCGAAATGGATTTTGATATAACACCAGAGGCCACTCCTGCAGAGGCAACATCATCAATCTTGACATCCCTAACCCCTACAGAGCGAGCTCAAGATGCCATATTTCATGAAGATGACACAATTGGCCCATCCAAACCTTTAGAGACCTCTACCGAAGGTCTTCCTTCATACCCTAAAGGGCCAGTTGAGTCGGCCACTTCAATTGACCTTAGTGACCATGTAGAGTCTCCATCTGTCAGTGCCACCGTAGACACACTCCTTCGAAAGGTGCCGCCACTTGGACTTACCACTGCAGAACCAATTCTCCCTGTGGCAATTCCCTCTGAGCTAATGCCCACAGAGGACCTCATTTCACACCTGACCCCGGACAATTTCCTGGATGAAGAGGGACAGACTCTCTGGACAATTTCACCTCCCCCACATGAAGGTGGTACAGATATTGACAGAGATGTTGAACAATCTGATGAGGAGGAAGACACTTTGGACTCTGGGAGTGGATTCCCCTCAGAGAACCCACAATCCTCGGCTCATCCTCTAGGTTACGTTACCACTCCGTCAATGATGGCTTCTAACCAGGCCAAAGAGTTAGTGGTGTTTTTTAGTTTACGTGTGACTAATATGATGTTTTCGGAGGATCTTTTCAACAAGAGTTCCCCCGAGTACAAATCACTGGAGAACACGTTTCTTGAACTGGTAGGTAAACAAACTCTTGTCTTTGACTTTATCTTGCTGCATGTCTTTCTATCCTCCATTTGTTGTTAGCTAGCCTTTTTTATGTATTTGTGTGCAGTGCATGCTGGGAAAACTGAATAGATAAAGGGTGTCATTTGTCTGCTGGGATTTGACAGATGGCACCTGAGAACAGTGTTGTTCAAAATGTAATATACATTTTTCTATAAAGCCTTTGTATAAAGGGTTTGGATGACTGACAGAAAAGTGAATTACATTTCTGTACATTTTGAGTAAGGATACTTATTTTGTCACTTCACGTTTTGCCCTGAACTTTGTTTACCTTACCATTTCGATTTAGACTGAAAAACATAGAATGAAACCCTGTATGACCATTTCAAAACAAAATTAATCAATCTCACACAAGCAAGAGTGGAGTAGTCATGAATATCAGCGTGGCTGCTGTTCATTCGTTGGCATAAAGTTGCATCACAACCGCAATCAAAACAGTTTAATATCATATTTTTTTTTATTTAGTACCTTGAAGGAATAATTTCCCCAAAAATGAGTTTTGTCATTTACTCACCATCACATCATTCCAACCCTAAATGAGTTTCTTTCTTGTACTGAACATAAAAGAAGATATTCTGCTGAAACAGTTGATGGTCCCCAATGACTTCCATAGTATTCCCCTACTATGAAAGTCAACAAAGACCAATAACTGTTTGATTCAAAATATGTGATCCTGGACAACAAAACCAGTCTTAAGCAGCACAGGTATATTTATAGCAATAGCCAAAAACACATTGTATGGGTCAAAAATTATCTATATTTCTTTTATACCAAAAATCATTAGAATATTAAGTAAAGATCATGTTCCATGAAGATATTTTGTAAATTTCCTACCATAAATATATTAAAACTTGTTTTTTGATTAGGACAACTTCATTTGGACAACTTTAAAGGTGATTTTTTTGCACCCTCAGACTCTTGATTTTCAAATAGTTGTATCTCAGCCAAATATTGTTCTATCCTATCCTAAGCTTATTTATTTAGCTTTCAGATAATGTATGAATCTCAACTGAAAAAAAATGACCTTTATGACTGGTTTTGTGATCCAGGGTCACATATCTTTTGTGTTCAACATAAAAAAGAAACTCATACAGGTTTGGAGCAACAGGAAGGTAAGTAAATTATAACAAAATTTATATAACTATTGCTTTAAGTTGTAGACCAAATTTCATCAGTTTTTTTTCCGCCAACAAAAATTGTTCCAGAACAAACCAAACTATCAAGCTTTGCATGTCACCAAGCAACATAGATTTGAACTGCATATGAGTGGAGCAATTTGTCTTCCCTGTTCAAAGTGATGCATAATCACTCCATACCAGCTCGACTCGCTTATTCCCATTTTCTGCTCTCCGGTCATTCCACGCTCACTGGAGAGAAAAGCCTGCCCTGAACACTCCTAATACAAGAGAAAACACAAATGCTTCAACTTTTAAAAAAAATCTGGCACTCATCCAAGAAAAAAACACTCCACTTCCAATCTGCACCACTCATATACAACGTGTACAAGAGTGCTACAAACATGAAGCTTTCAGACCACCAATCATATTACAGTTTCACAACTAAGTGTTGTTGGTATAATTCAGGTTGTATTTTATAACATCCTGTTTTTTCAACTAGAGGCAATTCTCTCAACCAAGTGACTCACCAAACCCTGAGGCTTCTAGTCAAGTGACTGAGAGAGAACAGAAGACATTAGCCTCAATACCGGTACATCTATATCCAAACTTGAAAAAGCATATTTAATCACTTTTTGGCACTAAATTCTGCACTTTTGTCTAACAACTTCCTACTTCTGATCTTACTGATCAAAAACTGCAATCAATGAGCTTTCTAACCAGCATTAACCAAAGCTAAATGCTTACTCTGTCGCTCCATCTGCTTAACTTGCAATATTTTTAGTTAGTTGTTTTATTCTTGATAGTGTGAATGTTACCTTATAGCACCTTATTGCATTAGGTATCTCAGGATCTCTGTGCACACTAACATTAATAAGTGCATAGAATATGTGCTCATACTAAACGCTACAGCTGTACATCTGTAAATAATCTTGTTTTTCTTATTTGTGTAAAACACAGAGGAACCAATTTCACAGTCTTGTTGGATTTAAAGACCAAAAACACACAGCATGCCAAAAAATACCTCAGGGGCTTGCTGTCTAGTTTTGTTTCTCTAAATCTGCTTTTAGTTGGTTAGGCAGCCTAATGATTTTGAATTGTTCTTTGGTGAGACACATGTCCTTGAATGTAATCAGTCTCCAAACAGTTTGTTAAGAGTGTTACATCAATGACAAAGCACTTTTTTGTTGATTCTGAAATTAACAGCTTAATTAATTCTTTCTAATAAATGCAATCAAAAGAAAAATAGTGGATTCTTTGTGGCTTGATTGTGAATGATTCTGGACAAATGCAATCTCTTGTTAGATACATATCAAATAAATAGATATTCATCTAGACTGGTCCAGACTGGTTTTCATGTGTAGGGCCCATGAAATCTGTTTTATTTTTTCCCAAATTTTGTTTTTATTAATTAATTAATTTATTTGAGTGAGTTTTGAGAGTCTAAGAAATATTAATCAAAAAGTATGCCTAATTTATTAAAATCATGAAACGTACCCAATTTAACAGCAATTTCTTAAACAATTAGAAAAGTTTACATACAAATGCTTCAAAAGGAAAATGCGTTCAGAGTCAGGGTTGTACACTTTTGGACAGGAATAAGGATGTGTAATTTTTTCTTATTTTGCCTAAAAATCTGCCCTTTAGAACCTACACAAGCTACTCATATGTTCATCTGAAGACAAAATAAGTAAAATTTACCCTGATCTTCAAATTCAAAAGTTTTCACCTCTTAATGCATAATTTTCCTTCTGAAGCATCAGTGAGTGTTTAAACCTTCTGTAATAGCTGCATATGAGCCCCTCAATTGTCCTCAGTTTGAAAAAATGGATCTCAAAATCATACAGTCGTTGGAAAGTATGTGTTGTTTTTTTTTTAATGTAAAATATCTTACTCAGGTCAGTACTAAAAAAAATAACATGCATTTGCATTTTGTATGACCCCTCTTATTTTGGCAATTAATTAACATTTTGCAGATTCTGCAAGGTGTATGTAAACTTTTGACTTCAACTGTACATGTGTATTAAAGACTGCATGACGTTTCCTAACAGTATTATGTGCAGTTGTATTATCTTCATGAATTACTTAACACAGCTCTTAAGGGTTTAGGGACTCTTGCACAACTTAACATCTTTTGTTCTGTTCTATAAGACATAGTTTACATTTTTGAAATTAGTATGAATCCCAAGATACAAAAACTCCACTTTCCAATAACAAGTGGTTGCCCAAACTAGTACTATGTTGTAGTTTCAAGACGCCAGACTAACACCAGTGCTCTGAGACCTTTTGGAATCACATGAACTACTAAAAATCTGGCCAGGAGCTACTCTGGTAAGTATCTAGGTAAAATGGCCATAAAATTAGTTCATTGATTCATAAATGGGCTTTTAAAGGATAATCTCATAACCTCTAGATATTTATGCTCATGCAAAGTCTGCAAAAGGAACATTGATTTTCCACCGTACGCATCAATTTTGCCCATTTATAATTCAACGTTTTGGTAGCTTTTGTAGAGACAGCTGTAATATTTTAGTCCTATACTAGGTTTGCATTGATTTCTGCCTCTCAACCTTGTAGGATGCTCATTTACTCCTGTCTCTACTGGTTTGTGTAGCAACCATTTCGATTGGACATGGAAAACAAAACATATTTAATTTTGTCATTAAAATACGATTTTAAAAATATATTTTTATTAAGTATTAAATATAATTAAAAATTATAGAACAGAACAGCACTGAAAGAGATCCCTATGAACCAGTAGATGCAAGTGTAAGCACCGTGCTAGAAAGACTGTGAGAACAGGGATACGTTACAATGCTGCTGTCTGTGATAATTCATTCATTAACCTATTTGGAAATGAATGCTACTGTATGTATTAGATGATTCCTTCTGTCCTGTGACGGCAATCAAAGGTCACAACACTGGCATGAGCTAGACAGTAACATTGATTGAGGCTGAGCTCTGAGTCACAGCGTGCCCTGTGGGGAAGAATAACACCTGCTCTGCCCTGGCACTTAGCCGAGAGGTGAGAGGTTGATCATGACTGGCAGATCAGGTCTACCTCCAAATACAGATTACCTCCTGTTATACAGACATGCACTTACTTAGTTAATACGACATTGTCCCAGGCACAGCCTTAGTGCTTCCTAGTGCTTTCTAATATTAAGTTAAATTAAACATGTAACTTTAATTAAACAAATGGTCAAAATTGATAAAATATTTAACAAGTTAATTATACTGAAAGGATTAGTTCACTGCTAAATGGAAATTTCCTGATATTTTACTCACCCCCGTGTCATCCAAGTTGCGGTTAGTTCTTTGTCTCTTTGGTTAAAAAAGGTAGAGTAGGGCAAAAAATCTAATTTTATCCTCCGACTTCAAAATCGTCCTATATCAATGTTAAATAAGTATATAATTTTTTTTTTTTTTTTTTTTTAGAAAATTACTGATATTTTCGCTACTGATAGACTCTTATTCCTTAGCTGGGATTGTGTAGAGCCCAATGAAGCTGCACTGAAACTGCAATTTGGACCTTCAGCTGCTGATTCCCATTGAAGTTCACTATACAGTATCTCACAGAAGTGAGTACACCCCTCACATTTTTGTAAATATTTTAATATATCTTTTCATGTGACAAAACTGAAGAAATTACACTTTGCTATAATGTAAAGCAGTGAGCGTACAGCTTGTATAACTAATCACTAATGTCTAAACCATTGGCTCTACATAAAGATGGCGTAGGCTATAAGAAGATTGCCAAGACACTGAAACTGAGCTGCAGCACGGTGGCCAAGACCATACAGCGGTTTAACGGAACAGGTTTCACTCAGAACAGGCCTCGACATGGTCGACCAAAGAAGTTGATTGCACATGCTCAGCGTCATACCCAGAGGTTGTGTTTAGGAAATAGACGTATGAGTGCTGCCAGCATTGCTCCAGAGGTTGAAGGGGTAGGTCATCCCAGAAGGAAGCCTCTTCTAAAAATGATGCACAAGAAAATCTGCAAACAGTTTGCTGAAGACAAGCAGACTAAGGACATGGATTACTGGAACCAAGATAACTTATTTGGTTCAGATGGTGTCAAGTGTGTGTGGCAGCAACCAGGCGAGGAGTACAAAGACAAGTGTGTCTTGCCTACAGTCAGGCATGGTTGTGGGAGTGTCATGGTTTGGGGCTGCTGGCACTGGGAAGCTACAGTTCATTGAGGGAACCATGAATGCCCACATGTACTGTGACATACTGAAGCAGAGTATGATACCC
The DNA here is from genome assembly GCA_033026305.1 of Cirrhinus molitorella. NCBI lineage: Eukaryota > Metazoa > Chordata > Actinopteri > Cypriniformes > Cyprinidae > Cirrhinus > Cirrhinus molitorella. The sequence goes on from CM065135.1 coordinate 8,112,842, forward strand.
TCCTTTCAGAGACTTGGCCGCAGGGCAGTATTCCAACATGATAACGACCCCAAACACACCTCCAAGACAACCACTGCATTGTTAAAGAAGCTGAGGGTAAAGGTGATGGACTGGCCAAGCATGTCTCCAGACCTAAACCCTGTTGAGCATCTGTGGGGCATCCTCAAATGGAAGGTGGAGAAGCGCAAGGGCACTATCATCCACCAGCTTCAGAAAATGATGATGGCCACACAAAATATTGACATTTTGGGCCCAATTTGGACATTTTCACTTTCACTTTTAGAGGGAACAGCAAATTTACGCTGTTATACAAGCTGTACACTCACTACTTTACATTGTAGCAAAAGTGTCATTTCTTCAGTCTTGTCACATGAAAAGATATAATAAAACATTCAGAAAAATGTGAGGGGTGTACTCAGTTCTGTGAGATACTGTATTAAGAAAAACTTGAAATACCTTAAATATAATTTGAATAATATATCTTCACGTTAATTAAAAATAAAAAATAATTTATTTATTTTTTACTTTAACTTGAAATACCTTAAATATAATTTGAATAATATATCTTCACATTAATTAAAAATAAAAAATACTATTTTTTTTTTTTTTTACTTTTAGGTTTCAAATCTTAATTCCTGTTTATCCATTCACTATTAAATGATTCAATTTTTTAGTTTTAATTCATCACATTAAACACATTGTAAGGTTGAAATGATGGATTAATAAGTAATATGCAAATCTAATTTGAGAGATTTCCAAAACGCTAATCTCTGTGACTCTAATGCGAATATAACATATCCTCAAGTCTTCCATCTTTTGTGTGACTGGTGCAATCAAGCTCTTGAAATCTTGAGCCGAGATGAATGACTGAGCTGCTACGCCCTATTTCTCCTGAACAACCATCTTTATCTCTAACTGGCCCTCCTCATGCAGAATGAAATGAGCACTGAGAAGGTTTTGCATATTGTAATAGGATGAGAGACAGACACTGGCCGAAATCGTTCAGTTTCTAGCAATTGGGGAGAATTGCTTCAGAATTGACAATCCCGAAAGTTTCGCATCTGCTCCGCATTACATTCATGCACAATTAACCAGTCTGCACTAGTCAGCAATGATGAAAGAGAAGTCGCAACTCGCTCATTTGACTTTTATCTCTGCTTTCCCGCAGCTCCTGCCGTATCTACAGTCCAACCTGACTGGATTTAAAGAGCTGGAGATTCTGAACTTTAAGAACGGCAGTGTGGTGGTTAACAGCAAGATGAAATTAAACAAAACGGTTCCATACAATGTTACGGAGACGGTGCAGTGTGTGCTCGAGGACTTCTGCAATGCCGCATCTAAGAGATTGGACTTGGAAATCGACTCCCAATCAGTGGATGTGGAAGCAGGTAAGAATGTGTTGAAAGGAGAAATCAGTTCATAAAGTTCCTTACTAAAACAAAAAATTACTCACCATCATGTTGTTCCAAACCTGTATGACTTTATTTTCAACTGCGGATTACAATTAAGTTATTAAAAAAAAAAGCTTTTGTCCATATCTTCTTTTATGGTTTGGAGCGACATAACGGTGAGTAAATGTAATCTTCATAATACATTCAAAATTTCTATATGATTTTTTTTTTAACATAAGAGCATATCATCTGAGAATTTCCAGTATTCACCCCACACCAGAATGAGCAGAATTTGATTAAATTTCTTTGACTTTATTACTCATGACTGCTCAAAAATAGTCCAAATTCATGCAACCATATTTCTAACAAAGCAAAGCATCTAAACAATATAAATATTAAACATTTTCAAACAAACTAAATAATAAAATACATTGCATAAACTTTCTTTCTGATGAAAAAGTGATACATTTTTCATGCTGCAGTAGTTCGTCAATAGGTGTACATATTCACATTTATCAACAAAATACAGTCTTAGAAGTTTGTGAGAACTATATTCGATGGTTTTTTTGTTTTTTTTTTGACACTAATATAACTATAGATAATTTAACTAAAAGTAATTTTATCACCAAAAGTTACCACATTAAATGCTGCCTAAAAGTTTGTGAACTCTTCAGAATGTTCTATATTTATGTATTAATGTGACCCTTCAGATTTCTTGAAAAAGAATCCAATCAATCAAATGAGACAAAAATATATACTTTGTCGTTTATTTATTGAGAAAAATAATCCAGTGTTACATCTGTGAGTGGCAAAGGGATGTGAATCTTTGATTTCAGGATCTGGTGTGACCCCCTTTTGCAGCAATATCTGCAGGTAACGTTTCTTGTTCTTGTTCTTGTAGTCCTGCAAAATGACTTGTAGGAATTTTAGCCCGTTCCTCAGTACAAAACTGCTTGGTGCGTTTCCTCCCATGAACTGCTGGCTTCATGTCCTTCCACAACATTTCAATTGGATTAAGGTCCAAACCTTGACTTTCGCTTGCGTGCTTGGGGTCGTTGTCTTGCTGCATGACCCATTTTCTCTCGAGATTCAGTTCTCAAACAGATGTCTTGACATTTTCCTTTAGAATTTGCTGGTATAATTCAGAATTCATTGTTCCATTACTGATGGCAAGCCGTCCTGGCCCGGATGCAGCAAAATAGGTCCAAACCATGATATTACCACCACCAAGTTTCACAGATGGGATAAAGTTCTTATGCTGGAATACAATGTGTTCTTTTCTCCAAACATAACACTTCTCATTTAAACCAGAAAGTTCTATTTTGGTCCCATCCATCCACAAAACATTTCTACAATAGTCCTCTTGCGTGTACACATGATCTTAATCAAACTGCATATGGGCAAAATGTTCTTTCTGGAGAGCAGTGGCTTTCTTCTTGCATCTCTGCCATGTACACCATGGTTGTTCAGTGCTCCCCTGATGGTGGACTCATAAATATTAACATTAGCCAATGTGAGAAAGGCTTTTAGTTGCTTAGAAGAAGAACCCTGGGTTGATGTGCAAGCTCGCAGGTCTTTGTTGGTGGACCACTCCTGGAGAGGGTAACAGTAGTCTTGGATTTCCTCCTTTTGTACACAATCTGTCTGATTGTGGGATTTGTAGAGTCCAAACTCTTTAGAGATGATTTTGTAACCTTTTGCAGACTGATGAACAACAGCAAATTTTTTTTCTGAGGTCCTCAGCGATCTTGTTTCACATCCACAAACATGATCAGACTTCGAAAAATCCCTGTTCTTTAAATAAAATAGAGCAGGAACTGACACCTGATAGATTTAAAGATCTGAAGAGATTTAATTTTTCTAATTTCACCTTCCAATTAACTGCTACATATTTTTGCCATTCACAGATATGTAATATTGGATCATTTTCCAGAATAAATAAATGACAAAGTATATATTTTGTCATTAGTTTGATTGGACTTTCTTTGTCATCTTTCAGGACTTGTGTGAAAATCTGATGACATTTTGGGTCATATTTATGCAGAAATAAAGGAACTTTTCATGAATGAATGAATGATGTGTATTTTAATGGTCTTAAAGCAACCTTCAAGTTTCAGTCCCTTTCTAAAAACTATGCAGTTATTGTAAAATTGTTTGTAACCTTTCAAGGTCAAAACTGACCCAAATGCATTTAAAAAGTTCACACTTCCTGCAATTTGCAGCGAAAAATCAACAAGAATTCATTCAATTTCAGTGTGACTTGGCTATTTCATCTGCCCACATGTTAATTATTAGCAACACAACTGTCAGTTTGAATGGGGCAGAACAGTAAACAAAAGCATCCACATTAACGTAAAGGGATAACCACACCTGTATTAAGTCTTTAAGCATCTTTGTGTGTCTGACCACAAGTATTCAAAGCCAATTAGTTCTCATTGTTTAATCCAGCTGATCATGTCGATCCATGTAAGTTCATGGCGTGTAACGAGTTCTCCCGCTGTGTGATGAACACGTTAACCACGGAGCCTGAGTGTCTGTGCGATCCGGGCTACAGCACAGTGGACGGCAATCCCTGCACAAGCATCTGTGACCTACAGCCAGAATACTGCCTGAACGGAGGCCAGTGTGAAATCATACCGGGACACGGAGTGGCCTGCAGGTACGTTAACATGGCAAAGCGGATTTAAAAAAAGAAAAAACTGCAAATCCATTCATTTCAATGGAGATTAGAAGAGTGCATAGAAGTGAGCATACAGCCTCAAGTCCTTCACCTGCACTGTCAGAAAAAAGTCTGTGAACTGTACCTTTAGGGGTACAACAGCTTGTCACTGAGGAAGTACCCATAAAGGTACAAATTTTTACCTTATTTAACTCTAAAATGTGTATGCACCCTTAAGGTAATACAAGGTCAAATAAGGTACTGCTTCACAGTGGCACAGGTAGCATTTTGGGTGATTTTCCATGCCGTTATTTTAATAATATAATGAAATACTTGCAAATTGCAACATACCGTTCATGTTGCTTGCAAATTGGTCATCCTCAAAATATGATAAACATGTGCCTTGATGTTTCAGTCATTAAAAAGTTTGTAAAATAGTCAAGAAACTCAGTTTCTACAGTTTATTCAAGTTTAGCGTTTGATTTGACTCTGTAATGCGTTGCACATCATTTTATTGTTTATATCTGTCAACCTCCTGGAATACCTTGTCCCCTTGACTTTTTATGACAATTATAGTTATTTATTTGTTTTCCAGGATAAGAAGTAGTGCAAGGTCTAACAAGTATGTTAAAAGTTAAACAAAATAAGTAATTATTAATATAAATAATTTTTTAAAGCGAGAAACTGCAGGTGAAGTTTTTTAAAATGTTAGGTTTAAATATGCAAATGAGGCATTATTTAATGAAATATATACTCATTTGCATACATTTCTAGTATAAAAATCGAAACACCGGATGAAGTCAGTTTCAAAATTATTTTTTTGACATGTTAGAGTCAAATGTTTTTACAAAGGGAATTTTGAATTTTGTCACTTCATAATTCAGAAAATACTAATATTTTGGGGGGAATAAAATGCTGTATATAATTAAGATAATTACATATGAATAAATCACTCTGTAAAAACCTTCAGGATATAAAAATATAAAGTTTGGTGTGTGTAAATGCTACTGAAGTGGAGATTTATGGCTCAGTGTAGGAGAAAAAACTCATTTTAAGAAAATGGCCTTTAAAAATATGTATTAACAATAACTTTGAAACTGACTTCATCCTGTGTCTAGATTTTTATAATGCGAATTAGCATACATTTCTAGTACAACAATCTAAACACCGAATGAAGTCAGTTTCAAAATTCTTGTTTCATTTTTTTTTACAAAGGGAATTTTGGGAATCTCATTTTTGTCACTTCATAATTCAGAAAATACTAATATTTTGGGGGGAATAAAATGTTGTATATACACTACCGTTCAAAAGTTTGGGGTCAGTAAGACTTGCAATTTTTTTTTTATGAAGTCAAGGCTGCATTTATTTTATCAAAAATACAGAAAATAAACTGTAATATTACAAAATGTTATTACAATAGATAATAATGGTTTTTATTTTCATATACTTTAAAATATAATTTATTCCTGTGATGCAATGCTGATTTTTCATCAGCTGTTACTCAGTTTCCCAGGCTTAACTGTCACATGATCTCTCAGAAATCATTCTGATATTCCGAATTATTAGTAGAATTATCAGTTTTGAAAACAGTTGTGCCGCCAATGTTTTTTTTTTTTTTTGAACCTGTATATTTTTCTTTCAAGAACAACATTTATTCAAACTATAAATCTTTTCTAGCAATGTAAATCTATTATGTCACTTTTTATTAATGTAACAATTTATTCATTTCTTTCAAAAAAAAAAAGAATGAATAAACATTTACTGACCCCAAACTTTTGAACGGTAGAGTAATCAAGATAATTATATATGAACAAATCACTCTGTAAAGTTTGGTGTGTGTAAATTCTACTGAAGTGGAGATTTATGGCTCAGTAGAGAAAAAAAAATTAATTCTAAGAAAATGGCCTTTAAAGATATGTATTATAATTGACATCTATTGACACAAATAGATAAAGTGCTATAAATTTCGAAAATATATAATAATATTTTTGGGTGAATAAAATGTTGTATATAATCAAGCAAATTATATATGAACAAATCATTCTGTAAAAACCTTCAGGATATAAAAATGTAAAGTTTGATGTGTGTAAATGCTACTGAAGTGAACAAAAAAACTAATTTTAAGAAAATGGCCTTTAAAAATAGATAAAGTGCTATAAAAACACTTAACAGTTTCTTTTGGATGTTTTCATTCCACGAGTCTGAAAAAAAAAACACTTGATGATCTAAATGTGTAATTGGTGTTGCATTGTTGGATTGACTATATTTTAATGGGAAAAAAATATTTGAATTTTACAATTGATCAATTTTAGTATGATCAGTAACCAAGGACAAGAATATATACTTTCTCATTTATTTATTTTGGAAAATGATCCAATATTACATATCTGTGGGTGACGAAACAATGTGAATCTCCAGGATTAGCAGTTCATTTGAAGTAAATTTGAAGCATGTGGCTACTATTGATTGAAAATTGTGTTGTTATAGCATCAACCTGAGGGGCAAACCATACTAATTGGCCAAACCCTCACTCCCCTTGTTGAGAAAATGAGAAAAATGTGAAGAACAAAAGAAAAAAAAAAATCTAGACAGGCGAGTCATACGGATAGGAATCTTACCCAATTCTATCCATTCCACATTTTCTCTAACATGTTATTTCTCAACCACTTTTAGATGTCCTGTAGGTAAATTCTGGCACTACCACGGAGAACGCTGCAACGAATTGGTGTCTGTGCCAGTTGACCCTCTCCTTTTCGTAGCCTGCCTGGTGGGAAGCCTCTCAGTGGTTTGTGCTGTGATAGGCATCTTGATTTTCATTAACAAGAAATGTATACGGACCAGAAAGACCATGAGACTTGTGTAAGCAGGGTTTTCTTTTCCCCTTTTTCGTTTTACTTAGACATTTGATTTTTCTTCACAGATTTGAATTTGCAGTGGTGACCCGTTTGAATCATGCTGGTGTTAAGACCTGATCTGCTTTGTATTATAGGCGTTCACAAACTGCATTCCCATTTGGTAATACTATGAGAGTAAATCCAGTTTTTGAGAATGACGATGGGGTCTTAACACATGTGTCAAGCATGCTCTGTCCCATGAGCTCTGACTCAGCCTCCTTACAACACTCAGGCCAAGGCACATTTCGATCACTTGAAAGTTTACAGCTTAGTTTTGAGGTAAAGTGTACTGCCAAGATGGTATTCTTCCTGATCTATTTAAATCATTGTCATAACTGCTACTAACATCTACAATCAACCCGTTTCTGATTTAATCATATACATGTCCTTTGTTCGAGATTTTGTGGGAGGATGGACTAACTTTTCCTATTATGAATAACTTTGCAATAGCCAACAGTCATGTTTACAGTAGGCTTTGTTCAGACTGGCATATCTGACTCAAATCAATTTTGTTTTTTTAGCACCAGAAATTCCATGTATGATTTGAAATCTGGTGAAAATCAGATCTTTGAAACTGGTGTCATTATATCTGAATTCTAGAATGTCTAATGTACAGTACATTGCCTAAAAATCTAACGTTAACGTTCCACTCAGCCGAATTTTTATTTTGTCAAAGTACACAGCTACTTTTACATTTTTAGGTTTTGAAAACCAAATCGAATTTGTGTGCAGTGTGAACAAAGTCTAGTATCCCGAGAGCCTACAATATGCTACCTAACTGAACAGCTGAAACATCACCATCATTAAAAATACAATACAGTTCAAACGTTTGGGGTTGTTAAGATTTTTAAAATGTTTCTAATGCTAACCAAGGCTGCATTTATCTAAAATAGAATTTAAAAATAGCAGTATTGTGAAATTTCAGTGCAATTAAAAAGTGAAATGCTTTCTATTTAAACATATTTTAAACCATAATTTATTCCTGCAATGCCAAAGCTGAATTTCCAGCATCCATTACTTAAGTCTTTAGTGTCACATGATCCTTCAGAAATAATTCTAATATGCAGATTTGGTGCTCAACAAACATTTTTATCATAGTTGAAAACAGTTGGGCTGCTTAATATTTTATCGCATTTCTTCTTAGGATTTAATGACGAATATCAATGTTGAAAAGAACAGCATTTACTTGAACATTCTAAATGTCTTTCCTTCACATTTCTTTAAAATAAATCTTACTGAACCCAAACATTTGAACATTAGTATTTATATTCCTTTTTATTAAACATGTATGAAGCAACATATTTTGTTCTGAATACCTTAGTAATACTCTCAGTATAAACAAGCTAAAGGGACATTTACTCAAAGTGTGCCTCAGAAGACTGTTGAGGGATTAGAGTGGTATGGACTGATATAGATGCACATCCTTTACAGAATATTCATTCTGGGATTCTTATTAGATACATAACAAGAATATGCAATTTTCAATATGCATTTTTGTGTGTACTTGTGTTCTTGTGGACTTGTGAAACATCATCAGTTGTCGCCCATTGAACTGTTCACAAAGTGCACATCTAGCCAAGTACAGTTCAAATCCCCGGATGTGTTCTTGCTCCACCCCTTTTATCAAGGATGCATCAAAAGGTGACTTATGCGAACTTGAGGCAGCCAGGTATCCCAGAATGCATTTCGCACCAACCAGCGAGCATTAATGGCTTGCTAGTTGGTAGTGATAATTTGTCTTGAAATGTAGTTTTCAGAGTATTATGCGCTGCAAAAACAGAAATGTGCTGCAAATACACATAACACAACCAAATACGGAAACGCACTGCAAATACTCACAATACAACCAAATACAGAAATGCACTGCAAATACTCACAACACAACCAAATACAGAAACGCACTGCAAATACTCACAATACAACCAAATACGGAAATGCACTGCAAATACTCACAATACAACCAAATACGGAAACGCACTGCAAATACTCACAACACAACCAAATACAGAAACGCACTGCAAATACTCACAATACAACCAAATACGGAAACGCACTGCAAATACTCACAATACAACCAAATACGGAAACGCACTGCAAATACTCACAATACAACCAAATACGGAAACGCACTGCAAATACTCACAATACAACCAAATACAGAAACGCACTGCAAATACTCACAATACAACCAAATACAGAAATGCACTGCAAATACTCACAATACAACCAAATACGGAAACGCACTGCAAATACTCACAATACAACCAAATACGGAAACGCACTGCAAATACTCACAATACAACCAAATACGGAAACGCACTGCAAATACTCACAATACAACCAAATACAGAAACGCACTGTAAATACTCACAATACAACCAAATACGGAAACGCACTGCAAATAATCACAAAACAACCAAATACAGAAGCATGCTGCAAAAATGTAAACATGCTCTAAATACTCCCAACTAGAGGTGTGCAATATTGACAAAAAATAAGATCTCAATATTTTTTGATAACTATAATTAGACAATATTTTGCTATGTGTGTTATTGTGCTTAAGGACTACCGTGCTGACTACTAAAGTTTTTGATATTCTTCATATTCCGTGTGGTCAGTTCACAGCAGAGATAGAAATGATTATTTTCCAATAAGTTTAAATGGATTTTTATCCTATATAGGGCATTTTTATCTTCATAAAGCCATTTTTTCTAAAAGTGTGCATCATCTTTTGAGTCAAATTCTTACATTCAATCAGTCAACTATAATTATAATACTACATTTAGTCTTTTACCAAATAAAAATAAATCAGTATCAACAAAATTCATCCTTGCAGAAGTTGCATATGAATAGGCATTTAGATATATTTATACATGTTAATTCAGCTACATTTGAAATTAATTTAAAAGTGAAAAGATACTTTGAATGTGAAATTAAAACCACCAGTACGTGGCAACAAGTTGCTGTTAACAACTGGTTCATTGCGATTGAACCGATTCATTTAAACAGTTGATTCATTCAGGAACAAAACACCGTCATGTTGCTCAGAGACACAAAACAGTACTGTGGCCGTGTTTAGAATGATTTATGTTGGCAAAATTGAGCTAAAACAGGAAATATCCTGTCTGAAACGTATTAACTTCTTGTTTATTGAACTGTTGTATAACATTAATATCACATTTGTAGTCATGCTGATTTTTGAAGGAAAAAATGGCATTCTTCACGTGATATTGATTAACTATCTGAAATGATATAAATATATAAATTTTCTGCCCCCACTTCTTGAATTATGTGATCACTCTAAATGTATTTTTATAGATTGAATCATGCAGTCACGTAATGTAACGTTATACATGTGCTCTATAGGTGTGTTTTGTTTGTATTTTTTGCACTATACTCGATAATGTCAAATTGCACATCGTTAAATCAACAATTATGATATTATCGCAGACGATATATCACACAACCAAATACATAACCAAATATAGAAAACGTGCAGCAAATATTTGCAACACAACCAAATACAAAATACGCACTGCAAAAACAGAAACACAACCAAATACAAAAACTTGTGTTGTCAAACTGATGAAAATGTTTTCTTAATTTGCTGGTGCTTTTTCTGTTTGCATGTGTTTGCTTAAGTTGCAGCATGTAGTAGTGTCTATTATATGTACTATTAACAAATAAATGAATATATATAAAATGTTAGATCAAATTCCCTTAAAATCAGACTTTAGACATTGCACACAAGTAACAGGAAATAGACTACTGTATTTTAATGCAAAGGACAGGACTGTACAGAATGGCCAGTAACTTCAGTAAAAAAAATATGTTGCTTTTGGTGAATCAGCTGTTTGTTTGACTAAAGAGGGAACGCATCAGCAAAATCCATGCATCAGTATCCTCACCAGTGTCAACGCAATAGAACATATTCATAATAAAATAGATTCAAAACAGGAATGTATTTTGTTCTATAAACAAGTTACAGACCCAATGCATTCAAGCAAACAAAGAAAATAATGGCAAACATTATTCTGAGACCTTCAAAGATGCAACATTAAAAAATGATTTTCCTAAGAGGATACTAGAAACAATTGACAGCATGCATGGGTTTTGCATCTCATTTAGACTAGTGCATCTGTAGTTGTCTAATCTAATGATATTATGAATAATAATCAGTCATTTTTTCCCAGCAACAGATGTTTTGCTCTTCAAAATATTGACAGTCTGGATTATCATAGAGTGCCAAAAATGTACCTTGCTTCTTTGCTTGGCAAGACCTTGACTCCACTTAAAACTGCTCAAGATTGATGGCAGTCTGTCATTCTTTTTCCAGATCCCCAGACAGCTCTACACCAGAAGATCAGAAAAGTTAATGTCAGAAATGGTTGACTTCCATCAGTGTATACCACATAACGAGGTAAGATGGTGTGAAAACAACCAATTTGATGTTACGAGTGACCGTAAATAATCTCGACAGCCTGATTCGTCATGTCAAGATGATAAATCTTACCCATCAAAATGTCAACCATCATACAGAAGAGGAAATAATGTTATTAAACGATGTTTTCGGGAACTTTGCGTCCTTCCTGCCATTGCTCAGTTCTGTTTGGAATCTGAAAATGTCATTTTTCTTTTACAATTTCAGAACGCAGATAAATATTTATGTATTTAAAACTAGTTATTAATTATACAAGCATCTCAGCACATAATGCAAAATCAGAAGCAGCATTATTTGGTCTAGTAGGCTAAAATACCTGCCATTGTTTATAGGCGGGAAGGATGAGAGGAGAGTTGACTGAAGATGTTTATTCATTGAAGTGTGACTTAATATAATACACTGATTATTCCTGAAAGTAATCCTCTTTATGTTGGTCCTCCAGTGGAATTGGTAAATTAGCAAATTATAAAGGATGTGTAAACAATAGGATGTTAAACAAGGTATGAGCTTGACAACTAAAATATGAATGCAATGGCTGTGTTTCAAAATCAATGCGCTGACTCACTAGGTGACCTGAGTAATACATTTCATAGAGGATTCTGACATTAGTATGTTTGATGAGCTCTGTAATCGATAGTATATTCAGCCCAAAGATAACAAATACTTGATTAAATTATGCATTTTAAATTATACACAAACATGTCATATTTATGTTTACCTGTACCGAGCAAATCGATATTCATAATCGACATTTCCTTGACGCTGATGTCTCGATTTGTTTTCTGCTCAACCCGCAATGCACTACGGGAACACATATGCACTGAGATTTCCTGCAGAGCTTAAATAATAATAATAATAATAATAATAATAATAATAAGTTATAACACGTACCACAAAATAATGACAAGAAAGTCGTTGTGGGCTTATGCAAAAACAAACACACGCGTGTCGTTAGATTAACCAACAACTGACTCTTATGAGTTTGTTCTATTAATACATTCTTTGAAAGGTTAATGAAATTCCGCTTTGAACTGAATAAACTGAATCTGTCAGAGCATTTACTGAATCAACATATTACTAAAGTAAGTTATTGCTTTCACTGGTGAGCTTCATGAAAAGTTTTTTTGTATTTAAGGTTCATGGAACATAAGTATTATTAAACATGCATATTTGAAACCGATTGTTATTTTTATTACATTATAATCTATAAAACATAGTGCTATGTTATTTATGTTTTCAATAAAGTCTGGAGCATATTTGCGATGCCCAAAGTTATATATATGGACATATCAGCAATGCTAGTTAGCTGCTCAGTTTCCCTTTGAAGGCATAGTCAGGCCATCCAAGATTTAGTTGACTTTTTTTCCTACAGCAAAACAGGAAATAACTTTTTTTAGCTGAAACCCTATTCCTTGGTGATTCTTAAATGCAAGTCAATGACCATCACTTTGAAAGTCCAAAAAGTGCATTATCAGCTAACACAAAATAAACACCAAATACTCCTGACGAAATTTTGAGGTCTTATGAAATATAACAATCGGTCTGTGCAAGAAAATTACAATTATTTACATTATTAACTAATTCAGGGTCGAAATTTAAGCATTTGTGACAAGAATGCCACCAAAATGAACAAAAATGCCCCATGAATTCAAGAGAAAGGCGCAAAATATGCCCCTGCGCAGTTAAACAACATATTACGTCTGTCTCGATTTAAATAAAATGTGATTTAGATTTGCTCACACTGCATCAGGTTGAGCCTTACCACCAATTAAACACGTTTCTGTTAAATTTAGGAATGCACTGGCCAATTAGAGGCGCTTAGATTAGTCAGCGCTGAAACCGCCTAGGCAGTTGATGAGTATTTACGCTCGTCAATTCCCTCATTATTAACAACTCAGTGCAGATATGTAAATAAAAGATTAATTTCATAGCTTCAGTAATTATAACGGGAGTTTTTGCATAACTTGTGCTAGACTTTGCTAACTTCATGGACCGACATGTGTGAAGGCAGAAGGTGATGTGCCCAAAACCTTAATAAGGTTTTTATATTGCTTTCTATATCGACATTAATACTCATTATCACAATATAAAGAGCAATAATCTACACTAATGATTTCTGTCCTAATATGGCAGCCCTATGAGTTTTTTTTTTTTTTTTTTTGTTTTTTTGCATGTATAATTTAGATACAATTTTAAAGTATATTTTTGACAGCCGTTTCAAATATTGATTGAAGTAATTGGGAAAAATTTAAGTATGCGATAAAAGACAACATATGGGTTTTATATTAATAAATTGCCCTCACAAATGTAAGAAAATGCCCCAGGAAATCAAATCAATAGTGCTTTGTTATTTATATATGTTTTTAATAATGTCTGAAGCATCTTTGCGATGCCCAAAATGTTATCTATTGGCAGCTCGCTTAGAATGTATTTGATATGGACAAATTAGCAATGCTAGTTAGCTGTTCAATGGACCCTTTTCACAAGACTGTGATGACGCGTTTAACGGTCATCAGCATCGTAAATCCTCAAAAGTGTTTAATATTTTTATTTTTAAAAAAATGTATGTACATTTATAACACTATAATTTGTATTAAATTACCTTTTAATCAAAATACAAAACACTAGTTAATGCAAATGCGAGGAAGCTTCTAATGCAGCATTTATAGGAATGACAGTGAATTTGACACTGTTATCTCTTCTGACTGCCGTTATCAGTCTCTCTCGATTTTTTCCCTTTTATTGAAAGTCATGAAAACACTTTCGTGGAATTTCTCTTTTGCTATCTGAGCAAATCCGAATGAAAAAATATATTTTTGGTACTCTTCTATTCACTGCTCTAGAAGTTAACCCAACTATGACGAGTTCCGCTGCGAGAAACCCGGAAACTTGAAAATGGTCCATTTCCCTTTGAAGGGATAGTTTGCCCAAACATTAACATTTTCTCCTAATTTACTCACCCTCAGGCCATCCAAGATGTAGTTGACTTTTTTTTCTTCAGTAGAACACGGAAAAACTTTTTTTAGCTGAAAACCTAGTCCTTCGTGATTCTTAAATGCAAGTCAATGGCATTGGCTACAATCACTCTGAGAGTCCAAAAAAGGTAAATCAGGTAACACAAAATAAATACCAATTACTCCTGACGATATACTGAGGTCTTATGAAATAAAACAATCGGTCTGTGCAATAATATTTAGATTATTAACTGATCAGGGTCGAAAGTTAAGCATTTGTGGCAAGAATGCCACCAAAATGAACAAAAAATGGCCCATAAATTCAAGACAATAAAGGGGCAAAAAATGCACCTGCGCAGCTAAACAACATGCTACGTCTGTCGCGATTCAAATAAAATGTGAAAATGAATTATTTGCTCACACTGCATCAGTTTGAACCTTACAACCATTCAAACACGTTTCTGTTGAATTTAGGAATGCATTGGCCAATCAGAGGCGCTTAGATTAGTCAGCGCTGAAACCGCAGGAGCTGTTGATGAGTGTTTACGCTCGTCAATTCCCTCATCATAAAGAACTCCGTGCAGATACGATGTAAATAAAAGATTAATTTCATAGCTTCAGTGATGGATTCATGGACCGACATATGTGAAGCCAGAAGGTTATGTGCCCAAAACCTTAAGGTTTTATATTGCTTTCTATATCGATATTAATACTTATTATTACAATATAAAGAGCAATAATCTACTATTTTTTGTACTCTATTAGACAACAGTTTAAAATATTGATTAAAGTAATTGGGTAAATTTAGGTATGTGACATTAAAGACAACATAAGGGTTTTATAATAATAAGTAGCCCTCACAAATGTAAAAAATGCTCCTGGAAATCAATAACATGGGGCAAATATTGCCCTTAATGGAAAAGTTAATTTCTGACCTTTCTGTAATCCATAGCCTCTAGCAAAGGGTGCTCACACTCAAGTAATTTCCGGTTTTAATGTATAAGGGTGTGTTGTACGAATTATACATTACCCATCTGCTGATGATTCTGTGCATATCTTGTTCAAGTCTCTTGAATGACCATGTTGTTTTTCATCATGCTTTATTACAGACATGGCGACGGTCCAGCAGGTCTTCTTGTTTTTTGAGGAGTCCTGATAGTGACAACTTTGAAGTGACTGTTTTATGATATCCAGACACTTTTTTTAAGCTAAGCGTGGCACCAAAGCTCTTCAGCGCTAGTCAACTCAACTCTGCTGGTTTCTTATAGAAATTTGGTGAGTGTATGATACAACCGCTATACTACAGGATCTGCTATACTCTTGGATAACACCTCCAGGAATGAGGACTTACGTTTTAGATCCATCCTGAACTTATTTTTAATTGTACCTGCAAATATTGTAAACCGCATATAAGACATGTAATGTGTTGGATGCTTTGAATCCTTGTCAAAGGTTGTTTCCTCCCTCACAATGAGGTATTTATTTACAAATTGATACATTGGGTTGTATCTTAAATAGAAAATAGATTCTGGTCATCTCTTCTGGTCTATCCACAGTGTTTCAAACTAAAAAAAATGAATGTAAAGTATTTCTGTGGTTTCTTTGTATCTACATTAAACAGAAAGGGTATTTCTAAAGGTACCTTTCAGTTGCAGATAAAGTAAACACTAAAGAATTGTTCAGAAAAGGGTCTCTGAGTAAAGCTAAAAGTCTTTGACTATAAAGGAAAAGATCTAAACATAACCCAGATTTCATATGGAATGTGTTTATTTTGGTCTAGCAAAGTGAGCAAAGGTGGCCAGTCAAAAATAAGAAAATCAGAGTATATTTAACCCAGACACATCAAAGATAAACTGACAGACAAGAAACAAAAACTTAACAATAATAATATGCATAAGCTCATAGTTTGAGATGACACCATTTCATTTGAAAGGGGCTCAATGGAGAAAAGCATTAGCATATGAATAAACAAAGTCTGGATAATGACAGCAAATTGATCAAATGCAGCAATTTGGTCTGTGCCAAGTTTGCAGAATGTTTAGAATGTCATTGATGTTTCCATTACTTCTGTTCTTCCGGCAGTTATTATAACCAAATGAGATAAGAAAGGGCCAGAGAAGCACATAACGAGACACTCCAGAATACAAGTTCATTTAAAACGAAATATTTCCTTGAGTTGGTACATAAATAAGTGTAAAAATGAGAGAAATCTACCACGCACGCTAACAGAATTCACAGCAAATCATTAACAAAGGTGCCATTATCACTTCACTGAACAGAAATGAATATGCCCCTTTAGCATATCACCATGATTTAAGTACAAAATTGCTGCGCAAAACCATGCAAGACAGCAGTAACTATCCCTTTCTATGAATTGAAGCTGCTTTTAAGTGCATCTAAAAAATTCATTATCAAATATATGTAAAGGCAATTCCAGATGGTGCATTTCTTGGAAACGACACTGCCGTTATTACCACATTTACAAAGGGGAGACAGAATATTACAACCTAATGTATTCCAAAGCATGTCCTCATTAGCCTTCACCACCATCATTTGATTAAATTAAGGATACTTTGAATAGTTATTCAATGTATTAATATATTAAATGTTTCTCCACAATAATAGCCGTTTAAGTCTTATGAGAAAATTTTATTTTAAAAGTTGAAGTGTGTCATTTCTGTGCCATTAGCTAACAGAACTTCAAAAAAGGCAGATTTTTGATTAATAAACAAATAGTCCCATCCCCAAACTATGGAAGCCCATTTCCACCACTGCAAGAAAAAAAAAAAAAAAAGTGTAACTGCGACTTCTCACAATTCTGACTTTTTTCCCCTCACAATTGCGAGTCAACATTAATTCTCACTTTTTCTCAGACTGTGAGATATAAACTCGCAATTCTGAGAACACATCCCTTTTCCCCCCTCAAAATTGGACTCTATAACTCACACAACTGAAAGAAAAAAGTCGTAATTGCGAGATACAAACTCGCATTTAAGAAAACAAGTCAGAATTGTGATACAAGCTTGCATTTGTAAGGAAAAAAACTTGCATTTGCAAAGTCAGAATTGCATTTTTTATCTTGCAATTCTGACTTTATAACTCACATTTGTAAGTTTATAGCTTGCCATTCTGACTTTATAACGTGTAACTGTGAGTTAAGTCACAACTGTGAGATATAAACTCGCAATTATAAGAACGTACCAGTCTATTTTCTCCTCAAAACTGGAATTTATAACTCACAACAGCGAGTTTATATCTCAAAATTGCAAGAAAAAAGAATAATGCGACTTATGTCAACAGTTATAAAGTCAGAATTGCGAGATATAAAGTCACAAATGCGAGTTTGTATCTCACAATTCTGACTTTTTTCTTGCAATTTTGAGATATAAACTCGCTATTGTGAGTTATAGTCCAATTTTGAGGGGGAGAAAAGGCAGATATGTTCACAGAATTGCAAGTTTATATCTCACAATTTGACTTTGTAACACGCAGTTGCGTGTTACAAATCAAAATTGCAATGTATAAACTCAAGATTCTGACTTTTTTTCTAAGAATTGCGTGATATAAACTCTGGCAAATGCAAGTTTATATCTCGCAATTCTGACTTTATAACTCGCAAGGTATATATTTAGGGTATATATATATAACTTTATATTGTGCAATTCTGAGCAATAGCAAGTTTATATCTCAAAATTGCAAGAAAAAAGTCAGAATTGTGAGCTATAAACTTGCAATTGCGAGAAAAACTTCTGAATTGCGAGATACAAAACTGCAAGTTTATATCGCACAATTCTAAGCAAAAGCCAGTTTATGTCTTAAAATTGTTAGAAAAAATATCTTGCAATTCTAAATTTAAAACTTGTAACTGCATTTTATGCCATGTAATTTCTGAGAAAAAAAAAGAATGAATTGTTAGTTTATATCTCGCAATTCTGACTTTGTAACACACAACTGCAAATTAAATCAAAATTGTGTTATATAAACTCGCAACACTGAGTCTTTTTTCCCCTTAAAATTGGACTTTATAACTCGTAATAGTGAGTTTATATCTCAAAATTAAAAAAAAAAAGTAAAAATTGCGAAATATAAACTCGCAATTCCTAGAAAAACATCAGAATTGCGAGATACAAACTCACATTTGAGAAAAATCCGCAATTGTAAGTTTATTTCTCGTAATTCTGACTTTATAACTCACAACTGTGAGTTAAGTCAGAATTGTGATATAAACTCACAATTCTGAGAATATATCAGTCTTTCTTTCCCCTCAAAATTGGACTTTATAACTCAAAAATATGCAAAATTGCGAGAAAAAAAGTCAGAATAGCGAGAAAAAGACCAGAACAGCGAGATACAAAAATTTGCAATTGTGAGTCTATATCTCACAATTTTGACTTTATAACTTGCAACTGCAAGTTTATATCACACAATTCTGAGAAAAAAGTCAGAACTGTGAGATAAAGTCACAGTAACTTTTTTTTTGTTATTCAATGACGGAAAGGTTTCATAGCAAACCCACAC
This sequence comes from Cirrhinus molitorella, assembly GCA_033026305.1. Lineage (NCBI taxonomy): Eukaryota > Metazoa > Chordata > Actinopteri > Cypriniformes > Cyprinidae > Cirrhinus > Cirrhinus molitorella. Next base: position 8,131,699 of record CM065135.1, read on the forward strand.
CATTGGTTGTGCCAATGTTGCTTGGGCTGGTCAGGATGCTCAAATGAAGAATTGAGAATTTTAAAACACAATTTTTAGCATAATGACTTATCGTTATTGCATCATTAACATGCAATGACACACATCACCTTTACCAATATTGTGACTGAAAGAGGACTACGTTGTGTAGTTTTACAGAACCGTCAATCACTACACACTAAAGTGTCCTTTTATGCAGATTTAACCGAGTGTATTTTAGATTCATGAACAGGTGTACATCTGTGTGTATTTCAATATCATCCCTTTGAATTATGAATTAGGTCTGAAAATCTTAAGGCATCTCTGAGCAACAAGTGCAAGCAAGGCTCAGATTTGTATGGTTTCTAAGTTCACAGCAAAATGAAGAACAAACTACAAACAAAAAGTAAATTAGACCGCATTTGCTTCCACTAGAGTTGTACAGCCCTTTGTTTTAGCTCCACCACGTTACCGTCTACATCTACACGTGCATAATGTAAACCAAGAGGAGAAACGGTGGACGTTCACTTGAGAAGGTTCTGGAGCATGGCGGTCGCGTAGGTGGGTCGGGCCTGCTTGCTTTCGATGGCGTTCCTCAGGTACTGGATTCCACCGCAGCGCTCCCAGATCTCCTCAAACTGGCGTGGGAGGATCTCCGCTCCACGTTTTCGTGTGAGCCCGGTCTCCTCCAGACTCAGCTCACACATCTCCATGTCGTCCTTACCTGGGTACAGCAAAGGATAAAAGGCATCAAGCTATGCCTGGGTACACACCTCACATCCGCAGATAAGAGCCGTATTTTTCCAGTAACCGTTTCAACTGTTTTATCTTTCAAATCCTGCTTCTATTCAGAAGAATTCATTGTTCACAGTAGAGGAAAATTATTGTTTTATCTTATCAAAACATTAGGTAGTGCTGAAGAAAGCCTTTGGTACCTGCTACCAAGAGGATCGGCTGCTTGTCTGGATGAAGCTCCATCTGCCTGGCTATCCAGGGCCCATCAAAGTGAGCGTACCACCAGCCTTTTTTCTTGTTCTGGGGGTCTTTGTACTGGTCCGCGGGTCGTATGAAGGGAATGCGGAAGTAACGCTGCTGTCGGTTCATTGCGATCTCTTGCTGCCGGGCTGGGACGGGTGGAGCGGGGTTCTGTTGGGCTGAAGAAATATAACAGAAAAAGACATTAGTAACAATTAAACATTTAAAACCTGCCACCATAACTCTAGGATGTTGAGGGTGGTTGCAATGCAATTTCTAAGGTGTTCAGAGTAAAAAAAAATAAAAATTGTGGGTGTTCTGAATGTGTGATCAACTAGAGGTCTGCACAGGATGGATTTTTTTTAAGCCTGTTACTGAATTGAAATAAAAAAGAAAAAGGAAATTGCAACTTTTAATCTCACAATTCTTTTTTTTTTCTGACAGTTGCGAGTTTACATTTGCAATTCTGACTCTTTTTTTCTCAGAATTGCATGATATAAACTTGCAATTCTGAAAAAATATCTTTCCCCTCAGAACTGGACATTATAAATCACAATTGCGAGTTTATATCTCAATTTTGAGGGAAAAAAAGTCAAAATTGTGAGATATAAACTCGCAAATTGCAGGAAAAAAATGAGAGAATTGCGAGATACAAACTTCTGACTTTGTAACTTCGCAACTGCGGGTTTATATCAAGCAATTCTGACTTTATTTCTCACAATTGTGAGTTTATATCTGCCAATTCTGACTTCATTTCTCATCTGTAAGTTTATATCTCACAATTGTGAGTTTATACCTCGCAGCTCTGACTTTATTTCTCACAATTTCAAGTTTATATCTCACAATTCTGAGAAAAAAGTCTGAATTGCAAGATATAAACTCACAACTGTGAAAAATAAAGTCAGAATTGCGAGATAAACTTGCAGTCACAAGTAAAAAAAAAGAAGCCAGAATTGCAAGATCTAAACTCACAACTGTGAAAAATAAAGTCAGAATTGCTGGATACAGACAAGCAGTTCTGAGAAAAAAAGTCTGAATTGTAAGATTATATCATGCAATTCTACTTTTATTTCTCACGATTACAAGTTTAAATCCTGCAATTCTGACTTCATTTCTCGCAATTGCAAGTTTATATCTCGCAATTCTGACTTTTTTCCTCAAAATTGCAAGTTTACATTCTGCAAATCTGAATTTGTCCCAATTGTAATCCCAATCCCAATTGTAAGTTTACATACAGCAATTCTGACTTTATTTTTCACAATTGTGAGTTTATATCTTGCAATTCTGACTTTATTTCTCACAAGAAAAAGAAAGTCCGAATTGCGAGATAAACTTGCAGTCACAAGTAAAAAATAAAAAGTCAGAATTGCGAGATCTAAACTCACAACTGTAAAAAATAAAGTCAGAATTGCTGGATACAGACAAGCAGTTTGAAGAAAAAAAGTCTGAATTGTAAGATTATATCTCGCAATTCTACTTTTATTTCTCACAATTGTGAGTTTATATCTGCCAATTCTGACTTCATTTCTCATCTGTAAGTTTATATCTCACAATTCTGACTTTATTTCTCATAACTGCAATTTTATATCCCACAATTTTGACTTTGTAACTTGCCAATTTTAAGATTATATATCGCAATTCTACTACAAATACAAGTTTAAATCCTGAAATTCTGACTGTAACGTCACAAGTGCGAGTTTATATTACGCAATTCTGACTTCATTTCTCACAATTGCAAGTTTATCTCTCACAATTCTGACTTTTTTTCCTCACAACTGCATGTTTACATTCAACAAATCTGACTTTATAACTCCCAATTGTGAGTTTATATCCTGCAAATCTGACTTTATAACTCGCAGTTCTGACTTTATTTCTTACAATTTCAAGTTTATATCTCACAATTCTGAGAAAAAAGTCTGAATTGCAAGATATAAACTTACAGTCGCAAGTAAAAAAAGTCAGATTTGCGAGATCTAAACACAACTGTGAAAAATAAAGTCAGAATTGCTGGATACAGAAAAGCAGTTCTGAGAAAAAAAGTCTGAATTGTAAGATTATATCTCGCAATTCTACTTTTATTTCTCATGATTACAAGTTTAAATCCTGCAATTCTGACTTCATTTCTCGCGATTGCAAGTTTACATCTTGCAATTCTGACTTTTTTCCTCAAAATTGCAAGTTTACATTCTGCAAATCTGACTTTATAACTCCCAATTGTGAGTTTATATACAGCAATTCTGACTTTATTTTTCACAATTGTGAGTTTATATCCTGCAAATCTGACTTTGTAACTCGCAATTCTGACTTTATTTCTTGCAATTGCGAGTTCATATCAAGCAATTCTGACTTTAATTCTCACAATTGTGAGTTTATATCTTGCAATTCTGACTTCATTTCTCACAAGAAAAAGAAACTCAGAATTGCGAGATAAACTTGGAGTCGCAAGTAAAAAAAAAGTCAGAATTCCTGGATACAGACAAGCAGTTTGAGGAAAAAAAAGTCTGAATTGTAATATTATATCTCGCAATTCTACTTTTATTTCTCACATATACAAGTTTAAATCCTGAAATTCTGACTTTTTCCTCACAATTGCAAATTTTCATTTTGCAGATCTCACAATTTTGACTTTATTACTTGTAATTGCAAGTTTATATCCCACAATTCTGAGAAAAAAGTAAGAAGTTGTTTTTTTTTTTTTTTCTTTATTCAGTCGTGGAAATGGCCTTCAATAAGATGCTGTCTCACTCCTGCCCACTCCAGGTAAAAAACTGTTAGAATTTGTCCCACCTGCGACTTTCATATTTTGCCCCACTCACAAAAACCATCAGGTAGATGTCTACTTGAATTTTCAGTCCCTCTCCTGCAAGATTTTGTTCCAGTCTGGTGCCATAGTATATTTTTTCTATTATCCCTCTCTCCACACACACACACACACACACACACACACACATTTCCCTCCCACACTTAGCAGTTCAAAAGTTGTGCCGTGCTGCACTCGTTAATGCCCACTGCTCAAAAGCTCACCCCCAAATCTTTATTACCCCTGCCCACCACAATAGTTTTGGTTCTTGTACCAGAGCTTGGTGGGACTAATCTGGGAGCCTGTCACAAACTGGACAGACTTCAGAAAAAAATGAAAGGCCATTCAGTGTAACATGGCTTTGGTAGATTGTCCAAATCAACCTGAAATTCAGCATATCAGCAATATCTTCAAGTAGACTCTCTTTCTTTTAAGTTTAATCTTTTTCCATTTAATACAAGGTTGCATATGATACTGCGTTTTCTATAATTCGTGTCATCCTTTTTCAGGTCCTTCTCATTTAAGATAGGACTCTTTTCACATCTCTCCTCAACACGTACGATTTGAGGTGTCATTCATGTCTGTAGCACAAACGGTCAGTGTTGGGGGTCACGCATTACAAGTAACACGAGTTACGTAATCAAATTACTTTTTTCAAGTAACTAGTAAAGTAACGCATTACTTTTTCATTTACAAGAAAATATCGGAGTTACTTTTTGTTTCCTTTATGTATTTAATCCCATTTTATTAACCAATATCTTTGCTGCTGCCCTTTGTTGATTCAATTCAACCATACTAATAAGCAAAACTTACTTTAGATTTACTAACATTTGTGCTTCTTTTTTCTCATTTCTGCTCATTGAACTTCCTTTTTCTTACAGTTCTACTGTACAAACGTGAATTTAATTTGCTTTTCCTTCAGCCTTAGGCTTATTAATTTCATTTTTTGGTGTGAAAGTTTTTTTTAAAAACAAACAAGCAAGCCCTGCCCAGAGTTAAAAAGTAATGCAAAAGTGATGTAACGCATTACTTTCCATAAAAGATAATTAAGTAACGTAATTAGTTCCTTTTGTAGAAAGTAATACAATATTGTAATGCATTACTTTTACCAGTAACTTTCCCCAACACTACAAATGGTACAGTATGAGTTAAACACCAAAGCAGCTCACAAAAATGCATCAACCAAACATAAATTACGTCATAAATAGAAGTGCGCATTTTAAATCCGTCATCCCTAAAGATCAAACAGCTTCGGAGGTCGGCATAATGTCAGGAAAGTTCTCAGAGTAGTTCTCAGCACTTCAATATTGACTTTGCAAAGCCAGAAGCCTGATTTCATCTCTCGGAGAGAAGCAGCATAAGCCCCCGTGCACCTGATACAAACACTCCACTGTTTGAAGGTAAGACACATCTGAGGATTTCACAACAACAGAGCCTGGGAGTTTGAAGAGGACCTGCAGGTCACGCAACTCTAAAGCTCCTGTTTGTTCTGCACGAGCAAACACTTAAAAAAGCACTAAAGTCTTCCAGCAACCAAACACTGTGACGTGCCTTTCAAGTAGAAAAATCAACGAGAGGTTTGATTTCCCTGGAACGGCAGTGAGTGCCTTTAGATGTGCTTTTAGCTGTCTGCATTATGCGCATGACAATGCTAACGCTAATCACAAAATGAGACGCAGGGCTCTTGAAAAGAACAACAAACAAAAAGCGTACGTTCAACCTTGAGAAACTGCTGCGACGCACACATTTCGCATAAGAAAGAAGTTCAGATGAGTATCTTTCCAGAATAATATTATGCTGAATCACCTTTTGCCATTACAAATGAAATCATCAGCTACACACGACTCTGCACGGAGCAATTTGTATTCTGTTGTCCCGCCACCGCGCAGCTGTTCTCTTGGGGAAACGGGTCATATCTTACCATAGTCAGTGACCGATTTGGGGGCCCTCATCTCTGTGTCTGTGTTTCGCTTCTTGTTCTTTGATTTCCAGGCATGGTACACCTTCAGGCGACGATGAAATTCTTCTCGGCATGCCGCCAGCAACTCTATATCTATAAGGGTGAGAGATTAGATAGTCAATACTGCATCGTCATGTTTAGAGCTTCACATGACCCTTTTTATCTGGTCAGGCTCATAAAAATAAACAAGGAACAACTGCTCCAAATTTGATCTATGTTCAATTAAAAGGAGACTATGAGATATTGCTAGCTTAAAAGATTAATTCACTCTTGAAGTAAAAATTTCCTGATAATTTACTCACCCCCATGTCATGCAAAATGTTAAAAAAATTAAGGTTTTTGAGGAAAACATTCCAGGATTTTTCTCCATACAGTGGACTTCAATGGGTATCAACAACTGCAGTTGGGTCCAAACTGCAGTTTCAAAGCAGCTTCAAAGGGCTCTACACAATCCCAGCTGAGGAATAAGGGTCTTATCTAGCGAAACAATCAGTCATTTTCCAAAAAATAAAATAAAAATGTATATACTTTTTAACCACAAATGCTCATCTTGCACTAGCTCTGTGATACACGTTCGTGACTTCACGCAATCTCATTTTTCCTCGAACTTCAAAATTGTCATAAATATACACTACCGTTCAAAAGTTTGGGGTCAGTAAATGTTTATTCATTCTTTTTTTTTTTGAAAGAAATGAATAAATTGTTACATTAATAAAAAGTGACATAATAAATTTACATTGCTAGAAAAGATTTACAGTTTGAATAAATGTTGTTCTTGAAAGAAAAAAATACAGGTTCAAAAAAAAAAAAAACATTGGCGCCACAACTGTTTCCAAAACTGATAATTCTACTAATAATTCAGAATATCAGAATGATTTCTGAGAGATCATGTGACACTTAAGCCTGGGAAACTGAGTAACAGCTGATGAAAAATCAGCATTGCATCACAGGAATAAATTATATTTTAAAGTATATGAAAATAAAAACCATTATTATCTATTGTAATAACATTTTGTAATATTACAGTTTATTTTCTGTATTTTTGATAAAATATATGCAGCCTTGACTTTATTAAAAAAAAAATTGCAAGTCTTATTGTCTTATTATATATATATATATATATATATATATATATATATATTTGACTTTCTTTTTTTTTTTTTTTTACCTTCGCTTTGTAAACACTGGGTCGGTACTTTAGCTGAGTCGAGTTAGTGCAAGATGAACATTTGTGGTTAAAAGTATATCAACTTTTATTTTCTTTTAGAAAATGACCAATCGTTTTGCAGAGAAGACCCCTATTCCTCGGCTGGGATCATGTAGAGCCCTTTGAAGCTACATTGAAACTACAATTTGGACCTTCAACCCATTGGATGCCACTGAAGTCCACTATATGGAGAAAAATCCTGGAATGTTTTCCTCAAAAACCTTAATTTCTTTTCAACTGAAGAAAGAAAGATTTGAACATCTTGAATGACATGGGGGTGAGTTAATTATCTGCAAGTCTTTAAAATCTGTATGTCTTTCCTTCTTTAATGAAATAGAAGATTAGAGGTTTATCAGAATGTCTTAGCTCAGGGGTGTCCAAATATGTTCCTGGCAGGCCACTGTTCTGCAGAGTTTAGCTCCTATCTGAGTAAACACACCGGAATCAAAGTAATCAAGGTCTTCAGATTCAAATGTGTCGGAGCTGGATGGCCCTCCAAGAGCAGGACTGAACACCCCTGCCATAGCTGCTTTTTTCTATACAATAAAGTGAATATTTATAGGCAATGTCAAAAGCAATATAATAAAAGCAGACCACATGACTTGTGCACTATATTCACTATAGCTACTATTCAAGTCTTCTGAAGTTATACGGTAGCTTTGAGCAATGCCCTCAGGCAGATCCTCAAATCTCTTTAGTTATTGTGCATATTCAAGCTTTGAATATTCATGATCACAAAGGAGAGCTATGGAAGAGGGGTTTTCATTGAACAACAACAAAGAATAGTCCACAAGAACCTTTATGATGCTTTTTGGTCCTTATGGCCCATAATCACTGTATTTTGTAGGGCTGCTCCCTAATAAGCGATGAGAAGAGGCTTGGTCAACCAAAACTTCATTAGTCGCTTAGTTGCAGGAAAAAAAATCCAGAGGAAGTGGCGATTTAACACAGTTTGTGACGGACAGATCATTAATGGCTAGTCTATATGGTAATATAGTACAATATAGAACAGAACATCCAAACGCTCACCCATCATTCATCAACCTCAAATATGGATTTTAATCCAAAATATGTAAGTAGTAGCAACTTTACATGGCTGCTCAATATAATGTTTACCTAGAAAAATGTGCACTTTTCAAGTGTCTGTGCGCAGTGTGGAAGCTGAATAGTAGCGTGCTCACTGCATGACAGATGTAGGCGCCGGTGTGGTCACTTGCTCTTAAAATACTCCGTCATTTTTGGTCATACAGATAAAAATAATATTTTTTGAATCAGTAAAGACTATGTTTTTTTTTGTGTGTGCACTCAGAATAGCAATAAAATATTGTGCTTTCTTAAAATAATGAAAACAAATAAGATGCGCTTTGTGCTGGCTTAGTCTCTTGAGCACGAAACTTCGAAACTCTGTGTATACTTGCCTTACAGGCATGAAAAATATATCTATAAAAAGTGAAATGTCTTAAATTAACCAATTCTATATATTCTCAGATTATGTAATCCGTATGAAACATGCATACAGGTGCATTCACTACTGCGGAAATGTCAGTGTCACCAACTTCATCTTTTAAGGTGAACACAAAGAGAACACTAGTTCAACAGTAAATTATTAAAATGTTAATGCAGTCTCTTGCTGTTTTTCCCTGGCACATGTATAATTATTATATCTGCTGGTGCTGCCAAGCTTTTTTTGTGTGCTTGAGCACTTATTAGGCTATATAGGCAATTAAAGGCTCATTATTATGATTTATATGTTTTATTAATAAACGAGCAACTAATGGTCAACTAATGCTTAAAATGAACGACTACTAGTCGACCAGAAAAATCTTTAGTCGAGGGCAGCCCTAGTATTTTGTTGTTCTGTGGAAAGGAGTAGTCGGAACACTCTGCCAAGCATCAGATTTTTTGTTTCACAGAAGAAAGAAAACCATATGGGCTTGAACTGACAAAAGAGTGAGTTAATTATGACATGATTTTCATTTTGAAGTGAATATTATTCGTTTGAGTCAAGACCACTGAAAATTAAACCAACATGACAGACTAGAAAGCCAGCAAAGCACAAAAGGGAGTGAAGTCTTTGTGATTAATGGTTCAACTAGCATAAAAGACAAATAAATAAATCTGCAAATAAAAAGACAGCATATATAATGCACTTTCAAAATAAATTAAAGATTGAGAGCAAGCTTCAAAATCAGTCGCTCTGAAAAAGCTGCGCGGTCGCCATCTCCATCATGCTAGTTTTCCATCTTTAAAATATTATATGCTACTACCTCTATCTTCAAAAATATTACATGTCAGTCTCGAATCTCTAAAATGACATGCTTTTTGACATGAACAGCTTCATGTGAGCAGGAAGTTCTGCGATCAGATCGAGGGAGCTGATTGCTCTTACCACAGGAGGTGTTGATGGCGTCTCGCAGCTCGGCGTACTTCCACTTGCTCAGGTCGTACTTCTTCACCCCAGCTGCCACCTTGTTGGCCTGCACCTGCGCACCCCTAAAATTGCACAGAAGAGGGACAATTTTGAGTTTTTCTTAGCTTCATATTTCTTCATAGGCAAAGGTTCTGATCTATCTCCTAAGCTCCTGTTACCAGCTGCTAAACGTTCCCTAGGCCACAGCACAATCAGATGATTAATTGGCCTTCTGCTTACGTGGAGATACATTCTCACAGAAACTTGTAATGACATGGAAATAGCATGGATTGTGCCAAATTAACACCTCACTGAGCAAATTAGATGCAGCCTTGGCAACACTGAGCTGTAACAGTGAGGGTGGTTAATGGTGGTTAACGATGGTTAATGGTGAGCGAGGGAGAGGCCACACGTGAGCTCTGCGAGGGCTTTTGCAATCCTGACTCCCACAGTGCAATGAGCTCTAAGCCAATCAGTGCATGGATTGTCTTCTTCACTAAACACGCACAAGATTTCTGAGGAGTCTGTAGAGCAATGGCAAAGACAATACCACCTTGATTGTGATCCTAATGGCACCACTAAATACAATACAATTTGCAAGCTTGGGCACAATGTGATCACGGCTGATAGCATGTGGATTTTTTTATGGTTTGAGGTGGTCCTGGGTAGCTGAAGAAATTAAAAAAAATAAAAAATGACAGCAATCTACATCTGGTGATACCACTGCCACAGTCTAATTAGTCTTTAGTAGAGTGTGCACAGAGTTAGAGTTAGTAGTTTAAACTAACCAAACACATCCAAATTTAGCTGTTTTAAAAATAGACAATTGACAATAGCAATTCAAAGTAAATCCAATTTAATGAGGTAACATCGATGCAAAGCTTCACTGAACTGGCGCAAACAAGCCTGCACCTGAGGAGAGAAATATTTAACCATTTTAATGGATACAAACTAGATGTGTTTTAAGAAAATGTCAGTGGTGTTTGCTTGTGGCAAACTGGTTCACAGGGCCATTTGTGTTTGCGAAGGTGTTCTAAAAAGTTTTTAAAGAGAACCCTGAGTATAAAGACTTGCATGGCTTAATATAACATAAATTATGTCTCTTACTGAAATATGTGGTAGAAAACATATCATATACAAATTTTGGACAACAATATAACTCTGAATACACAACTCGGTAAATAAAAGACTGATACGCCACAGCTACTGAAAGAGCTTATAGGTGCTGATGGATATAAGCATAGGCTTAAACCAAATGCTGTTCCATTTATTTTTCCCACAAGTAGTCTAAACCCCCTGGATATGGAGTAAAATTCACGCTGAGAAACTCCTTCAGTGGCTGCGGCATCATGACAAGCGTCAGCATGTTTATGATGGCATCATAAATCTTTGTAAGCTTTTTCAGTAGCTGTGGTCTACTAAAAGAATCAAAGGCATCAGGGCTAAAGTGGAGAGAACAACTACGCAGGTCTTTAAGATTTTTTTTTTCATCCTTCCCATCCTTTTATCCTCTTTTTATCACTAGATAAGCAGTTACACTGCTTCTCTTGCTGCCCTTCAACTAAAAATTAAAACAATAAAAAAATAAAAAGTAGCACCAGTAGCTCACCGAGTGCAGCCATTTCACTTCATCGAAATAATGGCGCCCCCATAGTCCAAAATATGTATAAAACGATGTGGATTTTTAAAAAATAATGTAAATCTACTACATACTTCAGTAAGAGACATAATTTACATTATATTAAGCCATACAAGTCTTAATACCCAGGGTTACCTTTAACATGTTTCTAGGGTTGTTACTAACCTGTAAGACTTTCTGGATGTTCATAACATTACGGTTAAACCACTAATGTCACATGGACTATTTTAACAATTGTCTTAATACCTTTCTGGGCCTTGAACGTGTCAGTTGCGTTGCTGCCTATGCAGGGTAAGAAAGCTCTCAGATTTAATCAAAAAGATCTTAATTTGTGTTCCGAAGAAGTTTGGAACAACATTAGGGTGAGTAGTTAATGACAGAGTTTTTATTTTTGGGTGACTATCCCTTATATATACTGAATTACTGTTACAGTGTTGCTAGGGTCTGCTAGTGTTCTGAGTTTTTGATACTGTGTTTCTAGGGTGTTTTGAGTAGTTATTACTGTGTTGTTAGGGTGTTCTGGGTCTCAGGTCCCTCCTATGAGATTTTCTTTCACAGCCTGATCTGAATTTATCCTACACCTCTAACCCCAAGTATAATGGTATAATATTGATGCTATGAGAAGCACTGCTAATGATGAACTCTGATAACCTTACGCGAGATTGTTGTTTGATTAGGTGACTTCAATAACAGGCTCATAATTCCCATCCTACTTAAGAAAGGCCTGCAATCTACTGAGCCAAATCACTTCCACAGAAGACAATTATTCCGGTACCGAGGCCAAGATTCTAAAGTCATAAAGTGATGATGTCACCCCACAGCCTTAAAGCAAACTTTCTTATATAAAAGCAGTGACAGGAGTCCCAGAAGAGACAGAGGGCTGTCAGTGTGAGCGGTGTGTGTGTGTGTCTAGGAGGAGCTCTTGCATGGCTGAACATAGTGACACTGGATGTAGGGACACTCTGTGGACTCTGACAGCTGTGAAGAGCAAAGCTGCTTAACGGAGACCCTGCGAGAGAAGTCACTGAACCAGCAACCCTGCTGATTAACCCACTCATACAGGTGTAAGCGGAGTGCTAACGCAAACACACAGAGGAACAGAAAAAAAATGTTTACACTAGTGCTGGGGAAGCTACTCATAATTTAAAGAAGTTAAACAACAGTTGAGCAAGCATTTTAAAAAGTAATTACTACATTATAAACTAATACCAAGTACTAAACTCTATTTAAGGGGGAAATATTTTTTTTAAATATACAGCGTCCCAAAAAAATATCAACATACTTTAGTAACACTCAAAAATGTATCAATGTTTTTGAATTATATACACAACAAAATATCAAATATTAACCAAGTGGCATTTATTATAAAGAGAGCACAAGCTAATTTTCTAAGCAGAGAACTTAAAAACTAAAGTTTGTAAAGTTTACATGATAAACTACTGTATATTATATTATATTGTATTATATTATATTATATTGAACAAATGCAACAGTAAAGGCATTTACAGTTGAGGTCAAAAGTTTACATACATCTTACAAAATAAGAGGGATCATACAAAATGCATGTTATTTATTATTTAGGGGTGTACATTTTTGAACAGAATGAAGATGTGTACATTTTTCTTACTTTGCCTAAACATATATATATATATATATATATATATATATATATATAGTTTAGTACTGCCCTTCAGAAGCTACAGAAGAGTTTCCAAGAAGACAAAATAAGTTACATTTACTGTGATTTTCAAATTCAAAAAGGTTTTGCTCTGTGTTTCTTTCTGGAGCATCAGTGAGCATTTGAACCTTCTGTAATAGTTGCATATGAGTCCCTCAGTTGTCTCAAAATCATTGTAGGAAAGCTGAAAAAATGCTGAGGAAATGCTGAAAAAACAAAGAATCTATGGGACTTGAAGAACAGCTGGAAGTTTAACTGTTCAGGATAAACAAGAGACTCATGAACAACATCACTGAACAAAAAACAGCTGTGGATCATTCAGTAAACAACATTGTATTAAGAATCAAGTGTATGTAAACTTTTAAATGGGGTCATTTTTTTATAAATTCAACTATTATTTTCTTTTGTGGACTATATGTAAATATCTTTATGTGAAATAAGTCAGTACTAAATGACAAAATAACATGCATTTTGTATGATCCCTCTTATTTTCATGAAATAATTAACATTTTGCAGATTCTGCAAGGTGTATGTAAACTTTTGACTTCAACTGTATAGTTACAAAAGATTTCTAAATTAATCTACATGCTGTTTCTACAAAAATATGTGCAACAATTTAAGTAAACAAAAGTGTTTGAGACTGCATGCAAAGCAATGACATTCATACTTTTTACACAGCTTAAAGCTTTCAGTGAAAACGGAATATGTAAAATTCTGCAAGTGAACTGTACAAACTAAATCTCTAAAATTATTACCATAAAAATGTAGGTAGAGTTAGTAGCACCATTGCTTCTGCATAATGACTCCACAGAACTGGTAAACTGCCATATGGGGCATTTCCTAAGTGATGTGCTGAGAAAACCAAACAGGCTGATATTTTATTGTGACAGATTTCCTTCTGCTACAAGCTAATTGAAACTGATGACTCCAGATGACAGCACAAGAAGGAGAATCATAAACACGCTGCCACAAAATTCTCTCTCCTTTTAAAGCAACCCTTGTTTAGTAAACACTATAACGCAAAGCCAAGTTTCTTTCTCAAGTACCATCATCCAGAGTTGAAAATGTTCATGGTAAGAGCTTGAGACATGCATAAATCCAATATATATTGTGAGGCAACATAAGTAAATGGAAATTGGGTCATTGAGCTCCAAGCACAAACAGAAAAAGGAAATAAAACCGAAATGGATCAATACCTATAAGAGACTCCTAAAACTTTTACATTTTCTGAGGAAAACATGAGTGGTGCTTGAGTGTAAAAAAAAAAAAACTGATGCCACAACACTTGAGTTTTCTGAGTGGCTACCAAGGATTTCCTATACATTGTATATTGTGTTCTACTCTAAGTGCTTTAAAGGAATAGTTCACTCAAAAATGAAAATTCTGTCATTAATATTTATCCTCATGTCGTTCCAAACCTGTAAGTCCTTCGTTCATCTTCAGAACACAAATTTAAGATATTTTTGATGAAATCTACAAATAATTAGAACAACAACAGTCTACATTATTCAACACATTCTTAGGAAATAGCTGGTTCACAGCAAATTATTAGAACTATTTCAGTAAGACAGTAATATTGTGGTTTACCTGGAAATCTAAAGCTGCACTAGGTATACATCACATAATAGCACAAAAACTTTATATTTTGAGCAATGTACACATAAGTGTTAAACAAAATGTTTTTTATGTTATTATTTTAAGAACTGATTGGGGCACTATATTGTTTTATGTAAAAGTGCATGCTCAGGGTTGCCAGGCTTTCACAACAAAACCCACCAAATTGCTACCCAAAACTAGCCCAATGGCATTTCGAGGGGGGTCCATTGTTTAAAAAAAAATAAAAAATACAAAAATATTGGCATTCTGGGGTGTAAAATACACGCTTTTTGTCAGGGTTCCCTCTGTAAATTCGCATTCCAGGGCTAAACATGACGTTCATGGGATCGCTTCAACCCGCAACATCAAAAACAACCACGGACTTGGCAAAACCGATAACTTGCTCAAGCACTTCTCTCTGTGCCAATCATAACAGGCTTGGCCAGCTGACCAATCAGAGCAGAATAGGCTTATGGAAGGGATGGGTTTACAGACATTGCACTCAAAGCTGGTTCCAACAAACTGATTTGAATTCATTGACAAATGACTATGTATATATGTATATTCTGAGAAAATTACAATGTTTTCTGACCTTTAGATGCATTTAAACCTGTTGTAGTGGATTTAATTCTAGGACACTTTAAAAAAAAACATATGACCTGCTCTTTAACATTGTCCTTACTACCTTTCTGGGTCTTGAATGTGTCAGTTGCTTTGCTGTCTATGCAGGGTCAGAAAGCTCTCGGATTTCATCAAAAATATCTTAATTTGTGTTCCGAAGACGAACAAAGGTCTTACGGGTTTGGAACGACATGAGGGTGAGTGATTAATGACAACATTTTCATTTTGGGGTAAATGTAATTGGTCAACACCTGCAGGAAAAAAGTCTTCTGTCTTTGATTTCATTGGTTCACAATCCATTTCTGTTGGAAAATACAAATCTACAAATATAACCATGTGCTTGGTCTCTATTCAATCTGAGAACTCCAAGAAAAGAATGTATTCATGTACTTGATGAAGTATTTAGGTTAATATCAAAACTATGAATTAGCCTATTGTTTACTGTGACTTTCTATGAGTAATCCTCTATCTAGGTTGTGGTGAGATTAGGGGGGTAGGATGTGATTGTGGGCGAGTGTGGTTAGACCGACTGAAGCAGAAAATCAAGGGGTGGGGGAAAAAAAAGAGGTCTGTTCTAGGTCTTACATCTCTGTGAAGAACCAAACACCTGTGGTACCATCACTGGAGGAGAGAGGAAGGACAAAAAAAAGAGGCTTGGATGACAACACGGTCTTCTCAGCATCCAGTTAGCACGTGTAATAACAGCAGAACAGCCTTTTATTTTATTATACATAAAGTAGGAACAGGCGACACTTCTTTGTCCACTTCCATTAACTAAATGAAATATGACTCTTAGTGCTGCACCACAGGCGTCTCGTGTTTCTGTTTACCTGCTTTTGTAGACACACGAGTTGGCCGCTGTAAAAATGATTCATGGCATTTATGTAACGCTGTCTGGCAGAACCTTGTTCTTTGTTTGTTGTTCTGTCGCCTGCTCCAGACCATACAGGCTCTTTTCAGATGGAAATCTCCATATAAAATATCTGCGATTTATGTGCGTTTTATGAATGGTAACCAGGGCACAACCCGGCGTGGAGTCTTCCTTTGTTTGATTTCACCCGGTGACGCTGTGTGAGATGTCGACTTTATTATTTTATTATGGTATGTGAGTGTGAGTGCATGTGAGTGCGTACCTGCGCAAGCTGGGGTCCATTTGAGCTTCATCCTGGATGAGTTCTGCCTCGCTCTGAGCGATCCTCATGGCCAACTCTCTGTCCCTCCTCTCCTGCTCCAACATGGCCTGTCTCTGAGTCTCTTCCTCCCGCTCCAATGCCAGCTGCATCTCAAGTTCAGCCTGGAACAAACATACATTCCCACAAATCAATAATACACACACACACACACAATCTCAACACCTTCGGCGTTTGCCACACCTGTGCCTTCTTTCAGTTCCAAGTGGATGGCAACACACAGAGACACAAGCATACAAATGGGTGCCGGCGGGGGTGCCGACAGTAATGACCACATATTTGAGCTCAGAGCATTGAACTGTGGTGGGCCAAAGAAGAATCCGAATGAGTTTGACACTATCCCTGTAAAAAAAAGACTTTTGGATGCTTATTTGCTGGTGCCCTTAAGCAAAACTGCCTTTGTGGACAATTTTCACTACACAGATGCTGATTGATTTGCTCAATTTTGATGGTGACTAGCTCCAAACCAGAATTAACCAGTAAAACCCAGTCTGGACCCCATTTAATGGCTTGACATATGGAGTTTCTGCACTGTCAAGCAGATTCATGAAATCAAAATGGTTAATACCACAGAAATTTCATTATTCTTGACGTGTCAATATTACAAAAAACTATTACTAGCCTAAAAAAAAAAAAAAAACATCAAACTCACTAAAGACAAGTAAGCAGTCGAAGATTAAACAAGAATAAGAAACTAATTACAAGCAATAGGTCAAAAAATCTACAGTACAACAAATAATAAATGTTACATACATTTAATAAAGTAATCAAAAACTTCAAAAATGAGGCAAATTCAAAATTTTGTAGCTGTAGCAAGACAATAGTGTTTTTCAGATTCAGTCAGTTCAATGTTGGTTCAGTTCAGTTCAATAACTGTGTAAATTAATTAATTCTAAAAAAATAATAATAATAATAATACAATAAATAAAAAGAGGTTCACTAGCGATAAGCAGTAGGCAATATGGGCAAAATCTTGTAATCACGATATGAATAATTTTGTTTTGCGGTAACAATATATCACGCAATAGTTATTTTTTCTTTAAATAAGGTCCTTATGATATCAACATGTCATTATTCTTGACACCAGTGTCAATATTACAAATAACTAATACTAGCCTAAAAAACAGATTTTGGGCTAGTTGAGTAGTTTTTCAAACATCCAAAAGACACTGTTAAGCGTTTCTTTTATAGCACTTTATCTATTTGTGTCAACAGATTTCAATGACAATACATATTTTTAAAGGCCATTTTCTCAAAATGAGTCTTTTCTCCTACACTGACCCATAAATCTACACTTCAGTAGCACTTTACATTTGAATTTCTGTCTATATCCTGAAGGTTTTTACAGAGGGATTTGTTCATATATAATTTGCTTGATTATATAACACTGTATTCCCCCCAAAATGAAAAAAAAAGTAATGTTTTCTGTCTGTTCCAAGTATTTTTTTATTTTTATTTTGTAGTGACAAAATTCCCTCTGTAAAAATGACTCTAAAGTGTCAAAAAAATTAAACAATAATTTTGAAACTGACTTCATCCAGTGTTTAGATTTTTGTACTAGAAATGTATGCAAATGAGTGCATATTTCATTAAACAATGCCTGTTTGCATATTTAAACCTAACATTTTAGAAAACTTGTAATACAAAAAAATGTTTGCAATTATCAATGCAATCAATCAACTGGGTAAGTAAGGTGGTAACTACTAGTTATTTTTTTTACCCTATTCACCTGCAGTGTCTCGCAGGTAATCAAGTAATCAAATGTATAAAAATACTGCATATTCTTCACTGTGTAAATTAAATATACATTTCTTCTTATTAAAGTTACTAAAGTGATTTAGACAAGATTTTTTCTCTTCTGTTGCTTGATTAACATTAAATGACAGACAGCAGGAATATCAGACTGCTGTCACTTTAGGAGCTGCCTGGATCTAATATACTGTTACACATGTGTTTTCGTTCAAGGCCTATAAAGTGCCAAACATGTAACCACAATGCTTAAAAATGCATGCAAGCGATACTTGCTTGTGACCACGTAGCACAGTGAAGTCATATGTAACCGCGATAGAAACGATAGTCTAAAATCTTTACCAGTTAACAAATTTCTACCGGTTAATCGTGTCTAGACAGGGCAGGATGTGTTCCTTTTCTCAAAATACCCAGGAGTTTTTAGTTTACATCACAACCTTGAAATATAATGTGCTACTTGCTAGTCAGAGGCAGGGGGAAGACTTGTCAATCTGGAGTGCATTTGATTGGACAATAATTTTGATAGGCCCTCGAGTGCCAGAAGAAGAATATTTTGCTCGGTTTTCCTAAAAAAGAAAGTTCAATTTAAAAGCATATTCCTGCTAACACCTGATTTTGCTGACTTTTAGGAAGGCTGCAGTGCTTTGGTCGTAACATTTCTCTGTGCAATCACCATGATGCTGTTTAAGGCAGGCTACAGAATTCCCTCAATCTCCCCATCCAGTGGCGTCTGGTACATCTGAGGGGAAAGAGATTAACAGGGTGGCCCTACCCCAGACGCACCGTAACCCATCTATAGCACTGCCCACTGAAAGGATATTAAGCCATTACGCTCCTGCTGTGTGCTAAAGTCTGATTAGGTGTATAATCGAGGCTGTACCGCAGCCAGCCGGCTTGGGATTCTACGTCTAGACTGTGCTAAATGAAAAAAAGAAAGAAGGATAAAAACAAATGAAATGAACAGAATGGTTTTAGATGTGTGAGGACAGTCTGGGACAGAGTCCAGGAGCGTGGTCCAAAAGCACAGGTCAAAACAGAGTAAAGGAGTGATTGAAGAGAAAAGCTTAGATGGAACATTTTCACAGAGAAAACCTTGGACAGAAAGAAGAATGGTGCTATTCTAGGAGGAAAAAGCAAGGCATCTGAGGTTGAATACCCATATATACAAAGACATATATATAGAGAGAGAGGGTTACAGCACACACTGGTCATGATAAATCTGAGCTATGAATCAAACTGCTAAAAGCAGGAGAGACTTGGTGCAAAACAGAGTGATGTATTATGTCCGAAAATAACAGTGATAAAGATTTTATAAACAGTGTGACAGCAGTCTTTGAGTGAATTGCAAATGTTTTCTTTAGTGAAGGTCTTCTGTTTATTCAAGGACTCCCAAGACATTTTTGAAGTTAACTGAAACAATTGTATTTTCAAGCCAAAGTGATAGAATAAACACTGATCATTTTTATATAAGAGGAAAGAGATAGAGAGAAAAAGAGAAAGACTTGGCACAATATAGAATGGAATAAAACAATTTAATAGAAACAGACTTAAAATACTTTATAAGGCCTTGTCTGTTAATAATAGTTCAAGCTTTACCTAACATGAACTAACAATCAGCCACATGTTTTTTTATAGAAATATTTTTTTTAGCATTCCTAGTTTATAAAATATAACTGTTTATTCATGCAACTTCAAAATGCATTACTGTTATTACTAACAAAATGAAATATATTAGCAAACATAAATACAGTTAATATAAAATGGGGTAGAATGAAAGTAGATCAACCAGAATTTAGCCCTGGAATAGAATAGAATAGAATAGAATAGAATAGAACTATTTTAATATAAAATGGTAGTGTTAATAGAAAATGGCACAGATGAAATAAAATAGAATAAGAATAAAATAGACAATTTTAATAAATTGTAATAAAACAACAGAACACCTTAATATAAAATGGGGTAGACTGAAAATAGATCAATCAGAATTTAGCCCTGGAATAGAATAGAATAGAATAGAATAGAATAGAATAGAATAGAATAGAAGTATTTTAACAGAAAATGGTAATGTTAATACAAAATGGCACAGACAAAATATATGTATAATTTTAACAGAAACTTTTGCATTAAGAAGGTGCCTCAGAACAGAATATAATATGAATAAAATTGTCAATTTAAACATATTTGAATAAAACAACAGAACATTTTAATATAAAATCGGGTAGATTGACAATAGATCAACCAGAATTTAGCCCTGGAATAGAATAGAATAGAATATTTTAATATTTTTAGAATATTTATTTTTTAGAATAGAATATTTTATTTTAGAATATTTAAAAAAAATGTAAGTGTTAATGAAAGAATGGCACAGAAGAAAAATGGAACAGGGAAGGGGGCTCAGATCAGAAAATAGAAATGGAATAGAAGTATGTATAGTTTAATAACAAAACAGAATAATTTAAGTTAAATAGATTGAAAAAATATCAAACAGGATTTAGCCCTAGAATAGAATAGAATAGAATAGAATAGAATAGAAAACAGAACAGGGAAGGTGCCTCAGAACAGAAAATAGAATAAAATAGATAATTGTAATAACACAACAGAACATTTTAATATAAAATGGAGTAGATTGAAAATAGATCAAACAGGATTTTGCCCAAAGAAAAGAAAAGAAAAGAAAAGAAAAGAAATGAAATGTTTTCATAAATAAAAGAGCATTCAAAAATAGAATAGTGTTGTTAAAAAATGGCACAGAAGAAAAATAAAACAGAGAAGGTGCCTCAAAACAGAATACAGAATCTGAATAAATATTTTATTTACTTTAATAACAAAATAGAATAATTTAATATAACATGAGGTAGACTGAAAAAAAGATCAAACAGGATTTAGCCCTGCAATAGAATAGAATAGAATAGAATAGAATAGAATAGAATAGAATAGAATAGAATAGAATAGAACAGAACAGGGAAGGTGCCTCAGAACAGAAAATAGAATCAGAATAAAATAAATAATTGTAATAACACAACAGAACATTTTAATATAAAATGGAGTAGATTGAAAATAGATCAAACAGGATTTTGCCCTGGAAAAGAAAAGAAAAGAAAAGAAAAGAAAAGAAAAGAAAAGAAAAGAAAAGAAAAGAAAAGTTTTCATAAATAAAACAGCATTCAAAAATAGAATAGTGTTAATAAAAAATGGCACAGAAGAAAAATAAAACAGGGAAGGTGCCTCAAAACAGAATATAGAATCTGAATAAATATTTGATTTACTTTAATAACAAAATAGAATAATTTAATATAAAATGAGGTAAACTGAAAAAAGATCAAACAGGATTTAGCCCTGCAATAGAATTGAATAGAATAGAATGTTTTAATAAACAAGAATTTAGAAATGGAATAGTGACAAAAAAAATGGCATAGAAGAAAAACAGAACAGGGAAGGTACATCAAAACAGAATATAGAATCTGAATAAAATAGAGAATTTTAATAATGCAATGGAACATTTTAATATAAATTGGGATTTAAAAGATTAAAAATAGATCAAACTGAATTTTGCCATGGAATAGAATAGAATAGAATAGAATAGAATAGAATAGAATAGAATAGAATAGAATAGAATAGAATGTTTTAATAAATAATTGAGAATTTAAAAATGGAATAGTGTTAATAAAAATGGCACAGAAGAAAAATAAAACAGGGAAGGTGCCTCAGAACAGAAAATAGAATCAGAATAAAATAGATAATTGTAATACAAAAAAAAAAGATGTTTTAATATAAAGTAGAGTAGATTAAATATAGATCAAACAGTATTTAGCCCTGGAATGGAATAGAATAGAATAGAATAGAATAGAAGTCTGTG
This sequence comes from Cirrhinus molitorella, assembly GCA_033026305.1. Taxonomy (NCBI): domain Eukaryota; kingdom Metazoa; phylum Chordata; class Actinopteri; order Cypriniformes; family Cyprinidae; genus Cirrhinus; species Cirrhinus molitorella. Next base: position 8,153,377 of record CM065135.1, read on the forward strand.
AAGAGTGTGCAACAGTTTTGTGGCAGTATGGGCACAAAGCATCTCTGCAGGGTGATGCATCTAGAAGGAACAGCACAAGGGAAGTCAGCCAAGCCCCCAAACACAGCATCACCATAGGGAGAGAGGGGACATAGGACTTTCACTCCGCGGACGCAGCATAATCCAGCCCCAGGAGGTAGGCAGAGGCTGATGAATAAACCCACAGGCCGCTGTGGCAGCTCAATACAGTCATGATTATGCCTGCAGAACAGCCAGTCCCGGCCAGCTCTGAACATGCCAGCGTGAGACGGAGTGGGCATTTGGTTTGCCGAAGGAGGCGGCGGAGGAGAGGAATCAATACACAGAGGGAGCGCATATACACATACACACCTGCATGACTCGCTCTTCCTCTTCTCTTTTCTTTCTCTCCTCTTCCTCCTGTTTCCTCTTCTGCTCCATCTCGGCTTTCCTGATGGGAGAGAGATCGAGGGGGGACCGTTAATGAGTTACTCCGGCCTGCGGGGAATTATTCCTCTTGATCAATGACCCACAGGAAGGGACGTGAAAACACCCACAGGTGGATTCACAACTGTCACAAAGAGAAACGTGGACTGCATCTAGTCCTTGTAGTTCAAGCGAGTCCTTTCAATAGCAGCTGAAAATGAATGGTGTGCGATCTAGCATTGTTGGTGAGTGTCGTTACCAAATGTTAGCATTTTCATATCAAAAGACCTACATATGTTACAAACAGAGAATAAAAATCTGGATGGATCATGGATTTGGGTACTGATATAGTATCTTTGCCAAACCTTACACCTTGAAAAAAGGGAGATTTCTTAAAATATAAACATAAATTTCATGTGAATGTTTGCTGCTCACAGTGAAAAAGTGTGATTTGGAAAGTGGATCCAAAAGTCTTGTGTGGTAGTTGTTGTAGTTGTCTTCCTTTTGTATGTCCCTTATTTGTTTTAATGACACTTGAACTGACATGAACAAAACTGAATAGTCATGTTACAGTGTATGTTTCTATGCTAACATATAGTTTAAAATGTTATTTATTCCTGTGACGACAAAGCTGTTCAGCAAACATTACTAGTGTCATCCTTCAGAAATCTTTCTAATATGTTTTAATATGATCATTTGGTGCACAAGAAACACTTCTTATTACAATCAATGCTGAGCTGCTTAATATTTTTGTGCAAACTGATCTTTTTTTTCAGAATTCTTTGATTAGTAGGAAGTTCAATAGTCTGTCATTTTTGATCAATTTAATGTGTCATAATGTGTATTTTTTTTCCAATAATGTATTTTTTTTATGAATAAATAAACTTTACAGCACATCATAATCCTAAAAATCCAAAATGTTCTGGCCTTAGAAGTTAATTGTCAGATTTTCAATGTTTTGGACCCCACTGTATATCAAACCATTACATATTTAGTGAGCGTGCTCAAAAGAATGTACACAATTCTTAACATTTTATTTTGCTAAATGTCATAATTGTTAATGTACATAAATAAACTTAACAAATAATTGTACCTGGCATGTTTGTGTAAAGTATGGAAGCCCATTTCCACCACTTATTAAAAAATAAATAAATAAATAAATAAATAAATAATGTTATTGCAACTTTTTATCTCACAATTCTGATTTTATTCTTTATAATTGAGAGATATAAGCACACAATTGCAAGTTATAAAGTCAGAATTGCAAGATATAAACTTGCAATTGTGAGTTCTAAAGTAAAAAGTTTAGAGATAAAGTCATAATTCTAACAATTTTTTTTCTCAGAATTGCATGATATACAATTCTGACTTTTTTCTCAGAATTGTGAGATATAAACTCGCAGTTGCGTGTTATAAAGTCAGATTTGTGAGACATAACCTTGCAATTCTGAGAAATTGCAATGCAATTCTTACTTAATTTCTCAGAATTGTGAGAAAAAGTAGTGGAAGCATTTTGTGCAGTCAAAGCGGTGTTCATGACGTGGTCTCTGGGTGAACGGACTGCAAACAATAAGGTGACGTTGGATTTAAATAAACTAAATAAACAAAAAAAACGGAAATATTCTGTTATTTGCCATTTGTTATATTATGGGAGAATGACTAGCATAGTTTTCATGTAAAACCAATTATTTATTATTTTTTTTATTATTATTTATTTTTGGCCTTTTTGGCTTTTATTAGAATAGGACAGATCATCTGTGACAGGAAGCGAAGTGGAGAGAGAGAAGGGGAAGGGTCAGGAAAGGTCCTCGAGCCGGGACTCGAACTTGGGACGCCCGTAGCGCAACAGCGCTGTATGTCGGCACACTGCCCACAAGGCCACTGTCGCCGACAATGCTCTGGATTTTTTATTAATACCTCTGTAAAGGATTTTTAATGGATCATACAGCTCTGGGAATTCCATTATATTTTAAATGATCTTGTATTTTCAACAAATGTTCTTTTGATTGTTAATAATCTGCCTGCTGCAGAGTAAGAGTTTTAATAAATGAGTGTCTACCTTGTGTAGGAGTTTTAATGCGAGTGTGGTTTGGGTCGCGGTTTTAATGTCAAACGGGTCGGGTACGGAATTAAATTAGTGCTGCTGTTGGATAACGGGTCGGGCATTCTTTTGGGGCGGGTTTATCAAACAGGAGTCCCAGGGTTGCAAGGCCTGCACCAAACCTAAAGCAAGCAGCATAAAAGTTGCTGTTGTGGTGTATACTAGTGTGGAACTAAATATTCTTTGACAAGACTATAAACATAGAAATATCATCATGGCCTGATTCGTGAAACGATGACAGATGCTGTCCATGACAGCAGGCTCTGGAGAATGCATAAGAGAGAGCAGGTCAAGCCGAACCCTCCAGTGATGTATTAATCTCTCTGCCAATCCCCTCCCACACCCTTTTTTTCAGCTCCTGTTCTTCTTTCAAACGCACTGGGACTCTGACCTAATGTACAGTTCATCCTATTCAAAACTTGCGACGTGACTCACATGCGGCGGTCTTCTTCCTCCTGTTTGCGTAACTGCTCCTCATCTTCGCGTCTCTTGCGCTCTCTCTCCATCTCCTCCTGGATGCGCTTGAGTCTTTCCGTCTCCTCCTGCTCCTGCTTCTTTTTCTGCATTGAGGAGAGGAGCTGCTCCGAACGTTTCACCAGGCCCTCATACTCCTGCTCGATCTCCTTGCGGCTCATCACCGTAGACTGAGAGTAAAGTCAAAAAGAAAGTATTAATATGCATTCGATTTAAATTATTTGGGTATATTAGTTATTGTGTCTGTTTTGCTTACATGAATAAAAAGAAATGAAATGCATTGAAATTTTACAGTTCAGTGTTTTAAACTCAATGATTAAAACTGGTAACTAATCTTTTTGAGCTATTCATTAAAAGAACTGGCACATAAGAGTAATGTGTTTTACTAAGGCAACACTGGTCATGCTTTATGTTTTTCATTCACTAAAAGAAGAGGCTCTTGTATGATGAACTCAATAGACAAACCTGTGTGATTTTCTTTCTTCTGTGAAGCACAAAAAGGGAGCTTCAGTTTTCAGTACAATACTTGTTGATTTATACTGTCAAGCTCCAAAAAGGGCAAAAAGCTCCATTAAAATACACAACGACAGTGATTACTTAACCACACCCACAGCTTTCCAAGAGTGAGTCAGCTTGCTTACTGATGTGAAAGATGATTTTGGAACTAATTAGCTAGGAATGAATGCTGTATCAGATGCAGGTAATCACACTCGCTCAGTCCATCTCTCTCTCATAATATTTTACATAATACAGAGAGCTTTTACTACAGCAATACAATACACTTTTAATTAAACAACTTAACATTTCTACAAGTTCTAAAGTGACATTTTCAAATTAGTAACAGAGGTTTGGGCTCAGCTGTTCAACTGTCAAAAGTCAAAAGTTTACATACACCTTGCAGAATCTGCAAAATGGTAATTAGGGATCATACAAAATTCATGTTATTTTTTTATTGAGTACTGACCTGAATAAAATATTTCACATGAAAGACCTTTACTTATAGTCCACAAGAGAAAATAATAGTTGAATTTACAAAAATGACTCTGTTCATTTTCTTATGAACAGATGATTCTTTCTTATGATTCTTAATACTGTGTTGTTACTTGAATGATCCACAGCTTTTTGTTTAGTGATAGTTGTTCATGAGTCCCTTGTTTGTCCTGAACAGTTAAACTGCCTGCTGTTCTTCAGAAAAATCCTTTAGGTCCCACAAATTATTATTATTATTATTTTTTTTTTTATGTTTTTGTTTATTTGAACCCTTTCCAACAATAAATGACAATGAAGACAACTGAGGGACTTCATGCAACTCATTTTTGAATTTGACGATCAGGGAAATGGAACTTATTTTGTCTTTTGGAAAACATGTAAGTTATCTTGTGTAGCTTCTGAAGGGAAGTACTACATTTACATTTACATTTAGACATTTAGCAGACGCTTTTATCCAAAGCGACTTACAAAGGAGAACGATGGAAGCAATCGAAATCAACAAAAGAGCAATAACATGCAATTGTCTCATTTAGCCTACCGCAGTACATGTAGCAAGGATATTTAAAGTACATAATAAATGAAAGAAAATAGCTAGTGTTAAAGGCCTTTTTTTGTTAATAGTATAGAGAGAAGCTAGTGTTAGTGTTGTTTTTTTGAGAAAACAAGCAGTACGTAAATGGATACAGTATAAGTCTAAACGAGCATAATTTAAAGAATAGAATTAGAAAAGACTGAGCTAGAGTTAGACGGTTAAATAAAGATGGAAAAGATGAGTTTTTAGCCGATTCTTGTTTATATTTAGGCAAAATACGAAAAATGTACCATCCCCATTCTGTTCAAAAGTTTACACCCCTGGCTCTTAATGCATTAGAGCATTTAAACCTGTATTAGTTGCATAATAGTCCCTCAGTTGTCTTCAGTGTCAAATGAATACACATTTATTTGTATTTGTATTTGTGGGACCTGAAGGTTTTTTCTGAAGAACAGTGGGCAGTTTAACTCATGAACAACTATCACTAAATACAAAAACACAGCGGTTTCATTCATGGATCATTCAGGTATTAAGAATCAAGTGTATGTAAACTTTTGAACAGGGTCATTTTTATAAATTCAACTATTATTTCCTCTTGTGAACTATATGGAAACGTCCTTTAAGTGAAATATCTTATTCAGGTCAGTACTAAATAAAAAAATAACATGCATTTGTATGATCCCTCTTATTAACTGATTCTGCAGTGTGCATGTAAACTTTTGACCAACTGTATGTACATTTTAAGGCTTGACAGTATAAAATCACTTTTGCTGTATGGAAAACAGAAGCTCACATATTCTGTCTAAATATCTCCTTTTGTAATAATAAGGCTGGAATGATATTAGGGTGAGTCAATGATGACAAATGATGACTAGGCCACTTGGTTGCACTCTACAGTAGCTTCTTTAAAAAGCTTTTCCTCCTGTGCTTCATTAAACAAATTTGAAGAAGTTTGCGCAACAAATGTCAGCAACTCAGTGGTTACTCGTCAGCTCGGCAACAGCGGTAATGCTGGGCCACATGCGCCGCAGTTGTATTAATATCCTGCAGATATTCATTAAACCTGGATGTGGATTTGGTGCCATCTGGCAGAGCACCAGAGGAGCGTGGAGGGGTGCAAGCATTGTAGATGATCATTGTACCGCAGAGGGGTGGGGACTCAATGACAAGGTCCGTCTCACCCCCTAACGCTAGATGGGTTAGCTCTAGTGTGTTGAATGACAGCCATTGACACAATCTACGTTATTAGCCAGGGAGGCCACAGTAATCTCCAGTCCAGATGGTAAGGTAATAGGAGGCATTGCCAATCAAAAACCAGATGCTAATCAAAACGTGCTATGCTAATAACAAAGAGGGCTATCACGGGTGCAGAAGTGCAGAGCGCATCTCATTTAGAGGGAAGAACGGAATGTTCAGGTAGAAAAGTTTCAGCTCTGGTGCCAGCTATCTATCAGGGAGAGGGCGCAATGTCTCTCGAGCTCCCTGTCAATAATGCACTCCGAGTCTGACAGATGAGGTTGGGCTCCACGTAGAGAATACAACAATGCATACGCTGCATTCAATCAGCCGCAGCTGAAAGTTCGGAGGAAGGCAAGAAATCAACACTAGAAATGGCATAATGCGGCAAAGCCTTGAAAATCGACTTGACAGCGTGTGGTGCGAATGTCAATGATGATCTGCAGACAGAAATCTCATTGTCGACTGTCGATTTGCATACTTTGTATTTATTTACTCTGCTGTTGAGTGCTAGATTTTCTGCTGAATGAGATGAAAAGCTTCTGCTCTCTTTCTTCAGGCCCTAAAAAGAGAGACACTCGAAGCTGGCAGACAATTCTAGCCACAGCTTTAGACCACCTTCATCAGGACATGGAAAAACACACACCTGTTGAATTATGCATGGAAACCGATACACGACGGCAGACTAAGAAAAGAGCTACACCGCGTAACATCATTGTGCTTTGTAAGCTGGAGGAGGTGAAAGGGGGTTTGTCAACCTTGGGCGCTTTTCCAGTGGAAAGCCTCACCTTGATCTTAGCCATGAGGGCGTCGGTGGAGGACGCCAGTTCCTCGACCTGTTTGCTCATTTCTGGTTTTCCCTCTTTGAGGCCATTCACAGCTTCTGTGAATTTCTCCATCCTCTTTCTCAAATTTTTCACTTTCACCAGGCCATCAATGCTGCCATGAGAATAGAGACAATGGTGTTTACTTTCATGCCAGTTCAATACTTTCTTCAAAAATACATCATTTATACACCTCTTCAATGCTATCTTTAATGTTATGGTGACCATACGCCCTTTTTTTTTCCCGGAAATGTCCGGGATTTGGCTTTTGCTTTCTACAGTCGCCATTCATTGTGTGCATTTATGTATTAAAGCCTTGCGCGGGACTGTTTTCTGAATACTGAATCTAATTTCCGCTCATCACAGAGTCGCTATCAATATGCAGAGTATTTAAATCGCTTTGGATGCAACTTGTGTTAAATGTAGGGTTGCCAAATCTGCATTTTTTCTACGGAATTGGGTTGATTTTAAACTGTTGTGGCAGGTTAATTTTCTCCCGTGGGTTAAAAGTTTGAAATATTGCAAAATTAAAACATTTTGCATTCTACCTGTGGCAGATATTAGTTTTGTGAAGGATGGCCACTGTGGTAGGAAGCTTTTTAGCTGTGTTTATGGTATGGAAATGACATATTTTGATAACAAAACTACGTCCTCTTTTTTGAAAACTAAAATATGGTCACCCTATTCAATGTTCTTCTATATTAGATCTCATTTTGAGAGGCATACAATAAAATAATTCAGACCATTTTTTCAGCCTTAGACCATCCAAGATGTAGATGAGTTTATTTCTTCACTGAAACAGATTTGGAGAAATGTAGCTCACTAATGGATCCTTTGCAGTGAATGGGTGCTGTCCAAACGGTTGATAAAAACATCACAATAATCCACACGTAATGCACACAAAATTTTGAAGGGTTTGTTCACCCAAAAATTAAAATTAGCCTATGATTTACTCACTATCAAGGGATCCTAGGTGTATTCTTCTTTCAGTCGAATCCAATCGGAGTTCTATTAAAAATTGTCCTAGCTCTTCCAAGCTTTATAATGGCAATGGGCCATTATGTTCAAAAGTCCACAAGAAGTCCAATAAAGTGCATCCATCGAAAATAAAAAAGTGCTCCACACAGCTCTGAGGGGTGAATAAAGGCCTCCTGTAGTGAATCGATGCATTTTTGTACGAAAAACATAGATATTTAAAACATAATAATCACTTTTCTCCAGATTGCACTAACTGTCATGCTCTGGGTGGATGACTTGGATATATATGTTGCGCATGCGCCGCTGATCTTGTAAAAACCATCGTTTGTTTATAGGAGCCAAGGAAAAATCTCCCTTAGGCTTATATCAATATCCTCCAACATTTTTCTTTACAAACCTACATCTAATTGTACTTTTAAATCATGACCGGTGTTTTGTTTTTCTCTCTCTTCTCCCCATTTCTGTATTTTACACTTCTCAGCAGCGCATTCACAAAGCATACATCCTATATTATACACCTGGAACAGCTTATGTGTATGACAGTTAGAACAAGCTAGACAAAAGTGATTATAACATTTTAAATATGGATATTATGGCCTTTATTCACTCTCCCTTGGAGACATGTGGAGCACTTTTTAAACACCCACCCACTGCCATTATAAAGCTTGGAAGAGCTAGGACAATTTTTAATACAACTTTGATTAAATCTGACTGAAAGAAGAAAGTCATATACACCTAGGATGGCTTGAGGGTGAGTAAATCATGGGCTAGTTTTCATTTTTGGGTGAACAACATAATACCCCTTCCTGCAGTGAAAAACCGCATCCCGTCATCCTCTCATATCAAAATCCACTGACATATTTGTTTAAAACAGTTTTGGACAGTTTTTGCTTGTAAACAGTGCTTGATCTGTGCATTTTTTTTCCTGATTCAGCACACATTTACTACAGAAGATCCACTGGTGAGCAAAGGATTTAATGCTAAATTTCTCTAAATCTGTTTTGATGAACAAACACACTCATCTACTCATCTTGGATGGCTTTTCAACAAATGTTCATTTTTGGGTGAACTGTTCCTTAATACAAATATGACTTACCTTGGGAAAAAAATAATAAAAGCTTTTCAAAACCATATGAAACAAACATGAACACCAAAAACAATACAACCTTAAACTAGATTTTTAAAAGCTTTTTCCATTTCATTGATCCAATACACAATTCAGATTTGTCACTGACAGCTTTTCAAAAACACCAAATAGATGCAAACAGCACAGTGACACCACACTGACATAAGTGTTGGAAAACAGATTCTCACACTGAGTTTGCAATGCATGAGAAATCACGGTCACTAATAGAGGCATGCAGCCGTGTGTACATACCGAGGCTTGTGTCTTCTTTTGCAGAGCCACATGCGAACAGTCTTTTGAATCTTGATGCAGGCACTGGCCCTGAAGCTCATTTTGTTCCTCACTGTGCCAAGAAAAAGAAAGAGGAAGAAGATGCTTACTCATCAACAGCATCAAACTGTAACACCGCAAAGGTGAATGGGAGGGCGTGGGATGCTTCTAATTGCTTTTGTGAAAGGCAGTTTACTGAGGTTATGAAGGGTGACGTACATTTAATAACTGACAGCGTGCACCACTGGACCTTTTTCCAGCGGCTGCACACCAGCCACTTATTGACCCGTTTTACAAGCTCGGCCAGGTGCTCCGGATCAGACTTCATGATCTGGTCAAACTCTGCAAACTGAGGCAAACACAGACACACGTTAAGATTTATATAGCCGCATTTATGAGGTGTTCATGTGCACTAGGTTATTGAAACAGTATAGCGGTTTTAACAGTCTTGTATTATTCCAGCCTTCACAAGAAATATCATAAGGATTTATCACCTTCCCCGGCCGGAAGAAAACCCTGGTCAAGCCAAACTTGTAATCGTTCTCGTTGAGGCCAAGCGCTTTAAACAGAGCCTGCAGAAGGAGAAAATCAAATCAGACAGTGAGTGTGTACTTTATTAAACGTCTATCAGAGACCAACAAGCTCTTCTGAGTGTTATTTTTGATGTTTTTATGGCTTGGATACGTAAACATTTGTTTTTCAGTGTGGTTTTGAACATTATTGCCAGGGTGACTTGTGAGTTAGAATCAGAATGATTTAAAAACAATAAGCAAGTTTAAAATGTTTTCCAACTTCTGCCACTTTGCAGCTGAAGTGTTTATAAAGTTTGTAGCTGTCAAAAAGTAATTGCAAATGAAAAACAAATAGGTGTAAACAGTATTTTGGGGGACACTTTCACATAGTGAAAATCTAAACTAAAGGAGTGATTTGTTATTTTCTAAGTAACACATTTCAAAGAATTTTGAACTAGACTAAAAGATGTTTCCTTTTCATTGATCCAAACCATAATTCTAATTTGTCACTGACAGCTTTTCAAAAAGATGCAAATAACATTATGACCACACTGTAACAAAATCAATAATGTTTTGCAACTTATACCACTTTCCATCTATGTTTATGAAGTTTATAGCTGTCAAAGAGTTATATTATAGTGGTAAAATTGCAAATGAAAAACATAAATTGTGTAAATAGCTTTTTGGGGAAAAACAACATTTAAAGAACTGACATTAAAGTATGCCTCGGTGAAAATCCAAAATAAAGGCCTAACAGAGACAGCAGGAAAAAAGCCCTTATTGTTAAACCTTGATTATACTCTAGAGCCTAGACGTTGCATTACAAGCAGGCTGTGATCATCAGAATAAAGCAGTAATTTTTAAATAATTGCAATCAATCATTAATTGCAGCCTAATCATGTACTGTATTAGTGCGGAGCCTAATTGTACATTTTATGATGAAGTAAATACTTTATATGTATGACTATAATGCAATTTGACTTTCAAATGCATCTGTAACTACCAATGATAAACCACTATCATTTATCATGGAAATCAATGAGGGATTACTCTGTGCGTGTTTTGGCACATGGATATGAAAGGTCATATAGCCTTTTCTAAAAATATTCCAGCTAGCCCCCATCTATCATATTAATCCTGATTATGTACACAAGAATAGAATGAGGTATTCATTTTAGATGCAAACAATAGAGGTTTACTTTGCAAAAGAGTCGAGGATCAAGCCTTGTGAGCTTGTTGGGCATGTACTGCTTGTACATGTTGTAAAGCTCGTGAAACGGAGCTCGGGAAGGGAAGCCACCCTGCATCAGGTCCAGCACTGATACCATGCCTGAGAGGAGAAGAGAAGTACAGATCATGCAGTCAGTGAAGATACAGGATTTGCTGCATTACAGCCTGGAGCTGAAGCATGAAGCAAGTTTAAAGCAAGATTCAACATCTTACTCTTTGTAATGTGCACTCAAGCTGTGCCTGAACACTATGTGTGCTTGCTTTTGTCAACAAAACTCACAGAATGAGCTTATAGGAATATGAACTTGGACACTTATGTGGTGCATGACTAGTCAACAAAGGTCTAAAGGACTAATTGTCAAATCGACCAGTGCAACTCCTATACTTTTCTTAAATCTCTTGCCTGAAAGTTTATTTCTGAAACTTTGCTAACAGCCTATAAAATGCAATAACAGCAACCTTCAAAACACTCTTGTGGTAACGCCGCCTCCAAAAGATAATGAAAAATCAGTGGAGCTCACATTTAATATGGCCGCTCCATAGGCAATATCGGGATTTGTTTTAAAAGGGAGCTTGCGACTGATGAGCGCTGTGTATTTGTGATTGGTTTGCTTAAATTGAAATATTTGAAGCATTACCACAAGTGTTGAGATGAATGGGGAACTGAGAAAAAAAAAAAAAAAAAAAAAACCTATATAATCATATACATACCCGAGCACTGAAGCTGAGAAAGAATCTGAGCTCCTTCAAACTGGTGGCTCACCATCTTCAGATTAGGCTTCACACAACGGATGAAACTGGAGCCCTTTACATGCACATGAGAAATTATATTATTTAGAGCTATGATATAATTTAAGTTATGTATATTATTTAAAGTCAGTATGAGGGTAATTCCATGCAAAGCTAAACCTTACCGTGAAAAAAATAAAGTTTTTACCAAAGGTTTTTAACCTACTAATAGCACAGATGTCAACATTTGGTGGTTCAAATACCCATGTGAGGTCTCTAAGAGTTTAATTTGCAGAAATCCTACAAAGTATGTAGTGTCTTATTTTTGGTCACATCCATAACACATTTCCTTTTTTTAACATAGAAAACTCTGATATTTTTCTGATGTTTGGACTCTATCAACAAGGGTTTATTAAAATATAAACAGATGGTTTGGTATATTGGTAACACATACATTCTCTAAGCATTTACATGTCAAACGTCACTTCCATCACCCTGAATTTGCCCATGACAGGACCTTTGACTTTCACATATGCAGGACTGAAACATAGAAATAAACTACAGCAAGATAAAAGTTTTGAGGTACACCATTCAGAAGTTTTATTTTTTTTAATAATTTAATGTATAGTTTAATTTTTTCGTACATTATTTATGCTCACCAAAGCTACATTTATTGATTCAAAAATGCAGTAAAACAGTAATATTGGCTAATATTATTACAGTTAAAAATAAATTTATTAAATCTGTAATTTAAATGTGTTACATAAACGTAATGTGTTCCTGTGATGGCAAAACCAAATTTTCAGCAGTCATTACTCCAGTCTTTAGAGTCACATGATCCTTCAGACATTCTAATATGTCGATTTATTACTTTTATTATCAATGTTGGAAACAGTTGTGGTGCTTAATATTTTTTTGGAGCATCTGATTCTTTGATGAAAAAAAGAACAGCATTTATTCAAAATAGAAATCTTTTATAAAAATATAAGTCTTTGCTATCACTTTTTATCAATTTAACAAATCCTTAGTGAATAAAAGTATTAATTTCTTAAAAAGAAGAAAGAATAAAAACTAACTGACTGCAAACTTTTAAACTGTAGTTTATATTGTTACAAAAGATTTCTATTATAATAAATCGGCATATTAGAATGATTTCTGAATGATCATGTGACACTGACGACTGAAAATTCATCACAGGAATAAATTAGATTTAAAAATATATTCACATAGACAATAGTTATTTTAGTTATTTATATTTCACAATATTGCTGTTTTTTTATATATATATATATTTTTGATCAAATAAATGCAGCCTTAATAAAGGATTAGTTCACTTTCAGAACAAAAATTTACAGATAATGTACTCACCCCTTTGTCATCCAAGATATTCATGTCTTTCTTTCTTCAGTGGAAAAGAAATTATGTTTTTTGAGGAAAACATTTCAGGATTTCTCACCATATAATGGACTTCTATGGTGCCCCAGAGTTTGAGGTTAAAAGGTATATAAATTGTCAATTTGTTTTGAAAACGACTGATCATTTCGCTAGGTAAGACCCTTTCTTCATCGGCTGGGATCGTTTAAAGCCCTATGAAACTGCATTTAAACTGCATTTTGGAAGTTCAAACTCGGGGGCACCATAAAAGTCCATTATATGGAGAGAAATCCTCAAATGTTGTCTCATGTCTTTCTGAAGAAAAAGACATGAACATCTTGGATGACAAGGGGGAGAGTACATTATCTGTAAATGTTTGTTTCTTGTAATCAGCATAAGAAACTTTAACAAACATTAAAAATCTTACAGATCCCAAATTTTGAATGACAGTTGTATATACAGGTCCTTCTCAAAAAATTAGCATATTGTGATAAAGTTCATTATTTTCTGTAATGTACTGATAAACATTAGACTTTCATATATTTTAGATTCATTACACACAACTGAAGTAGTTCAAACCTTTTTTTAGTTTTAATATTGATGATTTTGGCATCCAGCTCATGAAAACCCAAAATTCCTATCTCAAAAAATTAGCATATTTCATCCGACCAATAAAAGAAAAGTGTTTTTAATACAAAAAAAGTCAACCTTCAAATAATTATGTTCAGTTATGCACTCAATACTTGGTCGGGAATCCTTTTGCAGAAATGACTGCTTCAATGCGGCGTGGCATGGAGGCAATCAGCCTGTGGCACTGCTGAGGTGTTATGGAGGCCCAGGATGCTTCGATAGCGGCCTTAAGCTCATCCAGAGTGTTGGGTCTTGCGTCTCTCAACTTTCTCTTCACAATATCCCACAGATTCTCTATGGGGTTCAGGTCAGGAGAGTTGGCAGGCCAACTGAGCACAGTAATACCATGGTCAGTAAACCATTTACCAGTGGTTTTGGCACTGTGAGCAGGTGCCAGGTCGTGCTGAAAAATGAAATCTTCATCTCCATAAAGCTTTTCAGCAGATGGAAGCATGAAGTGCTCCAAAATCTCCTGATAGCTAGCTGCATTGACCCTGCCCTTGATAAAACACAGTGGACCAACACCAGCAGCTGACATGGCACCCCAGATCATCACTGACTGTGGGTACTTGACACTGGACTTCAGGCATTTTGGCATTTCCCTCTCCCCAGTCTTCCTCCAGACTCTGGCACCTTGATTTCCGAATGACATGAATGAAAATTTGCTTTCATCCGAAAAAAGTACTTTGGACCACTGAGCAACAGTCCAGTGCTGCTTCTCTGTAGCCCAGGTCAGGCGCTTCTGCCGCTGTTTCTGGTTCAAAAGTGGCTTGACCTGGGGAATGCGGCACCTGTAGCCCATTTCCTGCACACGCCTGTACACGGTGGCTCTGGATGTTTCTACTCCAGACTCAGTCCACTGCTTCCGCAGGTCCCCCTCTCGTTGTGCAGCGTTTTCTGCCACACTTTTTCCTTCCCACAGACTTCCCACTGAGGTGCCTTGATACAGCACTCTGGGAACAGCCTATTCGTTCAGAAATTTCTTTCTGTGTCTTACCCTCTTGCTTGAGGGTGTCAATGATGGCCTTCTGGACAGCAGTCAGGTCGGCAGTCTTACCCATGATTGCGGTTTTGAGTAATGAACCAGGCTGGGAGTTTTTAAAAGCCTCAGGAATCTTTTGCAGGTGTTTAGAGTTAATTAGTTGATTCAGATGATTAGGTTAATAGCTCGTTTAGAGAACCTTTTCATGATATGCTAATTTTTTGAGATAGGAATTTTGGGTTTTCATGAGCTGTATGCCAAAATCATCAATATTAAAACAAAAAAAGGCTTGAACTACTTCAGTTGTGTGTAATGAATCTAAAATATATGAAAGTCTAATGTTTATCAGTACATTACAGAAAATAATGAACTATCACAATATGCTAATTTTTTGAGAAGGACCTGTATGTATACAATTTGCCACAGCATTGACTATTTTAACTAGTTTGTTATTAATTGCCAGCATGATAAAAAAAAAAATTATGCATTAAATCATTTAATTAAAATTAAATGCCTAGATTTTTGCATCATCACCGTGAAAAGGATCAATACAGAATATTCTGGCCAAGAACGACCTGCTTAGACAGGAAGATCCCATCTCCCTGACATGCAAAGTAAACAAGCACATTTTGTTCATTTTAATGTGCCATTTACTAGTGCCATAAATCAGAAACTGTCACGTTGCATCATTTGCTGTGCCGCCTGGTTTGCGGCGTGCATTAGACACACTCAGTAATAACCAAAACAAGTGGCCAACGTTTTTAAAATGAATAAATAACACATTACTCACCGTACTGCGTAGCTTTTCCAGTAGAAGGTTCAGTTGGGTCTATAAAAGTTGATCAGAAATGAAATGTGAGAGTAAGCCCTGTAAATTTTAATTAAGAATATCCTTTCGTAATCAGTTGACACACACAGTTGTTGTGCTGCCATGCAAATAGTTTCACATATTTTGACACATACAGGAAGTAAAGACATGCATTATGCCAGTGACTGGTCTAACTATGAAGATCTTTTCTACAAATTAAACATATATAGGTGACATGGTGATAAAAGTTCTCTTAAAAGGATAAAATTCCTTGTGTATGATTTCATGACAAACAACTACAACAGAGATTAAAAATGTGGCAGGCACATTCGCACAAAGACATGGCAATGGACCAAGTGGGTGAAAGAGGTTGGTGGAAAGGGTGGGAGAAAACTAAGATCTGCATTTGTTTATGAGGTTGCAGGTTACCCTGTGGTGCTGGCACTGAATATTTCAGCCAGGCTTACCCTACAAAAGCTTCAGTTTTTTCCTTGTTTCTCTTTACATATTAATTTCAGTCCCAGAACTTTTCACAGGGAAAGGCTGAAGAAACAGGAGAAGGTCTAAGAGAGGAGGATGCAGAAAGGGCAAAAGTTAGAAGGAAAGGATTTGGATCACCAGGTAAAAGGTAAAATGTCTTTCATAACTACAAGAGGAACAAAAAGAAAACAACTTAATGAATATCTAGCCCCAAAAAATCAAAATCTACAGCGGTCCAAAGACAGAGCCTTGAGGAACTCCTAATCTAAGGAAAGCTTATAGTCTTGAGAGCTTAACTTTTTTTGCTCATATCTTCAGGCCTGTTAACGCCTTTGACAAAATGTGCTTCCTGGCTATCAGGAGAATAGAAATGTAAAGCTAAAGGACAGATTCACCTTAAATTTGTTTCCCACACTGATAAAGCTGAGCTTGCCAGCCTTCTGCTTTGAGTCCTTGGAATTGGAGTTGTTCTCAAAGAGATCCCGGACAAACTTGTCCTTCGACTCGCACACCAGGCTCTCCAAAGACATGTGGAGGGCGTCATTATTCTTCTCCACAAACTGGGTCTGCTCACACACATACACATACACACACATACACAAAACCCACAGGGTATAGAAATAAACACAAAGTCAATCGCACAAAAAACCAACAAATTCACCAAAGGGATTCCCCCAAGCCCCAATTGTTTTTACAATGTGGCAGAAATTAATTAACTTATGTTAAACATTGTCACGTTACAGAACTAAAACAATAGGATGGTTTCCATACATAAAAGGATTCAGAATGAACTGAGTGAATTGGGACCTTACAGTCTCATAGCACACGGCGCCAGCAAAATGTCTTATCATGAAACCTTCATCATCTCTCAAATTCCGGTGGATTGTAAGCTTTGACTTCCTGGGCACCTGAAAAACCAGCCCACACAGAATTAAACTTTCAGCAAAATCCATTTTTGCATCTGTATTTTTATGACTTCCTTCATATTCGGGTCTTGACATTGATGGGTGAATCACACAAAAAAAAACTGTCAAGAAATGCCCAGGCCATCAAATCAAAAGAAAAACGTACCAAATACCTCCTAAGTTTCAGTAGCCAAATAAAATGCCTAAAGTGTAAGCCTATTTGCAATTTATATAATTTATTTTATTAGAGCACTAAGACGTGTTTATTGTAATAATGTGGAAATATTCAGTACAATGGGGAAAATGCCTCCTTTAGGAGTGGTATGAATATATTGCTAAATTGCAACATATTTACAAATGCATTAGCATATAAGATAACGATGCTTCAAATATATTATTAAGGGAAATTAATGGAAATAATTGCTAATTTAATTCTTATAACACAAAACTGAAAATCATGAAAAGGGGCCATCTTTCCCCACTACTGGGGTAAGATTACTCCCTATCTAGGGCAAAACTACCCTCCTATGTAAACTTATAATCATCAACTGTCATCTGATTTTTGCATAATATGCTAAATACATAGAATTTTTATGATTTTATGATGAAGTGTCAGTAAAGTGAATACTAATTCTAAGTAAATCATTTTAAGTAAATGTATGCATTTTGATCATTTAGTTGAATAATTAAATAATGACAAATCAAATGAATCCCAGAGTAAAAATATATTATTTTATAAAAACAGACTGATATTTTCAATTAGCCTTTAGGTCATGATGAATAATGAAGAACAACATCAAAAAACTAACTTTAACTTTTCACTTCAAATCAAAACACAATATACTTCAACAGTAAAATCTAAATGAATTACATTTGCCCTTAAAATTCCTCAGACAGAACAGATTTCAAATATTGATGTTTAAGATAAATAAGAGCACAACAATTAAATAAATGTGCTGAGATGAGATTCAGTGACATCTACAGTTAAGAAGAAAATTAAAGGTGGAGGGGCATCTTACTCTATCTTCCTCTGAATATTAGGCTACTTTTTAACAATCTCTTAAAGGAACACTCCACTTTTTTTGAAAATAGACTCATTTTCCAACTCCCCTAGAGTTAAACAGATGAGTTTTATCGTTTTCGAATCCATTCAGCCGATCTCCGGGTCTGGCGGTAGCACTTTTAGCATAACTTAGCATAAATCATTGAATCTGATTAGACCTCATTAGTCTTAGTACACAATGTAACTACAGAAGAGTCAAGTTTTAAATAGGAGAAATATCGAAACTCTTTGGTCATTTTTGAGCAAGATGCTAACGGTCTAATCAGATTCAATGATTTATGCTAAGCTATGCTAAAAGTGCTACCGCAGACCCGGGGATCGGCTGAAAGGATTAGAAAATGGTAAAACTCATCTGTTTTACTCTAGGGGAGTTGCAAACTGAGCCTTTTTTCAAAAAAAGTGGAGTGTTCCTTTAAGATATGATGACACTGAAGTGAAAAACTGCTCTGTGGACCGGAACTAAGGATCAATTATAAACTACTAAGGGGCTGTATGAAACTATCCCACAGGCTGGTACTTCAAGCTTTTCTTTGCTATACTGTAGTGGCTTCTGGAAAGAAGCAAATCATATCTTACAGTGAGACGGAAGTGATCTTTGTGCTTGCTGTGAACCGCCTCTGCAAAGTGCTGATCACTGGGCTGGGGAAGACGGTTCTCCTCATCCAGAATATCCAAGATACCCACCAGCTTTGCCTCAACCAGATCTGCAAAGCAGAGAGAAGTTTGGGATTGACGACAGAAACTTTTCATGTGAATGAATTCAAGCTGAATAGTAAATTAATATATTCAATCCCCCTCGCAGAAGGTATTATCCAAAGTGAAGTAGAACTCAGCAAGTTTAATGGGCGAATGCAAAGTCTGAAGGCACACATGGACCTTTTTGATAATCAGCGCGAAGGCATCCGTCATATGCATAATTCATCTGAGACGCGCGCAGGTGATAGAGGTGCGGACGCAAGCGCAGTCATGTATTTGCATGAGCAGACACCCGAGTATAAATGTGAGGTGATTGATGAGGAGACATGCAGGGAAAGGACCTGCGCAACCATTTGGAAGTCACAAGGACATGTGTTGCATCACTATCGAGAGAATTAGGAAAAGCAGAGCTGGCGAAAGGAAAGCGAGGCTTTCCCTTCGGAAAAGAAGTGACATCTGCGATGCAGGTGTTGTGTGCCTACTTTCCGCGCCGCATCAGAGGCGAGATGTTATGTTAAGCCACCTGCATACTGTGCAAACTCACACAAGCCGAGGTGGTTCTTTAGCAATGCATACTAGGAAGATCTTGGGTAAGTCGTTAGGAGTTAAAATAAAAGATAAAAGGCATTTGTTCTGATACCTCCAGACAGCACACCTCGGGCTGGTGATGGTATTTGCATGCAGTGAACCAGGTGAAGATTTAACCGTGTGTCCTGAGATTGAACTGACTTTCTGATTCTGACAGGGTGATTTGGGTCAGACTGCACTGCTCAACCAGCATCAAAAAACTAAAACAGTGCGAGCTCTTCATCTTATCTCCTAAACCCTCTCCAGAGACTTCAAGAGTGAGAGAGTTTCCTTCCAAGATTCATTCCTGTGTTATCTCAGGCACCCAGCATGGATTTCTGCTGGAATATTCATCTCCGGCATGTTTTGTCCGGAGACTAACACACATGGCGATGTATACAAATAACTATGCTGTCATCCAGGAACAGTTTTTGACCTTGAAGGTCACAATTTGAGAAGAAATTACATTTGCGCTGGGTTTAGAGTGCATTTCCACGTGTGGAGGACTTCATTATATTTAAGCTAGCGTCTATGGGCCATAGTGCATCCTGTAATGAATGGAATGGAGGAAGGTTATTGTTATTCACAGCCAAAGGGACACTGACCTATGCAGTCCTGATTATCAACATAATGAACTTCATTCACTCCAAGGCCTTCTCTCTGATACAGCTCTTGCTCCTGGGAGAAAGAAAAAAAAAACAACGAAAGATAAGAGTGCATCTTTTTTGCTGAAAGTGGGAAAACGCTTAACTTAATCTGCCGGAACAAGAGCGTCTCAAAAGAAGTTAAACAGGAATCATTAAATCGGAAGAGTCGTGTGCTTCCAGTGAAAGAAGAAAACAGATGAAATGGTTTCATGCGTCAGTTTTAAGAAGGGCATAGTTATGAGTCACTGATCGATACTAAAAATCCCAATAACACTGATGACTCACCTCTTTCAGTATGCGTTCATTAAAAAACTGCTGCAGCTTTTCGTTACAATAGTTGATGCAGAACTGCTCGAAGCTGTTGTGCTCAAAATACTCTGAACAGGAAGATAAAAAAAGGATTTTATGATTCATGTGCTAGGTATATCTTGAAATGCATTTAACAGTTACACTTTTAAGGAGACACTGTTAGTGAGAGCCAATTATTGTTAATCCTACTGCATACTCTCAAACTTACTTCTGTGTAAGACAAGCTAATAGCTAGTGAATCATTTCATCTTCTATGTATATAATGAGTCATACCCCACACTGAGTTATTTTAAAAGTTTACCATTAAAGGAATATTCCGGGTTACATACAAATTAACCTCAATCCACAGATAGCACCTGTTGCAGTCCATTACCATGTTGAATCATTTCATTTCATTTTTTTTTTTTTAATGTGCAGGGTTACCTTAACTTAAAAAGTGTATTTCTTTATCTTTATTTGTTAGCCTGCTTTTCCTTTTTATATTATTATTATATTTAGTAGGGTTGTCACGATTCCTCGATTCAATTTGAGTACTCAATATTAAAAATCGTTGAATGCAATTTGCTAATTTCAAGTACCTGGCAAAATACTGGAAGTGGTGCATTTCACAAACGAAAATCCATGAAACGCATTATTAGACCGTTTTCCAAGACTGCGTGATATATTAAACTCATAATAAAGAATAATGCTACGATTCAATTAAATAAATAGATGTGATGCAGGTTTAATATACTGTATGTGGTTTAATTATTTACATTCGTGTGGATTGCATACGTGCCTCTCAGAGCGGTAAATGCTGCTCCACACAAACAGTTATCATTTACATGCGTAAAGCGTTTCAAACTCCATCTCTGCATATTATAACGTTCATCTGGGAATGCAACGCTTGCCATTTTTTCATTTGTAAGGTAAATCATTTATAAACCTTTGCTAATACATACATCAAAAAATACATCAGTATGTTTTTCAATATGCTAACTGTTCAATTAGCGAATTTAGTCTGAGTTTACACGTTTTGATGTCCACATATTCAAGAAATTACAGTGGCTGTAGCATTTCTGTCATAAGGAAATGGCCAAAAATTAAAGATTAAGTGGACATTAGAATTAAATGTTGTTTTAGTTAGTATTAAACAAGGATTAGAAAGTGCAGTAAAGTGTAAAAACAATCGTCAGGCAGTTGGCACCCTCTGCAGTCATTTGTTATAATGCATAATGTACATGAGCTCTATTGTTTATAATACATTATGTATTTTAACAGTTTTGTTCAATAACACCATATGATTACTTGCTTTTGATACTTCATTTGAACTATTGTTTTATTGCTATTATAAATTTATCTTAAGTAATTTTAAAGTTTATTTTAAGCAATTGTTCACTTAGGTTTATTTTATTTACCACAAATAAAAGTATTATAATTATCCAATTATTCGATTAATCGTCAGAATAATCGATGGATTACTCAGTTACAAACAGAACTGTTAGTGACAGCCCTAATGTTTAGAAAGTAAGTGCATTTTAGTTTTTTTTCTGACATCTTTTTTATTTTAAATATTTTTTTCAGAATTTACCTTTAAGAGCTTTCGCAAGTAAAATAGCTCAGAAAGAGTTATATACAATAGGAACCAATAATCTGAGAACTCACTCCTTTAAATCACTAAAAAATAGTTTTATATTTAAATAATAAGCAATCAAAACTAATAAAAATAATTAAAACTAATAATAATTAAAATATTAAAGCAACAAGAAATATTTAATAATAAGTAATATTCATATTAATAAAATAAAATGTATATATTGGGTGAAAACTTTTTTAATTTGAAGATCATGATAAATGTAACTAATTCTGTCTTCTTGGAAACATGCACGTATCTTCTGTAGCTTCTGAAGGGCAGTAATAAATGAAAAAAATATACTATTTAGGCAAAATAAGAAAAATGCACACACATCTTCATTCTGTTCAAAAGTTTACACCCCCAGCTCATAATGCATAGTTTTTCTTTCCGGAGCATCAGGGAGTGTTTGAACCTTCTGTAATAGTTGCATATGAGTCCCTCAGTTGTTCTCAGTGTGAAAAGATGGATCTCAAAATCAGATAGTTATTGCTGGAAAGGGTTCAAATACACAAAAACGCTAAAAAACCAAAGAATTTGTGGAACCTGAATGATTTTTCTGAAGAACAGCAGGCAATTTAACTGTTCGGGACAAACAAGGGACTCATGAACAACTATCACTAAACAAAAAAGACAGCTGTGGATCATTCAGGTAACAACACAGTATTAAGAATCAAGTGCATGTAAACTTTTGAACGGGGTAATTTTCATAAATTCTATTTTAAAACTATTATTTTCTCTTGTGGACTATATGTAAACATCTTTTATGTGAAAAATCTTATTCAGGTCAGTACTAAATAATAAATAACATGCATTTTGTATGATCCCTCTTATTTTGCTTAAAGAATGAACATTTTGCAGATTCTGCAAGGTGTATATAAACTTTTGACTTCAACTGTATATATATATATATATATATATATATATATATAAATAATATCACTCAAATTGTTAAGCTTGTAATATGTGACCCTGGACTACAAAACCAGTCTTAAGTAGCAAGTAGCAAGCAAGTACTAAGTAGCTGTATGGGTCAATTTTTTTTTTTTTTAACAAAAAATTATCCATTTTTCTTTTATGCCAAAAATCACTAGGATATAAAGTAATGATTGTGTTCCATGAAGATATCGTAAAAACTTCCTATTCATCTTAAACTTAATTTTTGATAAGTAATATGCATTGTTGAGAACTTCATTTGGACAACTTTAAAGGTAATTTTCTCAATATTTAGATTTTTTTGCACCCTCAGATTCCAGATTTTCAAATAGTTGTATCTCGGCCAAAATTACCCATATGATTGGTTTTGTGATCCAGGGTCACATCAAATTTGTAGTCATAAAAATATGTATAATAAATATTTAGACTAGGTTCTCTCATTTCTCAAATGCATCTGGTTGACAAGTTTGAAAATGTAAGAGCTACTGAAAACAGGTAAATGAGGACATTCAGTATTGAACCAACGTGACCCATCCATTGTGGCTATCACTCAGGCTCACCGAAGCCAGCGATGTCCAGCACGCCAATGAAGTTGGAGGACGTATCAAAGGGGAAGCACTGGTTGACCCGTTTGACCACATGATCAAAGAGCCGGCTGTAAATGGCTTTGGCGAGGGCATCGCGGGCATTGTTGGCCTGTTCCACCTTCAGAGGCACCCTGGAGAGGAGCAAAGTGGGACAGGAGGAGTCAAAATCTGGGCCAGGGCTTCTGCTAATGCCGCCTCATCAATACATGTCCATTCTCTTTTACTCCGTCCAACTTTGCACTCCGAAGACAGTTGCTGTTTTACCACTCTAAGCAAAATGTGCAAAAAAACACTTGAGGGGAAAGCATAACGCCAATGAGAAATAATTTCGAGTCAAAATTTAAATTTATTTTTCTCTCAATTTCTCGATTCTGAAAAATCTCTGTTGACTTTATGTGACCTGACAATAGTGTTTCTACAGTTATACAGAGGACAAACTAATATAATTACAACTGTTACACCCTAAAATTTAAGCATCACTGAAAATGTTTGGTAATGACATATGAAAGAAAATTAGTTTTTTTGAGGTGAAGGCTCATATTTATGGAAATTAAGGTAAATTTGTAAAATTTTCCGCTTTGCTGTTTGCTGAAAAGAAGTTTGTTTTCAAAAATGACAAATACATGAGTTCCCTAAAGACTAAGATTTCTAAAACTACACTATCAGTCAAAAGTTTTAGAACAGTAAGATTTTTTATGTTTTTTAAAGGCAAGGCAAAGCAAGGCAAGTTTATTTATACAGTATATATAAGTGCTGTACATAAGAGAAGTTAAAATAATCATAAAAAAGTAATAATCACAACAATAAAAACATTTAAAATGATTAAAAAAAAAATATTTAAAATGAATTAAAACAGGAATAAAGAACACTCTTCTGCTCACCAAGCCTGCATTTATTTGATCCAAAGCAAAAACAGTAAAACAAAAAAAATTGAAATAGTTATACTATTTAAAAGAACTGTTTTCTATAAGAACATATTTAAAAATCAAATGTATTTCTGTGATTTTAAAGCTGACTTTTTAGCATGATTATTCCAGTCACATGACCCTCCAGAAAACAGTCTAATATTCTCATTTGCTGCTCCAAAAAAAAAAAATTATTATTAATATTATTATTATGATGATGATGATGATGATGATGTTGAAAACAGCGGAGTAGAATTTTTTCAGGTATCTCTGACAAACAGAAAGTTCAGAAGAATGGCATTTATCTAAAATAAAAATCTTTTGTAACATTACAAATGTCTTTATCATCACCTCTGATCAATTTAAAGCATCCTTGCTAAATGAAAAGTATTAATTTCTATAGTTTCTTTCCCCCTCCCAAAAAAAATTATACTGACTCCACACTTATGAATGGTATAGTGCATAATGTTACAAAAGCTTTTTATTTCAGATAAATGCCTGAAAAAAAGGTACTCAACTGTTTTAAATATTAACAAATTTAGCTTTGATCACAGGAATTACATTTTAAAATATATTCAAATTGAAAGCAGTTGTTTTAAATAGTAAAAATATTATACAATATAGTTTCAACGACCTTCTACAGAAATTTCATTTGGCACAGTCTAACCTGTTCCGTTATTTTCAAGTCCAACATTTTATTCAAACTCAAAGTCCCACTTTTCCCAACCTACCCGCTACCTCACTAATGGATACAATTTTACAGATTACAATAACCCCCAAAGGCCAAATTTCTGCATTATATAATATGATTGCATCAGCAAGTAACTCTCCAATCGAAAAAAAGAAAAATGGACCAAAGATTTAGACTCTAATAATTGATGAAATATGGGAGGATGCTCTAAAAAGAGTAAATGGATCAACCACCTGTGCACACCTTAGTCTAATACAATTTAAGATACCCCACTGCATATATTACACTAAATCTAGACTTTCAAAAATGTATCCAAACGTTAATGACAGATGTGACCGATGCAGAAGTGATAAAGCTGACCTTATTCATATGTTTTGGTCCTGTCAAAAGCTGAAAAACTACTGGACACTTGTATTTAAAACACTAAATGAAGCGTTTAACTTGAATATAACACCGTTTCCCAGAACATGTTTGACTAACAATATGAAAAATGTTTTTTGCTTTTGCTTCACTATGTTCACTATATCTTGCAAGGAGAATACTGCCGGAATGGAAATCAAAAGATCCACCAAAAAATTCAATGTGGATTTGTGATTATACTTAAAACTAGAAAAAATAAAAATGTCAAAAAAGGATCCATTCAAAAATGTTATAAAATTTGGAAACCTATGATTACATATTTTGAAAATATGAAGACCCTACCTTCTAACTAATTAACAGGACTAAAGTTTTAAAAAGACCATCTGACTTTAATATAGTTGGTTATGTCATGCTTGCTTATATATCTATACACAGAAAAACCATTTGTGTGATTTATTATTTATTTTTATTTATTTAAATTTTTTTTGGTGAATACTTATTTACTTATTTTGTTAACAAAAAATGACTTTGAAAAATATATAAATAAATAATAATAATAAAAAATTATATATATATATATATATATATATGTATGTTACTTTTGCTGTATTTTGGATCAAATACATGCAGGCTTGGTGAGCAGAAAAAAAAAAAACATTAAAAATCTTACACCCCAAAAACTTTTGACTGGTAGTGTATGCAATAAAATATGTTTATAGTATGCAAATAACTGAATCTAAAAGGCCGAGGCGACTTTTAAAAGTGTATACAAATGACTTAATAGTCCTCCTGCAGATTAATGACATAATTAAACTGAAAACAGTACAGGGAAAAGGTTCCATTCATACTTATTTTGCTGTGGTAACTTTGATAAATGTATACATGCAAAACAAACAGCACTTGAAATCCCGGTGAAGCTCAAAGGGCTTGAAATGCAGCGGCCCGGCGATATTACACGAAAACACAATAAATCTCTATAACACAAGCCTGTTAAAGCAAAGCAGCTCATAATCACGAGACACAACGGCTCCCCCACTATCCTCAGGAGGCGTACGGATACCGGCGAACGGAAACTCCAGAACTGGATGATAAAACCTTCTCACTCTCTCGACGGCGCCATCCCGCTGTGGGAATACCTGCTGTGTGACTCTTATTGCCTGCGCAGTTAATAAAAGCTGGACCTGGCTCACAATAATCTCTACGATCTCCAGTCTGCGAGATTGCTTTTCATTAACTCGCTTTTATGCTATTAGTGTATTCCCTCCGTGGCGTGCGTGTCGAGAGGCTGCGGCGCTCTTCCTTCTCAATGTCACCTGCTTTGTTGCGTTTAACAGATTTTTAGGAATCACAATACGCCTCTGAAATGAAGCTCTGTCAGGCACAAGCTGCTGCCCTCTCCGGTGTCTAGCGGTGTGAAATGCAAGGGTCAGCCTAGCCTTGTTTGAATACAGTCTCCATAATTTTCTATAAAACGCATATTGCATATGTACGTGGTCGTGCATCTGTTCGCAGTCAAATGAGGAGGGCAGCGAAACCTCTCGCGACTTTGATTCTCATCATACCTAAAAGACCCCAGGCCACTCCCTCAGACAAACATCCATTATTCATGCAGTGCAAACACTCCCAGTCCAGCATCTGTGCTCGGTTAAATATTAATCCACCGAGCGCTGGCCTATCATTCAGACGGCGCAGAATATAAAACCCCACCTGGGCGACGAAGAACCGAGCGTACGATTCAATCGAGGCAATCAAGTTTTTCCAATTCCTCTCTCCTTCGACAACTGGCGGCGTGTGAAGTAATTGGACTGTGGGTTTTGCATGGCGAAAGCTGAGAAAGAGCTGGGCTTTTGTTTCACAAAATTGCAAACCTGAGTCTTATCTTTAACCAGCGGTGTGGAAAAGGCTGCTTGATACCTCAAGCCTAGCCGTGAACGGCCTTCTCTCTTACGTAATCAATAAAAAGAAATACGTCCGTTTAAATGCAGAAGACTTTGGATGGCAACTAGACTATTACGGCCCCTCAGCCAATTTAGTCTACGCCACATTTGATTATACCGACCATATCTCTAATGGAAAAGCCACGATTAGCTATTTTCAGCGCTCCCCTCGTCTGCGAGCGGGCGAGCGGAGGATTCATTTAACAGTTATGCGAATGCGAATGGGATGAAATGATGAAATGTAATACTAGAAGACGTTTCGCATCGAGGGGATGATTGAGATGTGAGGAGAGTGTGGAAAATGCCAAGCAGGTGACTTTTTGATCATCATTTGGACGCGAAGAGAGAAATACAACAAATCAGGTTGCTGAGGGTCAGTGGCTGAGCAGATGTTAAGGTAAACATGCGGGGTCACTTACTTGATGACTGTGCCTTTGGCGCCCCCTGCAGTGGTGAGCATGACCCTGGTGGTGAGGCTGACTCTGAGGTCGTCCTCGTCCAGGCCTAGGAGCTCGGCACAGTATTCCAGAGTCTGACTGGTCTGGTTTTTCAAAATGCAGCCACCTGAGAGCAGATGCAAATTTTTAATGGTCATCTTTAAACTGGGGCTCGTCATGTTTCTCATGCTGCGTCTAGACAGCAGAGGTTTCTAAATGTTTCAATGTATTGATGCTTTCAAAGCTGTTGACCTATGCACCTGTTGAATAACTCAATCAAAATATGTCAGGGTCAGTATTAAACTGTCTAAGATAAAGGGTTTACGTTTGTTGCTGCATTTATGCTGGTTTTATTTGGTTTCATAAAAAAAAAAAAAAAAGAAAAATGAATATAATTTTTAACAAAAGTTTAAAATTAAATGTCATTTATATCCACAATATTCTGAATACATGAAAGTACACATCTTAATCTGTATTTTTCAAAAAGGTTTTAAATATAATTTAAACATATATGTCTATATAAATGTTATAATTTGTACCACATGACATTTTAAAAGCTGAACTAACCTTGTCATGTCCTAAAAGGTCAAAACTTCTGACATGTTTCTGCAATTTGGTCAGGGTTTTTTTATATTTATAATATTGTATGTAAAACGTTTTTCCCCCGGTTTTTCCCCCTACATAAAATATTACTCTTCTCCACATAATAAAAGAGGATGCCAAGCTATTCGAAAAAGGTTTCCTTTACAGATGTTTCATTATTTTAATGAGGCTTTTATATATATGACAGTTGTCTCACTGTGCCATAACTTATTTAGCTATTTTTCAAAAAAGTTTTAAATATAGGGCCAGTTGCATAAACTTAGCCTCTATGTTAAGACAGTGCCTTAAGTACTAGTTTGACCAACCATCAGTTAACCAAAGGGTAATCAGTCTTATTTTTTGGTTTCAACTTGGGCCAATCTACATTTTTCTGTAACTGAATTGAAAAAAGGCTTTGACCAGTCTTAAAGAAAAATTAGCTGACTAGTCTAAACCTTTTATGCAACCGGCCCATAATTGAAATATATATGTATATATAAATGTTATCATTTGTACCACATGACATTTTAAAAGCTGAACTAACCTTGTCATGTCTTATAAGGTCAAAATATCTGATATTTTCAGAACTGATTTTGACACAGACATGACATTCCACAGAAGTCCTTTATAATATTATGTTTTTGTTTTTTTTTTGTAATTTATTTAATTTAACCTAATTTTATTATCTGCATGTTACTGCAATTTGGTCTAATAACATGAATTTCAGGTTTTTTAAATATTTATAATATTTTATATAAAATTGTTTTTCCCCCTACATAAAATATTACTCTTCTACTTGCTACTTGAAAAAGGTTTCCTTTACAGAAATTTCATTATTTTAATAAGGCTTTTTTTTATATATGCCAGGACAGTTGTCTCACTGTGTCATAATTTGTTTAGCTATTTTTCAAAAAGGTCTTAAATATAATTTAAATATATATGTATATATAAATGTTATTATTTGTACCACATGACATTTTAAAAGCTGAACTAACCTTGTCATGTCCTAAAAGGTCAAAATATTTTCAGAACTGATATTGACATGCCATTCCACAGAAGTCCTTTATGATATTATGTTGTTGTTTTTTTATTTAATTTATTTGCAAATTAATTTAATTTTTTTGCAATATATTTAATTTATTTGCACATTTATTTAATTTATTTGATTTGATTTATTTGTAAATTTAATTTAACTTATTTTTATTATCAGCATGTTTCTGCAATTTGGTCTCATAACATATATTTTAGGTTTAAAATATTCATAATATCTTATATAAAACTGTTTTACAGTTTTTCCCCCTACATAAAATATTACTCTTCTCCACATAATAAAAGATGATGCCAAGCTACTTGGAAAAGGTTTCCTTTACAGGAATTTCATTATTGTATGTCCATAATTTATCTATTTTTCAAAAAGGTTTTAAATATAATTAAAATATACACCACATGACATTTCAAAAGCTGAACTAACCTTGTCATATCCTAAAGGTTCAAAATATCTGATATTTTAATAACTGGTTTGGACACAATTAATTTAATTTAATTTAATTTTATTTTATTTTATTTTATTTAGTCTCATAACATGAATTTCAGATTTTTTAAATATTTATAATAATATAATATAAAACCGTTTCAAATTTTTGGTCAAAATATCTGATATTTTAAATAACAGATATGACAGTCCACAGAAGTCCTTTATGATTGTTGTTTTTTAATTTAATTTAATATAATTTAATTTAAAATGTAATTTAATTTATAATTTCATTTAATATATCATTTCATTTCATTATGTGAAATGCATGAAAATGCATGTTTCTGCAATTTGGTCTCATAACATGAATTTCAGGTTTTTAAAATATTTATAATATAATACAATATAATATAAAACTATTTCACGGTTTCCCCCCTCTTCTCCAAATAATAAAGGATTTTGCCAAGCTACTCAAAAAAGGTTTCCTTTACAGGAATGATAATTTTAATAAGGCTTTTTTCTTTATAACAGGACTGTTGTATCATTGTGTCATTTTTTAATTTATGCCTCAAAAAAAAAAAAAAATCAAAATCAAAAAGAATTTTAATTCATACATTAAAAAACATGTTCCTAAAAGAAGATTAAAATTAACAGATACAAAAAAAGTGCCTTTGACTCATCTAAGAGCTCAAAGTGTGCAAACAAATGTATGAAAGCACACCGCTTCAATCTCCTATCATATCTCAGCCCTTTTTAAAAATATGTGCTCGTACATAATAGTCCAGAGGTCTCCTGAAAGACCTCTGTAACATCAGGCTCCGTCTTTTCCAGCTGAAAGGTATCTCAGGACAGCAGCTCCATTGTGAGCAAAGAAAATGGAGCAGGCCAGAGCGGTAAAAGGTGTTGTACCTTCATCAGAAGAGGAAAACAAATCCTGGATGCATGTCTGGCAACACTAGAAAGAGCCCTGTTACCCCCATAGCAGCTCTCTAATGAGGTCTTTTGAGCTGGAGGAGGGGTGTGTGTGTGTATGTGTGAGGGAGTTTAATGAGGAGAACATGAGCGTGAGCTCCAAAAATAATAAAATAACACTTCAGACATCAGTGAAAATTTCTTCCCTGACTGAACGCAGATGGTGCAAATTCCGTATAAAAGCTAAATTTGAAGTCTCTTAACCTGAAAGAAATTGAATACTTTTAAACCAAGCATGACATGACAAAGCAACAAGCGATAAATCCCATCTCTTTTTTGTCCTAACCAGCATAATTGTAACCGACACAAGACATTTTATCGGCCGTTTGGTTTCTAGTTCTGCTTTATTGCAGTAGATACAGAGTGAAATCTCACTGGTTGCATATGAAACATCAAATATGTTCTGATTAACTGTGATTTTGTCACTTTATGCAGGATACAAAATGCTTGAAACTTGTCACATCATGCTGGGTTAGGACATTAAAGCTTTCCTGAAGGCATTTGTTCTTGTTACCAGAGGTGCTTCCTGTTTCTTCAAAGTCGATATTGCCGAGATGAAGGACGCCAGCCACCACTCTGAAGAGATTCAGCTTCTCTGTGTCGTCCAGGCCGATTTTCTTCATGGCAGTCACCATCCTGTTGAAGTCTCCCAGGTCATCCAGCAGAGGGTCCTTCAGGGCACCCACTTTTCCATGCTACAGACACAATGGACCATCAAGACACACTGTTCCAGAATCAACACTATCCATACAAGCACCGCAGCTGTAATCAGAGATCAGAAATATATACTAGAGAGATGTATACAGATCTAGATCTCTGATTAAAGGAAGGAGGAAAAGAAAACAAACCACACCTGAGGGTCAGAGTGTGCCAGCACTTGGTTTTTTGCTCTCTCTTACAGTCGCATTACCAAAAAACGTACAATTCTGTCATCAGTTTATCACCTTTTGTTCTAAACAAATGCTTTATGCTGCAGTTGTGTGGAAAAGAGCAACATAAACATTCTTCATAATTTCTCTTTTTGTGTTTAAAGGAACACTCCACTTTCTTTGAAGATAGGCTCATTTTTCAACTCCCGTTAGCACGCCTGAATATAGTCCCCAGCTATTTTACTATTACCTTAGTGGCTTAGTGCTGGTCACGCTGGAAGTCACCTAGCTGGGGACTATGTTCAGGCGCTGCATAATATCACAGAGCTTGCTGCACCCATGATACGGCAGCTAAGTTCCCTGATTATTATGCCGGAATGAGAGTATAGTTCCTATCCATAACAGCCTGGAAAATCGCAACTGGTACAAGATGTAACTACAGAAGAGTCAAGTTTTAAATAGGAAAAATATTGAAAATATTTGGTCATTTTTGAAAGAGACGCTAACGGTCTAATCAGATTCAATGATTTACACTAAGCTATGCTAAAAGTGCTAGCAGCAGACCCAGAGATCGGCTGAATGGATTCAAACACGGTAAAACTCATCAGTTTAACTCTAGGGGAGTTGGAAAATGAGCCTATTTTCAAAAAAAAAAGTGGAGTGTTCCTTTAAAGGATACAAGGGTAGGTAAATGATGACACAATTTTTATTTTTTTGGCAAACTGTGCCTTTCAAATCACTGATGTACTGATAATCTGCAGTCTGATGACAAAGCAGATCACACCACTCTGACCACAAAAGAGCTTAAATGCTATTTGATACCCATAACTACAAGCACCAATCACAAAAATACTTTTTTTCACCCCCACACAGAAAGCCTCATGCATATTAGCCTGCAGACCCATGCACATACTAATAACCAATTTCACGCACAGAAACCCAGAAAGGCGTAGAATGTAAAGCATGAAAAGCATTCGGAAAGGCCAACTGGTAGAACATCACCTTATGATCCTGAATTTTAAAAAGATCAGGGAAGGCAAAGACACATAATATTCAGTTAGAAAACTGCTAATTTAAACAAAATGGCTTGAAAAGTAGTGCTCTCTTCCAAAGCACACATAGGAAGCATTTTAATGTCAAAACAAACCTCAAAATAAGTTAAAATATTTTAAGATAATAATAAGTAAGGTTACATTGCATTTATAATTTGATACCTCAGGATTTGTAATTTTTATATTCTAATAACGCACCAAGGGTCTCATGGACAGAAAACTGAAACATATTGTATGAGATCATTTTAAAAGTATGATTTTTAGACCTGAAAAGTCATGGAAATTAAACAAATGCATTTAAAATATACACACATATATACCACTCCCAGTCTTTGAACAGTAAGATTTTCAATGTTTTTAAAGAAGTCTCTTCTGCTCACCAAGCCTGCATTTATTTGATCCAAAGAACAGTACAATTTTGAAATATTTTTACTATTTAAAATAATAATTTTCTGTTTGAATATATTTTAAAATGTAATTTATTCCTGTGGTCTCAAAGCTGATTTTTTTAGCATCATTACTTCAGGCACATGATCCTTCAGAAGTCATTCTAATATTCTTGTGTGCTGCTCAAAAACATTGATTATTATTATGTTGAAAATAATAAGGTTTCTTTGATGAATACACTGTAAAAAAACAAAAAGCACAATTTGTTGAGTCAACTTAAAATAATTTGTTACCCCGCTGCCTTAAAATTTTAAACCAGTAAACTCAAATAAGTTTATTCAAGTTGATATGTTAAGTTGTACTAAGTGACAACTTAGATATTCGAGTTGACTAAACTAAAAAATAGTTTGTTAAACCTAACAGCTGTGTTTGTTACTCGGCTGCCTTAAAATTTTAAGTTGAATCAACTCAAATATCACTTAGTAAAACGTAACATTTCAAGTTGACTAAACTTTTTTTTTGAGTTGGCTGAACTTCAAATTTTAAGTGAGCCAGGTAACAAGTTATTTTAAGTTGACTCCACAAAATATTTTTTACAGTGTACAAAGTTGTAAAGATGAATAGAAAATGTAAAAAAAAAAAAATAATAAATATTCAGACTCCAAGCTTTGAATGGTATTGTGTACGTTACAAAAGCTTTGGATCATTCTATTCAAAGAATCCTGAAAAAAATGTACTCAATTGTTTTAAATATTGATAATAATAATAATAATAATAATAATAATAAATGTTTCTTGAACAGCAAGTTAGCATATTAGAATGATTTCTAAAGGATCATGTGACACTGAAGACCGGAGTAAAGATGCTGAAAATGTAGCTTTGATCACAGAAATAAATAACATTTTAAAAATATTCAAATAGAAAGCAGCCATTTTAAACAGTAAAAATATTTCACAATATTACTGCTTTTGCTGTATTTTGGATCAAATAAATGAAGGATTGGTGAGTAGAAGAGACTTCTTTAAAAAACTTTAAGAATCATACTGTTTAAAAACTTTTGACTGGCAGTGCACATATGTAGAATTTCAATGTCAAAATGAACCTTAAAATAAGATAAAACAAAAAAACTGTAATTGTAAACTCTAATTTTTAGAATCTTTATGAACCAAGGTTCTCATGAACAGTAAACCTGGATATACTGTATAAGGTATTTTTAAAAGTATTATTTCTAAACCTAAAAAGTCACGGAAATGAATAACATATTTAAAAATGTAAGATTTAAGAAGAAAAAAAAATAACAACAATAATAATAATAATAATAATAATAATATCTATCTCTCTCTCTCTCTCTCTCTCTACAACTAGAAAAACGTCTGGCATTATAGAATTTAATCATTTAAATTATTTATCATTTAATATAGTTACTTTAATATAGTTCTACTTTTGTCTGTAAATATGAAAATTAGCAGCTTTGTCATTATGGCATACAGTAGTTATGAAAAAAAAAAATTGGAGGGCGTTTGAATATTGTCTTTGAAATTAAAAAATTGTTGAGAACCACTGGGAGCTTTAAAAACATAGTATTGGCTAAATTATAAGGCAGCCTTTAATATATTTCATATCGAATTTCATAAATTTGGTTCAGAAGGCTATCCCCAGAATGCAATGAGTTCAATTCAACAGCAAACAAGTTGAACAAAAATCATACATACACTGAAATCTATCACAAAAAAAAAATAGATATATGATATTTGTGTGTGCTTTTTATTTGTTTTTAGAGTATCATTCTGCTAGCTTACCGGCATGCTAATCTAACTCTATCAGTCTTGTTCAGTATGACACCACACGTGACCATTTCTGGGTCTAAACGGTCTATCAGAAGCCAAAAGCAATCAATAAACGGTGCTAAGATACACAGTGTGCTGTAATACTACTGAAAAATCATGTACTAACCGAAATCTCAGATGGCCATACAGTGATTCATCTTTTATGAATCTATAAATAATTGGTGACCAGGACACTGTGACTTTTTAGCTTAAATATTTAATATAAATATACATTAGTCATAAATGCCTGTTGAGATAGGATATTAATCTCAATTCAATGAGAATAGCACATAAAAAATAGCACATGCTGGTTAGGTATGT
Source organism: Cirrhinus molitorella (assembly GCA_033026305.1). Classification (NCBI taxonomy): domain Eukaryota; kingdom Metazoa; phylum Chordata; class Actinopteri; order Cypriniformes; family Cyprinidae; genus Cirrhinus; species Cirrhinus molitorella. Next base: position 8,188,208 of record CM065135.1, read on the forward strand.
TTTGGTCCTGAGCTGGTTATAAGCTGGTTATGAGCTGGTCCTGAGCAGGAGTTAGTTGCTTAGGGCCAGCACATGACCAGCTTAAACCAGTTCATAACCAGCTTATACCCAGCTCAGAACTAGCTTAAACCAGCTGTCATGCTTCAAAACAGGGGTGACTTGAAGACGTGAATATTAAGTATTCCTTATGTACTGACTTAAACAGATTTCTGAATTCTGTTCAAGTGGTACAGACTTCCTGTCTTTGAGGAGAGTTTAAAATCAGTCACATATAAGGTTAGGATGCATTCCTAAAAAGCTGTTGCCTATATAGGATCTATATTTCTCAATAGGTTTTGGACCAGAGCCAAGACAAACCTCAGTCGATTCTGAATTAAAAATGGATTGCATAAATATCCAAGTACCAAACTCAAACTCATCATCATGATATTCAAGTGTTCAAGGGGGATAAAAAAAAAAAGGAGAAAAAACAACAAAAGTACCATCTGCGAATTTGGGGTATGAAACTAATCTCAGATCTGAAACTGTAGTGAAACAGACGGCGTTGAGCTAGCAAATGAACTCCTGCACCAACAGAAACAGCAGCTAATGAATATCTCATCACCTCCAGAGGGATTCAACACAACGATGATTTATAATAATGGCCCTTGATAACAATAACATCAATTGATGGGCTCGGTCTCCAGAGAGGGGGCTGTGTGCAAACACAACACAACATCGCTGGAATTTATTACACTTTACATAATTCATCAAAGACGTGAACTAATTTCTGAGGGAAAACGGCGATCCTGCAACTTCAGAGATTCTGGCTGCGGTCAAGGTCTGTTCATTCAGCATGTCCTCTAGTTTTAATTTACTACACGAACAAAGGAAATGGCAGGGAATTGAGCACACATCAAAAATGAATCTGAAATCATTATTACAGTTTAGTTTACGGCTGTTTATTACTTCAGATTTTCCACAAATGATAAGGAAGGAAGAAACAGACTCATCATGTTACTAAACCATGAATCCATGATTCTACATACCTCAGGACTTTTCCTATTTTGCATGATCTGTTTATCCGAGTCCTTGTTTGCAAAGTATCTGGTGCAGCCGCGATTCAAATACTGAGGGAAACACAAACACACAATGAGGGAAGTTAAAATACATTTATTATCATTGTAAAGCAAATATGCCATCTAGTGGTGCATCAACGTTTCACTGTATACAAAGGCCTCAAATCACAACCTAAACTAAGGTATTATTGGATTTTTTTTGTCTTGTTAAATTGCTGTCACTTCAGCCTGTTTGCTATGGTCACGGTTGTCAGATTGCCTTTAATTACAACACAAAGTCTAAAAGTTTCCTGCTAAACAGTGTGCTAAGTTTTGTAAAGCGCTTTCCAGTTTCCTGACACACAATACACAGGAAACTGACCCGGAAGTTGTCTGGAGAGTTGAGGTGAAGCATGTTCCTGACGTCCTCCGATGCCCCTGCGCAAAGTCTGTAAAATATATGATAGTTTCGCTCTTCTGCGCTCTGCATGCAAATCCGAGACTTCTCCAGCAGATAGTGCGAGACAAAACCGCCCACAACCGCATTCTGAAGACACAATGAACACGATTAGTAACTCTTACAGCGTTTACGCTCTAGTCCTCAGAATAAGAGAAAGTTTACCTTGTCATTAAAGTGAATTTCCACAAACTTTCCAAACCGGCTGCTGTTGTTGTTCCTGACCGTCTTTGCATTTCCAAAAGCTTCAAGCAAGGGGTTGGCTGTACAGAACAGACATTTTATTTAAAAACAGATTTTGCATCATATGCAAACATTAAACACTACCGTACTAGACACAACCAGTTCAAATTGTCTTTGGAGAACCTACCCTCAACAATCCTTTCATCTATATCTTGACCTGTTCCATAAGTTGTGGTTAAATACCTGAAATTAAACAGATACAGTAGCTAGACATGGTGAAAATGAGAAAACTTGTTTGATATTGAGCACATTATTGAGCACTGCAACATGCTACCATTGGATCACTGGAGCAACATGCACTTATTGGATCGAAAACTTTGACTTTTTATCGATTTAAAGGGATAGTTCACCAAAAAAAATTTAAAGTCAGTGATTAATAACTTGTAAGACATTGTTCGTCTTTAGAACACAAATTAAGATATTTTTGATGAAACCCGAGAACTTTCTGACCCTGCAAAGACAGCAATGCAACTGACACGTTCAAGGCCCAGAAGGTAGTAAAGACATCATTAAAACAGTCCATGTGGTTCAACCTTTATTCAACCAAAATACAACTTAATTCAACAATTTCTTCTATTCTGTGTCAGTCTATGTAGGGTCAGAAAGCTCTCAGATTTCATAAAAAATCTTTTAACTTGTGTTCCGAAGATAAACAAAGGTCTTACGGGTTTGGAACATCATGAGGGTTAGTAATTAATGGCAGAATTTTAATTTTTGGGTGAACTATCCCTTTAATCCCTTCAAGATTTAGTGAAACACATGTGGAATAAGTCTCATATCAAGTCACAAAAATATATTTTCAAGAAATATTGTCCTAATTTGACCAGATATGGCAAAAATGTCTAAATTTGGATCCTGTATGCATGTGAGAAATATTAATTGAATTGTTTTCATCATTATATGAATAGACAGTTATCATACCTGAGAACAAACTTTGTATTTTCTGTTTTCCCAGCACCCGATTCACCAGACACAATGATGGACTGACTCATCTTCAGAACCTTCATGTCTCTGTAGGCTTTATCCGCTGAGACAGAGACAGACAGAGAGACAAGCGTTTGTTAAAATCGCTGTCAACTTTTTATCTAAAAAAAAAACTAACTACAAAAGATTTGGAACTGAATCCTCAAGTGTCCTATTAGACAGATGTTCAAATGCCTACTCACAAATAGCATAGACATGAGGAGGAAGTGTCCCCAAAGAGCGTCCCTGATAGCTCTTAATCGTCTCTGGGGAGTAGAGTTTAGGGATGTCGAAATATGGGTTCACAGCAATCAGGATGTTAGCCACAGACGTCTAAATATACATATATATAAATAAAACACACACATGGTCAGATATCATTTAAAACATTCATTGTCAAGTGTCTGATTGTGTATTCGCAGTCTTCCTTATTTTGGACAAGCGTATCAGTCCAACAAAAGTTGATGTTTTAACTGCTGTCATTCAGAGCCTTACACTTTCAGGTTAGCTGCACCGTGTGGAGTGGCGCTACCTCACAGGACCTAATTAAGTGCATTGGGCAACTTGATAGCGTCTGGGCAGGATTAGCTGGGTCATCTGAGACATGCAGTCACACTAGGGCAGGGCCTGGGCCGTCTCCTGACAGGCTCAGGCGCTGTGCTGATGAGCGTACGCTGACAGCGGGACTGCCGTCTCTCAGATGAGAGGCTAATAAGGGCTACTGGAGCACGACAATAACATGCCCATCAGCTCCGTACCTGCAGGCGTGCCTGCCAATGAGATCTACGGGGTTTAGCGTGAATCTGGAAGCCCTACACTGCCCTGAGGTGATTGTTAAGCAAAATATTTGAATGTGTCATGGATTTTTTTAAAAGATTTAATGATCCAAATGTATTAAAATTTAAAATGCCGTTTCATTTGAAGAGGCTTTAAATAATCAGAAAACCAATTTGTTATGGATGCAATTTAAAATGTAGTTTAATATGCAGAGACAACTGCTTGGAAAACAATCGGTTCATTTGAGAGCCTAAACTTGATTAACACAGAAACATTGGCTCCAACAATGGTGTAAGCTTAAGGTGGGACTAACCGTTTGTCCACCCAATGAGGGACAGTAAGCAACAGTGAAGTTTTTTTCAATTTTCACCTTTTCTGTTAAGCTGGATCTGGAAGTATTTTTTCATAAATTTTTCCCATAGAGATTTTTAAAAAGTCCTCGCCAAGTATGGAAAAATGCTTGACTAGCTGTGCATTAAACAATTTCAATGCACAACGGGGAGGCAAAGAATCTAAAATTGTTAAAATTAAACTTGTTTATACAACAGTTCTTTCTGGTTCTTGAATCCGATTGGCTGAAGGCCTTTTGCAGGTGTGCAATATTCTAGTGACAACAGAACTCCAACCATTTCACCGTTTATATTACTCTGTTTGCGGTATTTCTCACAGCAAGTGTCATGGCGGACGCCCTGACAGTAAATCCTTACCAATTTAATAAATAATACTGTTTTTGTGTCACAGAATGTAGTTTTATAAATTTTGGGGGCAAGAATGCAGCCGTTTAGACTTTAAATATGTGGTTTGCTTCGATGTTTTCAGAGATGTGAGCTTCAGGCTATTCAGCGCTCATGAACCCACTGAGAACAGCCTCACCCTCTGCCAGATCTTCTGAAATCTGCAGCTGGCTTTGACGTCTCTATAGCGGTTAAACATGAGACATAATTTGTTTTAATTAAACGGGCAGTCTTTGGTCTCATTAATCTATTATTCGTTCCAGAGCATATCATTTTGGCTAAGGGCAAGGTCTCATAACGTTATATATGATATAATTTTAATACTGTATATCAAAATGCTGCCTTTGTACTTTTGACTGAATAGTTACTATAAATAATAGTAGTGTTTAATAGTATTTGGGGTGTGTGTTTGTGATTGTGACAAGAGAGTGTTTTTCCGAGTGAGTCAGCAGTGAAGACTTTTATATTGAAAAAGACTGAAACAGGGTTGTAAACAAAGAAGTTATTTTTACTTTCAATGCACTGTGCAGCGCTGTCATCAGAAATCACCCTTAACAGATGAAAGGATAGTACGACAAAGATATTGCTTTCCTCAGTGGACATTCAAACTAATGTTTTATTGTGAACATGAGGTAAAGCTGAGGAATGAATGCTGTATCAAATGCAGGTAATCACACTCTCTCAGTCCATCTCTGTCGTAATACAGTGAGCTTTTAATACAGTAACACAATAACACTTTTAATGAAGCGCTAATCGTTACTATTTCTAAAGTGGTGTTTTTAAATTAGTAACAGAGGCTGACCTGAGATGTTAAACTGTCCAACTGAGATTTGAATTTGCGGTGAAATTAAGTAGTTCTGCACAAAAGATGGCTTTTAAAGATATTCTGCTGTTGTTTTTTATGCATTTACACATTTGTGCCATCAAACTGTTGTATAAATGGAATATCACACTTGTAGCAGTGCAATATGGCTGTATATCAGCATGCTGTGATTATCTACAGCCGAATTACAGCTGATATACAGCACTATCGCACTGCTTCTCGTGTGATTTTGCTTATTTAATGCATACCTGCCAGCCAGTGAGAATTGAGTATTCAAACAGACCATGCTATAAAGAGTTCTAAACCATATCACAAACAGTATTCGTATTTCTGTAGTTCGAAAAGGGCACAGAAATGATGAAAAACAAGAACAGGAGTTTGACTTACATAGATCAAGTCTTTGCTGTAACGGACACGGATGTTGTTCAGAAGAGTGGCCTCGTTTAAATACATAAGAGAACCTGGAAGTAAATATGTAAATGTGTAAGTAAATATATTCCAAGTAAATATGATAATGCCATCGAAGACCATAAGCGTAACCATTTAACATTACACTAATGGCTAATGCACTCCAACTAAAGATTCCGGAAAATACACGGGTAATGCGTTCCGGGAATCCCGGTATCGTTTGATTTTGGTTCATTCACACTGCCAGTGATTTTCCGGAATCTATGCATGTGTTCACAAACAACCCATTTTGAGTCATATACTTACAGTTGTCTTCAACATGTTTGTTCACATCATCCTCAGCAGGAAAGACTTGACTGATGGGAGCCAGGAACGTCTGCAAAGTCAAAATGAGCACCGTCAACTTTGTGACCTCTGGCCAAATGAAAAACCTGGCCTAACAATAACTCCCCACATTGACCTATTTCACTATTTATCCATATTATTAAAAGCACACACCATTTACGACCACAGAGATGATTAATGGGACAAAAAACAAGTAGATGATGGCAGCCGTTTGTTCTCTCATTTCCGACTCTGTCTGGTTACTTTCAGTGAGGTGTAAAGCTATAAACACTCAAGGTCTTCATACATTACGACTGCGCAAATGACACCGAAGAGCGGTGCTAGGTCAGCCATGATTGATTGTGTCTAATGGCGGCCATAATGCGGAGAAGAAACAGTAAAGTCATGTTAATGTGAAAGGTGAGAACATAAGCTGCGAAATCCATTACATGACACATTATAAGACACCCAAAACTGCCCATCACGCCGGTGCGTTATTCAGAGCGAGATGAGACAGGATGACCTTTCCCAGGAAACCCATCTCATCCCTGCTGACTTTCCTGCTTTACATTATTCAACTCTCTCACTTTTATACAAGCCATTTACATTAGGAAAGTTATTATCTGTCTCAATGTCATGGATATCATCTACCTCTATGACCTAAAAAAAAAAAACAACAACCTTGATGTATTCAAGTGGGATCTTCTCACACATTGTTTACCTTTGTTTAATAAAAGCTAATTTGCCAATAGCTATGTTTCCATCCAAGGTTGCGACTTTAACTTATGCACAAAGTTAGAATATTACATAAAACATTTGTGAAAAAGCACTGTTTCCATCCAACAAGTTAAAGAGAAAAATCAACACTTCCTAATAAACTGGCACTAAATATTATTAAGAAAAATAGGGGAAGCCACTGCATATAATAATTTTGTATATAATAAATGACTTGCACCTCAGAGCGAGTAGATGAAATGCAATAAATGGGGTCATTGCTTTCAGAGGTGGATGCCTTTGATGACTTTGGCTCATGCATTGCAGAATGATCAAAACAACATTTGAGATGCTGTGCGACATGTCCGCTGGGTCCGCAAAGTCACATGACTTTTTTGTACGCATGGAGTAATTTATTTACTAAATGGTTTCCATCTTTCATTATTCACATGAACACTTTTTCGTCCAAGTCAAAAACCACCTCAAGCGAGCGTAAAAACTTTTTTGCAAATTAAGAGATTTATTTTTATGTTTGTTTTCGAAATTTTGCCATTTCCATCACTCGTTTCTGATGCGATACTTAAAAATGTGCATGGAACAAGTGGAAAAAAACAAAACAAATGAAAACATAGCTAATGACAAATAAGAGAGTCAGTAATAAAGAAAAACTCAATAACTTTAAACTGTTCTTGGAAATGTACACGTTGTATTGTATTTTATTATTATAATTAAAATGTGCCACTAAAACTTTTTTTAGGGTACAAGAATGTTTTATGAATATTTTTTTTTTTTATTCATTCATTCAAATTTTTTTGTAACCATGGACCACAAAACCAGTCATAGATGTCAATTTTCAACATTAACAATTATACATCACATAACAGCTTTCCACTGATGTATGGTTTGTTGGGATAGGACAATATTTGGCCGAGATATAACTATTTGAAAATCTGGAATATGAGGGTGCAAAAAAAAAAAAAAAAAAAAAAAAAAAATCTAAATACTGAGAAAAATCACCTTTAAAGTTATAATAATTCATTATTTATTTTTCATCATCTTTTTAGGAGTTACAACACATGACATTTTATATTAACTCGAACTGACTTTGTCATAAGCATGTGAAAAATAAATATATATATATATATATATATATATGTTTTCAGAAACTTACTGCTCTTGGCACATAGTCACAAGGGTCTGCAGGCATCCCATCTATGAAATAATTTCCTGTTCTGCATGCTGGCTGCACCACATGACTTAATTTCAAATATTAACATCACCATGAAATCAGAATGGACTATTTTAATGTTTTATGGAATTTTGCAGTTTATTATAAATGATTTAACTGGGCACATCTTTACTTTTTTAATTCATGTGCCCTTGTAATCTTTAATCAAAATAACATCCCATTCCCTTTGCACTGACATCTCTTCTCTGATGACATGAGCACCAGCATGAAGGACAGGACAATAATCAATCACCTCCTCCAGCAATCTGTCACTCACATGAGATCACAGCAATTAGCAAATGACAACAATCAAATCAATTCCTGATGGACAAAGTCAAGTCTTGCCCTACATTTTTTCCTCTTCGAGAAGCCATTTTACTTACATGAGATTGTTAACGGGATAGTAAGACCTTCGTTTATCTTTGAAACAATTAAGTTTTCCTTGCGCACAAAAAAGTATTCTCGTAGCTCGTAGCTCGAAGCTCTCAGATTTCATCAAAAATATCTTCATTTGTGTTTTGAAGATGAACAGGTTTGGAACAACATGAGGGTGAGTAATTAATGACAGAATTTTCATTTTTGGGTGAATTATTCCTAATTTTAAAGGTGTTATTTTAGGAACCGATTTAGACACTAAAAACAAACATGCTCATTATAACAAATGTATTGTAAGTCATTGCACATACAGTATAAATTGCATAATTTCACATTTTTGAATTTGGAATTACAGTTATTACCACTTTTAGACAAGAGATATTACATTATTTAGTCAATTTTCCTCATGAGAATGTCCTCACAAGGTGATTTCGTGAGGTTTCTCATTTTCAGCGATATTACACACAGTGCTACAGTCTCTAAGGGAGCGTGCAAGCAGCTGAGACACAGGTGGCTTTTTTCGTCTAATGAACCTGCCCTGAGTGTAACGTGATCCGCACACCTGCAGCAGGTAGAGCTTATTACTTATTCAAAGCCCCTGCAAGTGACACCCTTACGTGGCACAGCACTATTCCACATACACATGTTCTCACATTTTACCTATTGCTCAGATACCTGGAGGCCTTTTATACACATCATGAAGTTAATCAAGCGTGTGGTGGGAAAAACTCAGCACGTCAGCAGAGACGCTGATCACATGATCGCCTGAGGTACTCTGGTCTCAGTGGAGCGCTAGGGCATCCGAAGGTGCTTGGCAACTAAGCTAAGTTTCCCCTCATATGAACGCATAAGGCATGATAACGTGGCGTAAAATCAATGGCCTGTTTGGTCACCAATTAAATGCTAACAGGATGTATTTCAAGGGCAGTAAAGCTGTCGTCTTACCTTTCCTCTCTGATTGAGAGGTTCTATGGTGAGCGCGTCCGCACCGATGTCCACTATCATGCCCAGTTGGAACCCGTCGGTTGGGTGGGGCGCCCACACAGGCTTCCCATCCTCCATTGCACCCCGCAACTACACCGCAGCTCTAAAAAGACACGTACACAAGTTTAAACAGTGAATGGCAGGCAGTATGCAAAGTTAGTCCAACAGAAGAGTAATTGTTTTGTTTAACACAAACCATGTGACTGTAAACAAAATGTCTTTTAGAATGCTGCAAGTGGAAGTCGACAAGGCCGTCTCTAGTACAGATGATGGCAATGATATTAACAAAACTTGTTACACGTACAAAGTCTTGATATGCGTAATGTACAAATGCACACTGAAACTAGATCTCTGAAGACAATGTCAGTGGTGCTTTGCCATACAAATCTTGCTGCCATAATGTTGCATTGTTCTGAATGGTTGCTAGAGAATTGTTAGCCTGTCCCCGGAGGTTGCTAGGTCATTCCTAGGGTGCTCTGGTCGCAGTGGCATTGTTAAAGGGATAGTTCAGCCAGTAATGAAAACTACCACATGATTTACTTACCCTCAATCCATCCTAGGCATATATGACTTTCTTCTTTCAGACGAACACAATCGGAGTTATATTAAAATTGTCCTGGCAGTGAATGTCTGAACTTTGAAGTCCACTTCCAGAACAAAAATGTACAGATAATTTAACCCTTAGAGCCCTTTGAAGCTGCATTTAAAACTTAATTTTGGAAGTTCAAACTCGCAGGCACCATAGAAGTCCACTATATGGAAAAAATTCCTGAAATGTTTTCCCTCATAAAACATAATGTCTTTACGACTGAAGAAAGAAAGACATGAACATCTTGGATGACAAGGGGGTGAGTAAATTACCTGTAATTTTTTATTTTGAAAGTGAACCAATCCTTTAATAAAGGCCTTCTTTTAAGCTTTTATTTTTGTCAGAAATGGCAGTAGAGCTTATATTTGATGTACAACTCCAGCTTCAATGAAAACAGGCTTACAAAAATGGCCTTTACTTTGAAACGAGCAGCGAAAACAGACTTGATGAAGGGATTAAGCCATATTGCGATTTGGTTTTAGTTCGTTTGACAGATACTGTGCCAAATCATAATGGCCAAAAAAATATATATATATATATATATATATATATATTAGAATAGAATAAGAAGTTTAAATATGAAGTGAATCAATTCATTTGTGTAAGAATAATATCTATATTTTGCTAACTGTCATACATTCGTGAGAGAGTGGCGTTCCAGTGGATGACGTAGGACGTAGGTGTAGCATAAGCTTTGGTGAGAATATGCTAGTTTTGTGTGAACCAAGATATGTTTACAGCAAAGGACAACCAGTCTCCTCTTGGCTTTTAATTAAATCCTCCAACATTTTCTTTATAAATCCTTGTTTTGTACTTCTAATTCATGATCTGTGTTTTGTTTTGCTCTCTCGTCTGCTCTTCTGCCTTTGTCACTTGTCACCAGAGCTTCCGCTATGCCTACGTCCTTCGTAATTAGAGATTACGGTTTTTAACAATTACGGATATTTTTCTTACTCAAATGCATTCCACTCAGAAGGGTTTTATTAACCCCCCAGAGCCATGTGGAATATTTCTATGATGGATAAGTGCACTTTATTGGACTTCAAAATCTCAACAGCCATTCACTGCTATTATAAAGCTTGGAAGAGCCAGGACATTTTTAATTATCAGGACAAGCCTCCTTCCCACTGTTTTGCATTTTGCCCCCTAGTGCCAGATGCACAGAACTTTCATATGGGTCATGAAGCAACTGTTACACTCCACTTATTCACCATGGTATAATAAACGGATAGTGTTGAAAATAAATAAATAAATGACCGCCAATATGTTTGAAAGAAAAGCCTAGCAAGTTTACTAGTGTGCATTTGACACTTAAAGGCAAACCCATAACCATTGATAGCATTATTCTTTACTGTTGGAGCTACAGTAAGGCAACTTACAGAAAGAGCATTTGAAAATGTATATTTTAGTGCAAAGGTGTTGGTAATTCTCACCTCACACTTACAGTTTTGATTAGAATACATTACATCATGTCAGGTGATCACATATGGTCTACAAAGCTTGAAATATTTGAATGCATCTGAAGCTTAAATTGTATCCAAAAATACCGCATAGACATTTGGTTGGAAAGTCACAAAGCTCCTGTACTAATCCTCATTCCAAATGAATGATTTCAGTTCTGTCATTTGTCAGAGATGAAACGCACAGCTTTAGTGCTTTCTGAGTGGTTGCTAAAGCATTTCCAGAGTTTTATGTGTGGTTGCTAGGCCTTTTCAGGTAGTTGTTTACTGGCCTAAATCAATGCTTAAGTCTCATAAAGGATAGATTTCATCACTTCATGCATCTTTACTGATTGGATGTCTATTGAATCATGCAATACCAAGTGCAAACACCCTTCAAGGTGCATGTGAGAAGGATAACAATCTGATCACTCAAACTTTAAACTCAAGAGGTGGTTTGAGATATAAACAAGATTCAGTTCAATCGATTGGAAATGCATCTTGATATTCTGGCCACATATGCTAACTTTACTCTTGAATTAAGTGAATTAAGACAGCATATGAAACTCTGGGATTCCAAAACAAAGTGCTAAGAATTTTTTAATCATGTGTGAGTTAAAAATCAGGGGCCAATGCCGATACCGATTATCACAGATCAAGCAGACCAATAACCGATATTTTAAACCGGAATGTCTGGTGTAAATATGAAAATTAACGTAAAAATTAGGAATAACAAGGGCTCTGACAAAAACTTTCTTAAGGGCGTGTTCACACTTGGCGTTTTTTGGACAAGAAAAAGTTGACAAGGGCGCTTTTTTAGTAAAAAAAATCTGACAGCGTTGCAGCCGAGGGCGTCTTTTGTTGCTATAATAACAGTTGCAGCGGTATGAATGTGAGGAATGTGAGAAATTGTGAGAAAAAGTGGAAGCTCGCTCTTGCGTTGTTTTTTTTATTTTTATTTTTATTTTTTTATTTTATTTGATAGCACAGCATTTAAACAGGAAGTGAAGTTGGAGATAGAGAGGGGGATGGGATCAGGAAAGGTCTGCGGCTCGCTGTTGCGCTTCTGGCATCCGTTTTTCGAGTCCCGGCTCGCAGACCCCCCCTGCCCGGGGAGGAGAATGACGGTTCACAACAATTAAAGTCTATCTACCTCCACCTTCTCCATTTTTTCTTGTTGTTATGGAAACGACAGGTCTCGCTACTCGCTTGTCATTGGTCAGCTGTCAAAAAGGCGTTTGACGTAGGGCGTTCTTTTCAGAAACCCATAGGGTTATAATGTAAAACAGACGCTGGCAGTTAAAAAAAGACGACAAGTGTGAACACGGCCTTAAATGCTTTTAAATTATTTTATCTGCAATTTGGGATAATAATAATAATAATAATAATAATATCACAATATTATCATGGTCACCTGACGATATGAAACAATAGGTCTTCCAGGTAAAAAAAAAAAAAAGTTTTTGAAATATATTTAAACTTCTTATTCCAATATAAAAGGTCTTATATAAAATATAAATATATACAAGTTGTGTTTTGGGCCATTATGCTTTGGCACTGAGAACATTATATTTCACACACTGTAAGTGTGTTCTTTTATTTTTCCAATGTACAGTGCACAGCATAAATGAGTAACCCCCTCTGAATAAATATAAAATATGTATTTTCTTAATGATCACTAATATAATTCATGGAAAGATGGCAAAATTTAAGTGTATTAAACATATACTTAATAAAAACAAAACAATATATGCCAATATATTCTGTAAAATAACTAAATTAGCCAATTTTGTTTAAATGAAGGATTGCAGAAATGAGTACACCCTAGAATTAATTCAGCAAATTTATAATATTCTAGTAACTGGTATGTCCTCCAGAACTTTGAGTTTACAGCTCTGACCCTTCTTGGCACTGAGTGTTCAAGTTCAAGACAAAATGCCACATCTGTCCTGTTTAACTCCTGGAGGACGACCTCTTTAAATGTCCTGGTCTTTAATGAAGAGTGTTGCTCAGATTGTCTAATCCCCCACAGCTGCTCAAGAGTGTTAAGATTGGTTGAAATACATGTCCACTGAAGGATTTTCACCTTGGGAGAATGAATATCTTCATTTTTATGCTGAAAAATGGCCAAAAATGCAGGGAATGGGGAGAGGGTAGCAACCTCAGTTTCAGTTTTTTTGTATTACATCACACAGTGATAAATTCATAACAGCGCTGATAAAGCACAACTCCCTCACACCTTCAGCACTCATATATCCCAATTTAAGAGCTTTACTACCGCTGAACGTTACTGTGGGAACCAGGCACTTCTCACTGTACTCCTCCTCTAGCAACACCAGAACATTTTGGATGCTTTTGGATCTAAATGATTGACTTGGTCTCTTGAGACAAGAGTATAGATTCCCAGAAAACTGTATTTTGTAAATGCGGGCCTTGGAAGAGGTTAAATGAGTTTATTGTGCTTTGACTACAGTAGGTAATTCTAGTGGTGACAACAACTATGCATGTCACTTTTACAGGCTGTGTTGTACTCTGTGAGTAACTCTGTGTAACTCTTTTCATAGCTTTTGCTGGCTCTAAGACACTTGCATGGTATTTCTCCTGCTCTTTTTCCAGAGAAAAATTCACTAATCACCAAATAAAAACTTAAAGTAAAAACCTGATTATTTCAGGAGCCTTGTCACAAGTCTATTCTTTTTGAATGTCAGCGGTACTTCTGCTATATTTCCACACTTAAAACAATAATTTGGTATCTCTCTTGTACCATTGTCCTCTTTTATGTTAAGAAATAAATCTCCTGGCAGTTCTTTCCCAAGTGGTTCCATTGTTGCCAGCATTAAGTCTATGAGTAAGATTTAGTGGGCTATATAACACTTTTAACTGTCTGGTAATTACTTGTCTTTAAAAGTTTTGGTTCAATATACTTAACTGTTGATCAAAAATTGCCTTAAACCTACACTTTCAGGAGGGTGTACTCATTTTTGCAACACAACATTTTATTTGATGAGAAAATCTTATTTTCCTGAATAATTTTGGCATTCTTCTTTGGTAAATGATCAAGCAGGCTTGTTGGAATATTATATCTCCATAGAACCCTAACATGTCTTCTAAGTAAAAAGTAATTGCTGAATTTGTTTAGTTTTAGAGGGGGCGTACTCATTTATGCTGTGCACTGTAATAGGATTAGTCCAATGAATCGAATCGTTCGGTTTGTAATGCGTACCAAACCAAAAGCCTTGTACCGAACGGTTCAATAGGAATACGTCTAGCGTTACACCCCTATATAGCACAAATAAAAAGAGGGTTTAAGTCCCCTTTAAAGTTTAGGGAGAAGTCAATTCACTGACTTTTTCCTGACTTAAGTCTTCTAAGTTAAGAATATGGGTTGGAGCTCTTAATTTTGATTTCTCAAAGTGCATAGAATAATTTAACCTTAAAATGTACAAAATGTAACTTTTTCCAATTCTTAATTTGTCTTTTTTTATAAATATTGCAATAAATATTGCATCGTGGACCTTACACTGCGATATTATCATATGGTGAGATTTTGATATTAATACCGCTAACCATAAAACTGCTTAATATCGTCGCCAATAATCGGTCAACCCCTACTTAAAATGATGTAAGTTGTTCAAATTCCATACTCCAAGTATGAACAATATTAACTGAGATGCATGCCTTAGCAAACACCACTATGGTCTGATTATTAGGGGTGCACCGATCCGATATTAGGATCGGATATCGGCCACGATATTGAAAAAATAGCTGGATCGGGGATCGGAAAAATTAACAGATCCACGGGCCGATCCAGTTTTTTTTCCCGCTTTTTTTTTTCTTCCTCCGTCGCAGCCAGTGACTGTAAATATAGGTCGCAGCGTCGCAGCAGATCCTACGTCAATAATAGCAGCACGTGTGTCGCATGCTGGAACAGTTGGAGCATAAACAACATGGAGCGAGCCAAAGAGTCGGCTGTGTGGCGATACTTCACGCTTGCCACGCCAACATGTTCGACGGCTGTTTGCAATGTCTGCAAAGGAAATGTTTCGAGGGGTGGTGGTAAAACTGCAACATTCAATACAACCAATTTAATCAAGCACCTCCAAAAGCACCATGCTAAGGAGCACGCCGAATTCCTGCAGCTCAACAAAACCAAAGGAAAAGGAGACAATACAGCCACAGCCCAGCAACTAACTTTGGCAGATGCACTTCAGCGGCGTGAAAAGTTTCCGACGGAAAGCTTGAAAGCCTTGGGAATAACACAGAAAGTTTTAGAGTTCATTGTTTTAGATGCTCAACCGATGTCAGTTGTTGAAGATGAGGGCTTCCGTCGCCTACTGGAATACTTGGAGCCAAGGTACTCTCTTCCATCACGCAAGTATTTTTCCGAGACCGCACTGCCAGAACTGTACAAAAAAGTGTGCGAACACATCTCAAAAGAGATTAAAGATGTAAAGTCAATGAGCTTCACTACAGATATATGGAGCTCTGCTGTGTGTCCAATGTCGCTTTTAAGTTTAACTGTCCACTGGTTGGACATGAGCTGTAAACCGCACGGTGCAATGCTTCAGGCTAAAAACTTCCATGGTTCACACACCGGCGATACCATTTCGGCTGCAATTAAGGAGATGCTTGACCAGTGGCACATTCCTTTGAATAAAGTGCACGTCATACTCAGGGACAACGCAAGTAACATGAAAAAGGCCATGGACAACATGGGCGTGCGGAGCTTAGGCTGCTTTGCTCATACATTGCAGCTTGTAGTCAACGAGGGACTACTGTCACAACGGAGTGTGAGCGATGCCATTGCAATCGGTAGACAAATTGTGGGGCATTTTAAACATTCTCCACTTGCATATTCACGGCTGCAAGATATCCAGCTCCAGATGCAAATGCAACCTAAACGCCTGCAACAAGACGTCAAAACAAGGTGGAATAGCACGTACTTGATGATACAGAGTCTTCTAGAGCAGAAGCGAGTACTCGGAGCTTACATTGCTGACAATGACCTGCCCAGTACACTGACCGCCAACCAGTGGGCTTTGCTAGAAAAAACAAGCATTGTTCTAGCACCATTTGAAGAGCTAACAAGGAAAGTAAGCTCAGCGACTGCCTCCACCGCCGACGTCATTCCAGCTGTCACCGTCCTCAAACGCATCCTGGCTAAAGAAGGCGATGCAGATACAGGCATCAAAACAATGAAAAAAACCCTTCTTGAAGCTGTCAACAGTCGCTTCGACAGTGTGGAGGATGAACCCCTATACGCACTTGCCACCCTGCTGGACCCGAGATATAAAGACAGGTAAGATTGTAAACTGACTAATTAATTACATTAGGTCTTTAATGGATTTTTTTACTCTCCACAGTAACACTACTACTGTACCGTATTTTTCGCACTAAGGCCGATCTGTTTGCGCGTTTTGTCAGTAAAGCCGGTCCTGTAATCAGCGGTAAATGCCATCAGGTGCGTGATTTCACATTGAGCCGTATATACTACACAGAGTCATTGTTCACTGACGAGCTGCGCAAATCCACGCTGATTAACATGGTTTTGCGCAGCTCGTCAGTGAACAACGACTGTGTGTCATATATACGGCTCAATGTGAAATCACGCACCTGATGGCATTTACCGCTGATTCAGCCTCAAGTTGTAGTGTCAAGTTTTCATATTTAGCCTAACCTATGTTTTATTTCTGTTTCAGATACTTTACAAGTGCACAATCTGCAAAGAGTGCAAAAGATGCACTGACAGGGGAACTAGAGCAACTAGAAGACTTGAGCAGCACAGCTGGAGCATCAGAGGCTGTAGAGCCACAAGAAAAGGCCCCTCGGGTGGAAGCAGCAGCACCGAGTAAGAGCAGCTTTATGCAAGAGTTTGACCAAATTGTGGAGGAGTGTGGAGATCCCAGTGCAGCAAGCAGCTCAAGTCCTGCAGTCCAACTGCATGGATACCTTGCAGAGAAAACCATTGCTGCCTCAGACAACCCATACCAGTACTGGGGAGTCAACAAACACCGATTACCTTGTCTTGCTGCCACTGCCACAAAATATCTCTGTGCCCCCTGCACTAGTGTAGAAAGCGAGAGAGTGTTCAGCACAGTTTCCAACATTGTGGATGAAAAGAGAAACCGTCTTACAGCAGAGAGAACAGAAATGCTTGTCTTCATGAGAAAGAATTTGCCATTGCTGATTAAGTGAGCATTCACAGGTCACGAGTGGTGTAACACTGCACTACATGTTTACAATGTTAAGTTATTATTTGTATGTGTGACCAAGTTGTTGTTGTTTGACCAACTTTTTATTAGTTTATTCTCAGGTTCAACTGCTGTTTTATTTTGAATTCATGCAGGACTTTGCACGTAAAATGTTTACAATGTTTTTTAACACTTACTATTGTATGTGTGACCAATACACTATTTTGTTTCTACTGCTACATTTTATTTATTTAAATTTATTTTAAGAAGTTTGATTACATTCTATTTTCGATTTGAATGCACAATTGTTCTTTAAATAACAAATAAATAAGTATTCAATACACTACATCTGTTTTGTCTTAGTTAGGAAAGTTGGTGGAAGGTATGCAGTTTATTATTAATTCAACAATGGTATCGGATCGGTATCGGGTATCGACAGATATACAAAGCCCAGGCATCGGTATCGGTATCGGGACTGAAAAAGTCGGATCGGTGCATCCCTACTGATTATTCTCATATTATTGTGAAAAGTAAAAAAAAAAATATATTTTATGCCATCTAATGATGTTTTGGAAAATTAGACCATTCTCAAATGTGCTATCTACTCCGGACTTGTCATTTAAACAACAGCTCTGTTGAGGCATTTTAGTCTCCTGGCTTGTTGCTCCATATGTTTTTTCAATGATCTTGTTATTCCCTTCAGGTATGGGCTTATCCTGTAATAGAGGACTGACACTTCTTTTCTCTGAGCCATCTTTATCTGCACAAGACTCTTCTCTTGAGAGAACAGTTGGTGGCCCTATCTGATCTCTCTCTGATCCGACATTCTTACAGTGTTCAATATAATTCCCTATTAAGTTCAGGTGATTTATCTGAAGCAGTGGATGACATCCGTTAAGATCCACAAGATCCACTGAGGGCCGCAGACTACATGACCTGTAACTGAACTGCTGTCAAAGTCTACAAAAGCAATAATGGCTAATCACAAGGGCGCTATTAAACCTGACAAGACTACAGCACCGACTTCACATCACAGACGTCTGCTGTGCGAGTGAGGTAGGACGTGATAACTGCTCCAGGTTTGGTCCAGGGCAACATTTCCCATTCTCTGGCACTCTGACGATGGCCCGGTCCCAAGAGCTCCCCACGGCGCAATTATCAATTGTCAAGCATGCTAACTAACCTCATTATATGCTCAGAAGTGTATCTGTGCCATCATTCCAGTCTCACATGAGTCTTTTGAAAGGAACAAAGACTTCAGAACAAGGCATGGGTATATGCTTTCTTTTCTGGAGCATTGCTCATCAGAAAACTATCTGGCATGTTACTTTTCACAGAATGCTTGGGTTTGTGCTGTATCAGTCTTGGGAAAATTAGATGTTTTGATGTGATGTACTCAAACATATTGTTCTGTTGATTATGTTCATCCTTGTAATATGCTTCTTTCTAACATGGACTCATAATGTTAACATATATTTAACTGTGGAGCAGTTATAACTGGCACTAAACCTTCTGTCCAAAGTATTTCCTTGACTTTTCCATAACATGACTTTTCCATGAGTAATGGATTTCCTTGACTTTTCCATGAGTAACAGATCAGCATAAAAAAAATATATAAATGAATAACATTTCATTACTCTGTCTATTTTTGTAAAGTGTTGTGAACCAACATTTGTGAACTCCAACTTAATATCTGCGTAATCTCATTGGTTTTCCTCTTCTTATTCTGCTCTGAGAGTCCACGGCAGCCTATAGAACCATTTGCAGGAAAGTTATCAAATTTGGCACACTGATAGAGGAGTGTCTCAATATTACCCATAGCAAATCTGGAGTCTAACTCAAACTCTCTAGCACCACCAATAGGGTAAATTTGCACTCATATTTCTGCTAATAACTTTTGAACTGTGAGGTCTATAAGCATCTGAAAGAGATGAGCCAAGGAATCAGAATTTCTCTGATTCCTTGGCTCATGCTGAATTAAATGCACACAAAAAAAATTCTCACAAATCTACTTTTCAAACTCATCCTGAATGTTTTGTCCAATATTCACTAAAATTGGCTTAGATCATCTTCAGACAATGCTGGCAAAAGTTATTAAAAGCTTTTTGATATACCAAACCATAACGAATTTGACGAAGTGGAAAAATGGACAAGAGGCTGATTCTGACCAAACTTGGTACGTGTTATACCAAGCATGTCTTGAGGTCACATGAGTAGTTCTGGCACAGCCTACCGGTCAAATGATATTTAAATCTGACATTTTTGTTTATATTTTCTGAACAGCTTTACTAAAAATCATAAGAGTGATCTGGTTAGATTCGGAGTAGTATACCAAGTCAAACGATACCAAATTTTCTGATGTCAGACATTTTGAATGTGAACCATTTTGAATTTTGTAGTAAAATGCAGCATCAACAAAGGTCTACAACCCTGCTCCTGGAGAGCTACCTTACTGCAGAGTTGGAACTTAAGTCTGCAGGAAGGTACCTCTAATTAACAACAGCTCCTTTTTTGTTGTTGCTGATTTCAATATTATTAAATGTTGTTATTTTGAAAGCTACCATCTGATCAGGCGGATTAGTCATTGATACATGCTAGGGCTGGGCGATATGGGCAAAAATTCATATCTCGGTATTATTAGGAGGAATGACGGTAAACAATATATCCGGTATTTTTCCATAAATAGTTACTTGAGAGTGAAAGCCTTTATTAAACCTTTATTAAACAGTTTTTGAGCAAAAAAAATTCAAACACAGGGGTTTCCCTCCCTGTTTACAAATAAACAGCTGCACAAAATCTTTGATAAATAAAATACAGTACAGGTTGTTTCTCCTGCTTAACACTATAAGCTGAACAAAACATTTCAAATTATGAAAAAAAAAATCTTTGATTAATAAAATACAGTACAGGTATTTCTCAGTCTGCAATGCATTAGATTATTTCTACCAAAACACGATGGTTAGCCTATACTTATCGTTACTACTTCTGGTTTTCTTTAGTACATTAGAGCTGTTTACAACAGAGAATTTAAAAGATTCTCACTATATCTCGCAGCAGTAACAGTGTCGCGAAATCAACTTTGGCACCCGAATAAAGCTGATCTGGACTCGTTTAAGTTTGTTCGCATTGCGGTCTGAGTTGATAAACTATCCGCGCTGCGCAGCTCAATCTTAGCCCGCTTTAGTTTCGCTTTCGTTTCGTTTGCCGTTTGATGTTTCGCAACAGAAATCTTTGCGCTTATTGTTGAACAACGCGATGGTCGCGCCCGTGCGACGCTCACACAAATCTGAAAAAAAAAAATGGTCACAGAGTCTGCGGCCTAATTTATGAGCGGAGTAGAGCGGAATAGAGAGTAGAGAATTCTCCCGGTTCTCCCGATGGCCACTCTGGGCCTGGTGCGAAATGAGCCACTTTTGCGAGCCGTTTGGAAAGCTTCCCTCTGACCTCACTGTACATTTGCGGCAGAGCTTCTGATGCAAAGTACTTGCGATTGGGTAGCTCGTATCTTGGGTCAGTGGTTTTTAGCAGCGTTTTAAAACCATCTTTTTCCACCGTTGCTATAGGAACCATGTCTTTAGCTTTTTACTGACCAGTACGTTTTCTGTGTTAACCGGCGCTGCGTGTTCCTCCATGTCGCGTGCCAGCTTGGATTGGTCTGTTTCACGCAGAACGCGCACGCGCATGTGTGGCCTCAGACAATATCGATATGAAAGATATTGGATAATCCCGCATCGCGTTGGGGAATCATATCGATATATCCCCAGAACTCGATATACCGCCCAGCCCTAACATGCTGCAACACATCCAAGCTCTTGTTTGTGACTTCAACACAGTAACACGCTATTTATCAGATGTTACCCTTTTATAAGCGACCCAGTGGAAAAGGGAAATTTGAAAGTACTTAAAAGCGTCCAAAGTTCATATGGCACAATGCCCTTCACTTAAATTTTCCATGCAGGATTTAAATAATAGCCAGCAGCTATACAGTATTATAGCCCCCATGCATGGTTAATCATTCCAGCTACCAGATAACCTCAATAGCTCCACCAGTGCCATAAAAAGAACTGCCATATTTCCCCCAGTTATCAGAATAAACTGTGGGTAACCTTGCAGACTCTTCCTGTAAATGTTACAGATCTTTCAGCTGATCTTCATCATTATATCTTATATCTGTTAAACCAATTACCTAATCATAATATGCTTACACAAAATTTCATTTTGATAAAAGCTTAATTACATGTCAACAGCACTGTATTAGAAACATTATTAAAATGTTTATGGCTATATTCTGTGCAGATGCCCATCGAAAGTGAAGACTTTGTTGGAAATCCCCGAGAGACACTGAAATAAGTAATATGGAGATGAAAGAGAAAATTAACGTAGGACCTCCAAACCAAAGTTGCCTAGCAACATGTAAATATTGGTGCAAAGCAAAAAAAAAATCAAGCAAACAGGATGGAATACACTTTTTAGAAAAAGAAAAAAATCTGATAGAACAGAATAGAATATACAGGTTAAATATTCACTGATAATAAACACATATCTCCTTTCAAAACAATCTTGGCAATGCAAGCCTGGCTGAGATGCAGTTTCTTCCACAAGAATCAACAGATCCAAAATAACAACGAAACTGTGAGAAACACTCCACGCCCGCATTATGTGATAGTCAACAACAGATATTTATTTTCCCACATTTTTTGGCTCATCGCTCCTTCATCAAATAAACATCTATCTATCTGAAGCTACATGTTTGCAGTGAGCCGGTCACAGAGAGATGAGTTATGATTGCACATAATTATGACAGCAGTACAAGCGCTGTCATAGGCAATGGTTCGGGGTCAAAGGGCTGTGTGAGTTTCCTGTAGCACACATACTGTATCCCTCCCCCCTCCTTCCTCTGCTCCTGCTCCCTTTATAGCCAGAGAGGATATGGAAAACAGGACGCAACAGGATGCAAAGAGGCCAGTGTCGTTGGGACTTGCAAAGCCAACATTTTTCTCTGCTTTTGCTGGGTTCTATAAATATTCAAATGAGTGTTTTAATATTCAAGAAGTGAAAAAAAAAACTCAATCAAGCCAAATGTTACTAGTTGGTATGCAGGTTTCTAGTAATATGTTTTTCAAGCATCAAAATCCTGATTATGTATAATTTTTTGAAATGCATTTCTTTGATGATCGGTTAAAATATATTTTGCATAATTGTGTGTCCTCAGCAGGGATGGAATGACATTTCTTCTTTGTACAAAGGCAGGGATGTCATTTATAGAAATACAGGGCAGCTGTGAGTGAGTGAAAGTGTTTTTCCCCATCAGGGTCATTCCATGAAACAGATTCCTTTTCATTATAAAATGTTAAAATATTTTTGAAAATCTAGCTTTGATTGAATAAAAAAAAAAAAAAAAAAACATTCTATAATTTTAAAGACATTTCTGTTAACCCTAAAAGTGCAAAATTCAAAATACAAGGTTAAAAAGCAACTAAGTTAAGGACAATATAGCGATGTAACTGTACATTCATGTCACACTTTGTTTTTGATACACAATATGATACCAAAATAGAGTTAATATGGTAAAACTGTTCTTTTCTATTTATTTATATAATTATTATTTGTAATGCATATAGTACACAGTTAACAAAAATATCACAGGTCAATGGCACATAATAAAAAATATTCAAAATTCTGTTACCCATAACTCCTGACTACATACAAGTACATTTTTTAATTGTGCAACTTCTGAGTTTGCCATATATATTACCAGTCAAAAGTTTTTGAACAGTAAGATTTGTAATGTTTTTTTAAAGAAATCTCTTTTGCTCAGCAAGCCTGCATTTATTTGATCCAAAGTACAGGCAAAACTGTAAAATTGTGAAATACTTTTACTATTTAAAATAACTGTTTTCTATTTAAATATATTTTAAAGTTTAATTTATTCCTGTGATCAAAGCTAAATTTTCAGCATCATTACTCAAGTCTTTAGTGTCACATGCTCCTTCAGAAATCCTTCTAATATACTAATATAATAAAAATGAATAATTTTATTTAGCAAGGATGCTTTAAATTGATCAAAAGTGATGATGAAAGACATTTATAATGTTACAAAAGATTTTTATTTTACGTAAATGTTCTGCTTCTGAACTTTCTATTCATCAGAGAAACCTGAAAAAAAATTAAAATTTTTCAACATAATTATAGTAATAATAATATAATATAATTATAATATAATAAATAAGCTTTGAAATCACAGGAATAAATGACATTTTTAAATATATTCAAATAAAATAGCACAAATATTTCAAAATTGTACTGTTTTTCCTGTACTTTGGATTAAATAAATGCAGGCTTGGTGAGCAGACTTCTTTAGTATAGTATTAAAATCTGTTCAAAAGCTTTTGATTGGTAGTGTATATATTTCTTTATTTATTTTAAGAAAATACATACATTAAAGACAGTAATTATATATTATTAAACATCTTAATATTATTACATTAATACATTATATATTATCAAATGTTTTAGTGTAAAAAACATTTTCTAATAGTACAAAAGTAAAAGCTTTTCATTGTTTTAGTCAGTGTTTACACACATTTCGTGGAATGACCCAAGGGATTATAAAGGTGGAACCATTACGACGTTTAACCAGAGCAGTCGCGCATGCGCAGACACGGAAGTTTACAGTCACCTAATACAGTCTTCAAAGCATCCATCATTCATATGAATGAAACATAATTAATTATGTTAACTCGGCCCCTTAGAACACAAAAGTTAAACTCTTTAACAATACATAAAACCAGTCGAGTTTCCATGACATAGAACCTTTACTCATCTTCTGGAAAACTTTGGTCACATACTTAACTTATCAAAACAAAGCAAATATCTTGTTGAAAAACAAAATAATATAACAAAAAAACAACCAAAATGCAAAACTAAGACTAAATATAACTATCTCTGATACACAAGGAGCTTCATTACGTGCAATATTTGCAAAAAAACACACAACCGTCTCAATTAAAACCCCGTATTTAAACACAATTTTGCTTGTTACTAAAACAAACACTATGCGAATTTCATCTGACGACTGTTAATAATATAGACTCATTAATTAGCAGCATGCTAGCTCGCCACTGTAAAAGCAATTAAACACAACTTAACACAAACAACAAACCTCTCGCTGCTCTAAATAGAAGCCACGCAACAAATAAAGTAACGTTAATTAAAGTCACTCACGTTATCTGTAAGTCCGGTAAGAGCAGCTGTCTTTGTGGACAGAGAAGCGACAGACTGTCCCGGTTAGCGGTGACAGATTCCCTCGATGTTAAATATTCCCTTTTTCAAAGCCGCTGTCCTTCCTCTAAGAGTGTCCGGCTTCAGACTGAAGTCCACAGGAATAACAGCGACCTCAGTGGTGACACGGTAGCTGTGACAGGCACAGGCTGTGTCTCAAAACACAGTGAGCTGACTATCTATACAGCTCATGTGGGCGTCATACAGTCATTGGCTGTTATAGGAACGCGCAATAAGTTGCATCTCATTGGCTTGTTTTTAAGTTTACATCTTACACGACGGCCCAAAATGCTGCCTAAGTAGGGAGCGTACTGGGTTTTTGAGACACAGCCGCTACATCGGTCTAATGACTAAAATAACATTACTTTTACCATTTTTAACATCGTTTGTTTACTAGAAAAGTAGAGTAATGTGTTATACGTGAAATATTACAGCTATTTTTAATGAGTGTGTAGTACATAAACGAGCAAAATACAAGTTTAATCAAAACAAATGTTTCATTTTTCATTTTATCAGTTCTTTTCAGACAAATCGCGTTGCTTCGTCAGCATTCTATTTAAAAAGACGTGTTTTTTAATGGTTATATTGTGGGACTAAACAAAAAGCATTTTTTTTTCTCTACAGGGGCTTTATAAGTATACACACTGCAAGGAATGTTCCCAGTAGAAAATGGCCTATACCAGGCCTCAACGTAGTAAATGGTTAAATAATATTCTAAGAAGAAATCTCACTTTGTTTAAGTTGTGTTGAATATGAAAAAGTGTCGGTTAAGGGATGAGGAGAAAGTCAAGAGGTTGTCTACTGGATTGTCATGGTTACTAAAAGGTGCGCAACTGATACAAACTGGAGACTCATTAATATTTTATTGGCTTGTAATTCAAAACTTATAGAAGTATTCCTAAGTTGAAATCTAATACTTCATTGAAAGCAGACTTTGTGTTTGTAAATCTAATTAGGACACCTGATATCTCACTGCGTGGCACTGTATCAAATTTCTTAGCAAAACAGCTATGAGGAGAAAAAAAATAGTTTAAAGACGTTTTTTTTCCTATAGGACTTAATGCTAAAATGTTTCTCAGGTTGTTTGTACAGTTTAACTAGCAGCTTGAGTTAAAGTAGTCTCACATAGTTATAAAGTATTATAATATCTGATAAGGTTTTACAGAATTGTATCTTGTATTTACTTATATTAAACAATAATTTCTTCAGAAACAACGAAACGATTTCAAAACAGGAGTTATCTGGTGAGCAGAACACCATTAATTAGATTTAATGCCACACTGACTTTTGCATTTCCCAGGAGCTTTGCACAGATAAAAACAATCGTACATTGTGCTCCAGAGCACATATGCCAGCAACACAACATAAGCGAACATATAACAGAAGAACAGCTTGGTTTCCAGACACTGTGACTCATCTTAAATGATATTGTTGCCTTAGAAGGTTTAGTTAAAAATGAAAAAGCCTGAGGTGAGGAGGAGTGTTATACCAGCTGGGAGATATTCTGGTTGTTTTCCACAGTTACATGAAAGCATAATGTATAACTTGAGTCTGAATATGCAATTTCAGCCCTTTTCTGGAGGTGGGACTGTAAAATTATAAGGTAAACGTGCACCAAAAAAGCTGAGCTGACTAATTAAACAGATGTACACAAATTAGTGAATTTTTTTTTTTTAATAAAAAAAATATATATGTATATATAAACACACACACACAGATATATATATATATATATAAAGGTAAGGTATCTTTTATTTGTCCCCTTAGGGAAATTCATTTGCAGTGTTATCAGCAGGCATTTCATAAAACTAACACCACAACATAAAACAGGTAACACAATAACCCTCACAAAAATACAAATCCAACAATGGACAAATAAGATGCCAGACCAGACTTCATGGTGCTTTGCTACTGTTTCAATTAAAGCAGAAATAAATCGAAGTACTGAAATGACTATATACCATGCTTTAAGAAAGTATACATTTTTTTCACATTTTATGATGTTGCAGCCTTATATTAAATTGCTTTAAATAACTTTTTTCCCCACCATAATGACAAAGCAAAAAACTGATTTGTACGTTGCATAAATAGATGCAGATATTAAATATAGATATTGTAGATATTACTACACTTCAAGTGGAGTTAATCTGTGGCAAATTCAACTGAATGGGTATAATATGTAAAGGCACACTACGAATACTTTTGCAATTTAATAATTTCAGTGCTCACTGATGCTTCAGAAGGAAGGGGGGGGGGGGGATTTGTATTTGAAGATCAGCGTAAATGTAACTTATTTTGTCTTCTAGGAAACATTTAAGTATCTTCTGTAGCTTCAGAAGGGCAGTACTAAATGAAAAAAAAAAGATATTCAGGCAAAATAAGAAAAATGTACACATCTTCATTCTGTTCAAAGGTTTACACCCGTCTCTTAATGCATCGTGTTTCCTTCTGAAGCATCAGTGTGCATTTGAATCTTCTGTAATAGTTGCATATGAGTCTCTCAGTTGTCCTCAGTGTGAAAAGATGGATCTCACAATCATAAGTCATTGTTGGAAACAGTTCAAATACACAAAAATGCTGAAAACCAAAGAATTTGTGGGACCTGAAGGATTTTTCTGAAGAACAGCAGGCAGTTTAACTGTTCAGGACAAACAAGGGAATCATGAACAACTATTACTAAACAGAACAAAACAAAAAAAAGCTGTGGATCATTCGGGTAACAACACAGTATTAAGAATCAAGCGTGTGTAAACTTTTGAACAGGGTCATTTATATAAATTTATAAACTTATTTTCTCTTGTGAACTATATGTAAAAGTCTTTTATGTGAAATATCTTATTCGGGTCAGTACTAACTAAAAAATAACATGCATTTTGTATAATCCCTCTTATTGTTGTAAAAAAAATTAACATTTTGCAGATTCTGCAAGGTGTATGTAAACTTTTGACTTTAACAAGTAAACAATAATAAAAATTACACAACACAAGTGGCAAATTTAGTATTAGGGGTTGCCCTCCTTGTACCCTCAGTGGTAACCAATCCCTCAAAACATTTCAGCTTAAATTACAGCTCATTCCATATGCTGCTGGCCTGCTGGCAGATGGGTAATTCCACAAAGCACTGAAGTAATAACTGAGCGTTGAGTGCATGATCCACTCAAAGAGTCTCATTAGCTCTAACACTTCAGAATTAAAGGAGATAAAGGAAGTTTCTCATATGGAGAACACAGCAGGGATGCAATCTCAAAAGAGGTGAAGAAGGTGAGGCCATCACAGGTGGTCGTTTTCAAGGTTTCAAAGTTGATCAAATGATACAGGCTATTAGACGTTTCTTTTGAACTAGAATTTAATGAACTTTCTGGTCTTAAGATTAGGTTCTTTGATTATAATTCTCATACTGGCTACAGTGCGCACATTAAGGACTGTATACCAATATATTTTAAACGAATGATTCTTATTTCTCTGCATTTGATTTCCCCAGTCTTGAACATTACACTCTGAAGTGCTCAGGGATCAGGTGGTTCATTATCACCAAAATATTCTTGCCCAGGATGAAACACAAATACATCAAGCATTTCAATTTGAGTATTGGGAGGCAGACGGTCATCTGTCTTGATCGTGTGGGATGCCAATCTGATCATCTGCATGAACAGACAAAAAATCTGCCCTCCAGCAGAGACAGAAAGGAGTCTGGCAGAACTAATGAGTTTAGAATATGTATAAGAAACGTTCTTGGGGAAAAAAGTTTTTATTTATTGTATATGTACTTAAATTTGGGCCTAGTGCTTATCTTAAGGGGTTAGCTAACAAAAAAAATCCAAACTTGTAAATTAAGATATTTTTGATGAAATCGGAGACCTTTCTGACCTTGCATCAACAGCAACGAAACTGACACGTTCATACTCAGAAAGGTAGTAAGGACATTGATAAAATAGTCCATGTGACATCAGTAACATTATGAAGCTAGAATATTTTGAAGAAATTATTGAATAATGTTATTTTGTTTTCTTTGCACACAAAAAGTATTCTCGTAGCTTGATGTCACATGGACTACTTTAACAATGTCCTTTTCTGGGCCTTGAACGTGGTAGTTGCGTTACTGTCCATGCAGAGAAAGGTCAGAAAGCTCTTGGATTTTATCAAAAATATCTTACTTGGCATTCCGAAGATGAACGAAGGTCTTACGAGTTGGGTGAATTTTCCCTGACACAATTTTTAAAAATAACTTGTACTTGGATTCAGCATCTTAGTGGCCATTTTATTTTGTAACATTCTATTTACAGCTATTATTTTATTGAATTTCAACAACAAATCATCAATTTCCAAAACAAATTATATATTAATTTTAATATTATTAATTTCATAAAGCAAGCATTTTTTAATTTCATTTCATTTCATTTCCCATCCATGAAAAGTCCTGTGGGAAGAGGTTGAGGTTGTAGTAACATTAAATGATCTGTAGGAAGCGTATGACCTAAACAATTAGGCATTTTGCTGTCTGTGAAGTCTGAGAATGAGCCGTTTGATTCGCTGCCTCTTCCTCTTGACGGTCCTCAGTGAAAACCATCCCTTCAGGTCCATGCTGCGATGGAAAGTTTGTGGTGGGTCCTAAAACAATGAGTAAGACCAGTTTTTAAATACAGAAAACCAAACTAAACAATACAACAGATACTAATCAAAATACCTTGAGAAAGCTCTCCACATATTGCAGAAGGTAGATGCCACAGTCTGTATAATTATCCTGCTGTGGGACGAGGGGATTCCATCCTTTCATCACTCCATTTCCAAAACACTGTTCAGAGCCCATTTTGACCTTCCATTCCTCTTGTAAGTACCTTGGATTAATAGAAAATAAGTGGCTAGAATGGCAATGTTGTAATAAACATTTTAAGTACTAAATATTTTATTGCCAATTCCACCATTTTAAATATGCCACCAAGATACATTTAAGTAGCCGGCTGACATGCATGAGGTTTGCTCTGTTTGGGGGCAGATTTCCATTTGTGTGTCAGCAACGAGTCCTTGGAATTGATTTAAACAAATGAGACTTTCTAGCATACAAATGTCTCCAATGAGATTTGAATGTGGTCCAGTGAAGGACTCGGCTTTCTGAGCTGCCAAACTCCCCCTTGAGGCAGACAGCATTTTGTCTCATAGGAAACGGTTGTTAATTGGCGACATTTGTTGCCTAATGCAGGACTACAGATGCACAAGAAAAAAAAAAAAAGAAAAAAAGTGTGTTAATGCACAGGTGCAAAAAAATAAACAAGCACTTGAAACAGAAGAAGATAATTACTCTTGGAGTATCTGCACCACTGATGATCTTCCACTGCAGCTGAGGGAGTCCATGATGAGTATGCATGGTCTACAAACACAGACAGTTCATCAAATGACTGGGTGCAAACGGAACATATCATCGACTTGTTACTGCCATCTAGTGACGGGTAAAGGGAAAACATGGGGGGGAAAAAGCCCAGACTCACTGCTCAGAGACATTGCTTTCACTGTTAAGGACAGATCTGTTCATGGCAGTCTGTAATTCAGAAATGGAAAAGGTTAATTCACTCTCTACTGATTTGTTACCGAGTTAGAAAGTGATTAAATCACATTACCTGAACATCATCCTCAGCCTCATCATCTGAAAGGAAGCAGAAACTTGTGTCCAAGTCGTCTGTGGAGGGGAACACGCATAATGAGGCATAATTATCACAGAATACAATTTTCACTCATCCCTTGGTTAAAAGTAACTAAATGGAAGTACAAAAAAAATAAATCGCTATCTTCAGGAAGAATGCATGAAAAACAGCATGCTTGGAAATAATGTTTCACGTCTTCGACTGCATTCATTAGGCCTATAACCACCCAATAATAGCAATAGCACTAAGTCAGTTTTTATCGAAATACAAACTGTGTCTTAGAATAATGCGTTATACTGTTGTAATTTCTGAGGTATATAAGTGACTATTTACAAGCTGTTTTATTCAAGGTATAATATAGTAAATGATTTGAAATAATATTTACCGTCTTCCATTCATTATTTATAACGTGCCAGCCACCCACAATAATTTTGTGCTTTGTCGCGTTTAATAAACGTTTCTTGAAAAATTGTGCGACCTGGCTGATATGGATTGGTACAGAATTGGGTTTATTCCTGAAGTTGAAGAGGCTTGGGCATATTTTAAATTCTTGTTTAGAACTGTTTTGAACAAACATGCCCCTTTGAAAAAGATTAGAGTGAAGAATCGTTTTAGCCCCTGGTTCAGTTCAGATTTGTCTGAGCTTATTCGCCAAAAACATACCTTATGGCATAGAGCACAGACATCTAATAGTTTATCTGACTGGCAACTCTATAGGGCTATAAGAAATAAATGTACCCAATCTATCAGACAGGCAAAATCAAGTTATTTTAAACATCACTTAACTGTTAATGGTCCTGATCCTCGAAAATTTTGGAATATCATAAAAAAAAAAAATGGAAAATGAAAATATTTCTTCCCGTTTGCCTGTTGTAATTAAATATAATGGCGTTGTTACCACAGACAAATCCAAAATGGTGGATCAATTTAATAGACATTTTGCTAATGCTGGTTGTGCTTACGGGAATAGTTCTGTTATGTCTAATCGTTCTCCTGAAAATTCAGCATCTGTTTCTCATTCATCTGCTTTGGATCCTCCTTTTTTATTTCAGTCTATACAGGAATCTGAGGTACTTGAGGAATTGCTAAACTTGGATATTTATAAATCTGCGGGATTGGATGAAATAGACCCATTATTTCTAAAGAAAGCAGCTTATATTATTGCAGCGCCTATTGCCTGCATTTTTAATCTTTCTCTTAAAACTGGTGTCTTTCCGAGGGACTGGAAATCTGCTGCTGTAACCCCACTTTTTAAAGGGGGTGACGACACAGATTTAAATTGTTATAGACCTATCTCCATTTTGCCATGTCTCTCTAAAATATTGGAGAAGTTAGTCAACAAGCAGCTTATACACTATTTGGAGACTTATAATATTCTTAGTCAGGCCCAGTCTGGTTTTAGATCTGGGCATAGTTGTATCACTGCTACTCTTAAGGTTCTTAATGATATCATATGTGCCATTGACAGCAAAGAGTACTGTGTAGCTGTATTTGTTGATCTGGCAAAAGCTTTTGACTCTGTGGACCACAAAATATTGCTGGATAGGCTAAGAGGTATGGGATTCTCTGAGAGTTGTCTGGCCTGTTTCAGGAGTTATTGTTCTGGTCGTTCACAATCAGTGGGGGTTGAGGGGCTTCTGTCAGATCCCCTGCCCCTATTTAAAGGTGTCCCACAAGGAAGTATATTAGGGCCTACACTTTTTAATATTTACGTTAATGACATTGTTCTTGAAGCAGGTGATTCTCAAGTACATTTATACGCTGATGATACTATAATTTATACTTTGAGCTCTTCTCTGACTACTGCATTATCTTTATTGCAGGCCAGTTTTACTCGTATTCAATGTGCTTTTTCTAGACTGCATTTAGTTTTAAATATAAACAAAACAAAATGCATGGTTTTTAATAGAAAATTTTCACATGTTGAGTATCCAGCTAAATTTTTTACTTTGGACGGCTCTGAGATTGATTATGTTGATTGTTATAAATACCTTGGTATTTGGCTTGATAGTAAGCTATCATTTGAAACCCATATAAACGCATTGCTTACAAAGGTTAAAACTCGTATTGGTTATCTTTTTCGTCATAAATCATCTTTTACGTATTCTTTTGGTTAAAATGACAGTTCTTCCAATTCTGGATTATGGTGATGTTGTTTATAGGTCTGCTTCAAAAACTCTTTTACACAAATTGGATGTTATTTATCATGCTGCAATCTGCTTTGTGACTGGGGCTTCATTTAACACTCACCACTGTCATTTGTATTCTTTATTGAACTGGCCTTCTCTTCATTCTCGCAGATAAATGCATTGGTTTCTGTTTATTTATAAAACCCTTGTTGGGAAAATGCCAAGATATTTGCAGTCACTACTTAATGTTCACAAAACCAGTCGTAATTTGCATTCTTGTAGTATTATAAATTTTTTTATACCCAAAGTCCGCACCTCTTTTGGTCGCTACTCTTTTCAGTTTTCTGCTGCCAATGACTGGAACCATTTGCAGCAGATCTTAAAGCTTAGTTAATTTATTTCCTTTGCTTCTTTTAAAAATTTAATTCAGTCAGTAGTACAGGATCATTGTACTTGTTTTTAGTTATCTGTTGTTGTTATGTCATTGTGTAAAATTTTGTTATTTGTTTTGTATGTTTTCTATTGTTTTGTACCTGTTACTTATGCTGCCTCTTGGCCAGGTCGTTATTGTAAATGAGAATTGGTTCTCAATTGACTTACCTGGTTAAATAAAGGTTGTTATTATTATTATTATTATTATTATTATTATTATTATTATTATTATTATTATTATTATTATTATTATTATTATTAATATAACAGAGCTCAGCTTTCAAATTTTGTCAGTTTTATCACAAAATACAAATTATGAATGTGTTTTTCCTATTTATTTCAAGTTTACAGCACAATATAGATGTGAAGGAACATCAGAAGGAATGAAAAAAAAAACAGTATAGTAGTATTTAATGAAACAAATGTCTCATTGTAATCGGCAAGATGATTCAAACAGAAATACAGCGATCTGACACATTATTTTAATAAACATTATTTGTATTTCACTATAAACAAAGATTTTTGGATTGCAAAAAAGGCTAGAATACACTCGAAATATTAGAACTTTAATCCTGTAATTGCTACAAATTAATTTGTAATTTTGACTTTATTCTTGAAAACATTTACTTTATTCTCATTATTTCAACTTTATTGTTGAAATATTTAGACTTTATTCTCAATTTCAACTTTAATCAGTGACAAATGCACCAAAATTGATATAAATGCTGATAAGTGCTATATCATAGAGCAGTTCAAAAAGAGCAGAAGCAAAATAATTAATCCAACAGATTTTGTCCTTTATCTTACACCACCATTTTGCTCTGGCACCACATCGGTTTTCTAAATTACCTATGGATTGACTCCATCTGGAGAGCTGCTTTGAGGATTCTGGAGAGTAGAAGAGGGACATGGGATTGGGTGGAGACTGATTGCAAAGAGACTCCACTGAATACCTTCGCCCATTGAGACTAAGATCCAAACCACTGGTCTGTGAAATCTTGCCAGGAAAACAGATGACAGCCAGGTACCAGTGAGCCCTGAGGACACATTACACCGGAGGAGCTCTTATTAAGACATGCTCTTTAGGTTACTTAATTTATACAATCTGAAAGTCTGCAAGAACTTTTTTTAAACGATCACCAAAGATGCAGGATGTTCAACTTTGTTGAGCGACTCACATTTCATTAATCGGGACAAATATAAAGTCCTTCTCAAAAAGGTTGACGCTCCTGGTCCAAGTTTTCACCCGACTGTGTTGGCGTTCTTGAATGCTGTAATACAGTGCAGTGTTGACACCTATTATGTTTATGTCATTTTTGTACAAGACCATATTTTATACATACGATAAACCTGTAGTTCCTGGAAGCCTTCGCTGATCTTTCTGAGTAAGGCGCTTGAAGAAGAAAGAGCTGAACACATGGTACTTGGAGACATCTTCCTTTTCCTGCTGCTCGCAGAGCAAATACCTGGTCAAAAAACAAGTGTCATTACAGTGCCAATGAACTGAAGAACATAGCCACTTCTACAATCCCAATAACTTTAACCTTAGATAGAAGTCTATTATCACATCATTTAGGAATTCTCCTTCCTCAAGACAGTTGAGGTCCTCCTCTGTGATGGTTAAACCCCCTTTGGCTGGAGGAGGTGGGTACACCAATAGTCTGCAAAGAGATGGTGAGAAGAGTTCTTCTAGAAAATAGTAATCACAAGAACTGATCAGCTCAGTTTAGGCCAGGCAACTGACTTTTTGATATCCTGTTTGGAGGATGAAGGAAGCTCTATTAAATCATCCTCATCACTGTCTGAGACACTGAGGGCTGCAATTTCACATTGATGTGGATCAGGAGAGGCTGAAAATGGCACAAAGCCCTGCTAAACATTGAGAGAAAGAGCTAAACAACTGAAAGACATGTTAAGATTTTTTTATTTTTTTATTAATTATGTGGTAATATAAAAGGAAAATGAAAGGTAAGAGAAATAGAAAGTAGAAGTAAAAGGACAAGGAAAAGGGAAGGATAAGAAAAAAGGAAGAGGAAAAAGGATTGAAAAAGGCAAAGAAATAAAGAAAAGGGAATTAAAAGAAAAAAGGAAAGGACAAGCTAGGAACAAACAAAAGATAGAGTAAAGAAAAGGAAAAGAAAATCTAAAAAGAAAACGGACAAGGGATAGGGTTGCAAAAGGAAGAAGGAAAGGAAAATGAAGTAAAGGGACAAAGGATAAGGGAAGCAAGAGGAAAGGAGATTTAGACAGAATGAGGAAAGAAATTAAAAGGAAAACAAAAATTAAGGAAAGGGGTTGTAAAAGGAAGGGGGAAAAGGAAGCAAAAAAGTAAACAAAAGTAAAAAGGGAAAGAAAAGGAAAGAAAAATAAAAGGAGGAGGAGGAACAAAAAGAAAAGGAATTAAAATATGGACATGGGAAAGAGTTGGAAAAGAAAGGGGAAAAACTAAAGGAAAAGGAAGTAAAAGGGCAAAGGATAAGGGAAGCAAGAGGAAAGGAAATAAAAAGTGAAAATGTGAAAGGAAAATGAGGGGAAAAGGAAGGGGAAAATGGACAAGGTTAGGGGTTGTAAAGGGAAGTAAAGGGACAAAGGAAGAGGAAGCAAGAAAAGGAAGTGAAAAATGGACAAGGGAAAGGGCTGTAAAAGGATGGGGAAAAGGAAAAGGAAGTAAAGGGACAAAGGAAGAGGAAAGGAAATAAAGGAAGTGAAAAGTAAATAAAAGGAAAACAAAATAAGAGAAGGGAGATGCTATAAATGGAAGGGGAAAAGGAAGTAAAGAAACAAAGGAATAGGAAACAAAAGGAAATAAAAAGGAGGTTAAAAGGAGAAGTAAAAGGAAAGGAAAATAAGACAGAAGGAGCAAAGAAAAATGAAAAGGAAATGAAAAATGGACAAGGGAAGGGGTTGTAAAAGGAAGGTGGAAGAAAAAGAAAGTAAATGGACAAAGGAAGAGGGAGCAAGAGGAAAAGAAATTACAAGGAAGTGAAAAAAGAAAGTAAAAGCAAAAAAAGTACAAAAGTAAAAAATGACAATCAAAGGGAAGGGAAAAGGAAGTAAAGGGACAAAGGAAGGACAAAAGAAGGAGAAAGTAGAAGCAAGAAGAAAGTAAAAAGACAAGAAAAGAACCAGAAAAGGGAAAATAAAAGGACAGAACAAAAATTAAAGGAAACAAACAGGAATAGGGAAAATGGAAGTGAAAGAAAAGAAAACAAATGGACAGGGAAATAGATGTAATGAGACAAACAGGGATAGCAAAGAAAATAAGAAAAGGAAAAAAAAGGAAGTAACAGGACAGGGAAAAGACGAAGGAAATGGAAGTAAAGGGACAGGACAGAAAAGGAACAGAATGGAATAATAAAAATCTGAAAAAGTTTGAAAAACCTGACTCATGACAGGAAGTTCATCTTCAGGGTGAAGCACAGTGAACTAAACAGAGCAAAATAAAATGGATGTTATAGGAAAGGACATCAAAAAGAAAGCAAATATGCTATACAGAGCAAGATGAGTCGTTTTTTAGACAAAAGTACATTTAAATTACTGGTGCACCTTTAAATCAGCAAATTAAATATTAATTTACATTTACTTGGCCAATGATCGGCTAATGCAAGGTAATTGGAAATCACATGACTTTCCTTAAAAGAAAAAACTAAATTACAGGTATGGAACATGAGGACATTATAATGAACGTGACAAATATTTTAACTGCATGCCATCAAGACCCACCTCCTGTTTTCGGCCACACTGATGTATCTTCAGTCTGTTACTGGCTTCTTCAAATGACAGCTTAGCTGGAAAACAGCTGATATGATTACGCTCGCCCATCTCTGTGAAAATCTCCTCAAGTATGATTTGCTCTGGGAGCGTGATCTCATTCTCAAAGATAAGGACAACATATTTCTCGTTTTCATCTGAGGACACAAAAGAAATCATTTTACATTAACTCTCAAAGCAAGAACATCAATTACACTTCATCATGCAGTGCCTGCTGGAAAAGTTGTATTTGCGACTCACTCCTGTTCTGGCAGTCACACCACATTTTTGAATCATCTTTAAACATGTCAAGCTGGAACTGCAGATGAAGGCACATCTCAGGTGTCGTCTGTAGAAACAGGGTGGGTAGCTTCTGCACAGTGCACCATTCACAACCGATCAAATCTGATGCTTCTATTCGTCCTATAATAG
The DNA here is from genome assembly GCA_033026305.1 of Cirrhinus molitorella. Lineage (NCBI taxonomy): Eukaryota > Metazoa > Chordata > Actinopteri > Cypriniformes > Cyprinidae > Cirrhinus > Cirrhinus molitorella. The sequence goes on from CM065135.1 coordinate 8,225,153, forward strand.
TTTTAACATTATTAACATATGTTCATTGCAGAATTGCAAGATACAAACTCGCATTTGCGAGAAAAAAAATCTGAATTGTGAGATACAAACTTGCATTTGCAAGAAAAAAAGAATCAGAATCGTGAATTGTTTTCATCTCGCAATTCTGCCTTTTTCTCGCAACTGTTGATGAATGAGTTTATATCACAGAATTCTGCAAAAAAAGTCATGAGAGTTTATACTCATAACTGCAAGAAATAAATATAAACTCGCAATTCAAACTTTTTTCGCAGAATTGCATAATATAATTTTTCACGAGAAATTCAGAATTACAATACAATTTTTTGTGTTCTTGCAATTCTGATTTCTTGCAGTTGTGAGTTTCTCACGCAATTCTGCAAAAAAAGTAATAATTGTGAGTGTTTATCTTACAGTTTTGACTTATATTCTCATTGTGTTTATATCAAGCAAATTTAGCGACAGTCATAACTAAGTTTTTATCTTGCAATTCTGAATTTATTTCTCGCAATTGTGAGTTTATATCACACAATTCTGCAAAAAAAAGTCAGAACTGTGAGTTTACATCTCACAATTCTGACTTTATTTGTTGCAATTGTGAGTTTATATCTTGCAATTCTAAGAAAAAAATGTCAGAATTGCGAATTTGTATCACAATTCTGAGAAAAAATAAGCCAGAACTGTGAGATAAAAAGTCACAATAGCCCTTTTGTATTTTTAATTTAGAACCATTTTGTTTTTGTGGGTAAACTATTCATTTAAACCATATTCACAAATGTTAAATCTTGAGGAATCAGGAATTCTGACTTTATTTCTCGCAAATATAACTTTTTTTAAATTACGCAATTATGTGAAAAAAGTCATAACTGTGAGTTATCATCTCGCAATTCTAACTTAAAGTTTATATCTTGCAATTCTAAAAAAAAAAAATAAAAAAAAAAATGGCAGAATTGCGAATTTGTATCACACAATTCTGAGAAAAAAAGTGAAGAACTGTGAGATAAAAAGTTGAGGTAGCCCTTTTTATTTAGTTGGCGAAAATGGGTTTCCATAAGAAACAAACTCACCTACATTGTGGATTACATTTTCAGAACATTTTTGTTTTTTGTGGTAAACTATTCCTTTAAACCATATTCACAAATGTTAAATCTTGAAGAAACAGGAATTCTGACTTTATTTCTCGCAAATATAACTTTTTTTTAAAATCCCGCAATCCCGCAAAAAAAGACATAATTGTGAGTTTTTATCTTGCAATTCTGACTTTCGCTTTGGATCACACAAATCTGAGAAAAAAAATGTCAGAACTGTGAGATAAAAAGTTGAGGTGGCCCTTTTTTATTTTTTATTTAGTGGCAAAAAAGGGGTTTCCATTAGAAACAAATTCACCTACATCGTGGATTACATTTTTAGAACTGTTTTTTTTAGGGTAAACTATTCCTTTAAACCATATACACAAATGTTAAATCTTGAGGAATCAGGAATTCTGACTTTATTTCTCGCAAATATAACTTTTTATAATCACGCAATTCTGTGACAAAAGTCATAATTGTAGGTTTTATCTTGCAATTCTAACTATTTCTTACAATTGTGAGTTTATATCATGTAATTCTGTGGAAAAAAAGTCATAATTGTGTTTTTATCTCGCAATTCTAACTACTCTCACAATTGTGAGTTTATATCTTGCAATTCTAAGAAAAAAAGTCAGAATGGCTCATTTGTATCAAACAATTGTGAGAAAAAAAAAAAGTCAGAACTGTGAGATAAAAAGTCGCAATAGCCCTTTTTTATTTTTTATTGAGTGGCGAAAATAGGTTTCCATAAGAAACTAACTCACCTACATTGTGGATTAGATTTTCAAAAAATGTTTGTTTTTTTGGGTAAACTATTCCTTTAAACCATATTCACAAATGTTAAATCTTGAGGAATCATTTGTGTCTGAAAGCCTGCTGTTTGTAAATGTGCACAGGCTTTACCTTTATTTGTGATCTCGATGTAATCCACTGTAAACTGTAAATGAAACACACATATATCAGGTGTATATCAGGTGTTGAATTATGCATTATGAATTCAGTAAAATTGTAATTAATATTTACGGTGCACTGGGCGGTCAAAGCATCAGATCTTCTGAAAGTCTTGGTCAACATTCCAACTTTGAAACATCTGATGTTGAGTGTAAGACTGTTTAGTCTTTGTGCAACATGTCTCTTTGGGCTTTTTGGCAACGTGGCCTTCTTGGAAATTGGATTTTTCATTCTGACACGACGGATGATGTTTCCAAACTGTGTTAGAAATAAAATGCATTAGTTTTAAATTGAATCAAATAATATAGAGTATATTTTACTTTCCTTCTTTTTTACCTCATCTCTCATTCGATATTTTCGCAGAAGCTGTTTCGTCCGAGATGTTTCATCAGGATTCTGAAAAGTGAATTTCTTCTGACCCATGAATATGTCTGTTATAGACGATGAGACAAAAGAAAATGTTTAGCCCTGTAAAGCCTGACATCACATAATAGTCAGAAAACAGTTAAAACAGAAAAAATGTTTTAAAACAAACATTAGGCCTTTAGGCTCATACAGTCAACCCAAGCTGATTCAGTCCATCTTGAAATATTACTACAATGAGCTATTCTTACATTTAATTTATTAAAATTATTACAAATTTCAAAGCAATAAGACATGTACTACAACCTGAAGGGGGATATTTTACTAATTATATTAAAAGGCCTTTTACTTGTTAAAAAAAATATAAGTTACTCATCACATGTCACAATGCATTTTCATTTATCTGTGATGGTGCTTTTATATTAACTTTATGCAAGTTACCGGTGTCAGCAAATGAAAAAATCTCTTCATATTGGGTGTCCATCTCATCTCTGGTTTCCTTTTCCTCATTACCTGACAACACTTCTGTAGAGAGGCCAGATATGATACAGTTTGAATTACCACAACAAACAGCTAAATATATAATAACCAATGACTTGCCTATTAGAATACATAAAACAGCCTTACCTACAGAAGGACTGTTGGCACGATGTTTTCTACATAGACAAAGAGTCAATAGTCACTTTATTCCATTTTCATTAGCCAATTAATGCATTTCATTACCTTGACCGTTTTTAGTGATGTCAAACCTTGTGTCACTCCTCCAAGTGGACTGCAGAGCGTAGCTGAAGCGTTTGAATGGTTGTTCAAAACATCGTTTGAAAGGTTCAGCTTTGCTTTCAGTCTTGACACTTGAGTCAGACTGGCCACTAAAATAAACATATATGGAATTAATATAATAATATATCAGGTTAAATCAAGTTTTGTTATTTTTTTATTCGTTCCGAACTCACGCACTTACGTCAGTACTGTTCCCATTCCGAGTCCGACAGCGTTTCCCTTCAGCGGTTTGATTTTCGAAATGTTTTTTCGATCTTGGCCAAATGAACGAACCTTGTCCAAAACAGAAATGACACAACTCACAATGGCTAGAGTAAATATGACGCTAACTTTAATAAAATAACGTAACATGTCGTTGTTGGCCACGTAGCTTCAATGATTCGCCAAAAATCGCCAACTGGCAAACAATAATTAATACCTTTTATTAACGTTAGTTTTCTACCACTCACCATTTTAGAGTTAGCCTCTGACCAACAAATGAAAAAAAAAAAAATCAAGCTTTACGTAACGCAAACGTATCCATCAGCTGCTCTGATAGCTAGCAGGTGTTTCTCAGCGGCGTCGGCGCGTGGGAATTTTAATTCAGTGAACCGAAGCTTTGACTGAAAGTTAAAGAGTCATTGAATCATTTACTTGATTCCTTTTGAATCTTTCACAGCTACAATGCTATTTTTTATTTCCTCTATACAACTCTAGTAAGATAGCTTAACCAGTAAACATTTTTTTTCCCGCAAATAACAACTGGATTTTCTTCATTTTGTCAACTGCTGTGCATGACTTTTATAAAATACTTAAGAAGTCATCAGAATCTCGTTAAAACAGCGACTCCTTCAATAAATAAGGGCCGTTTTCGTTATTGTATTGTATTGTATTTTATTTTATTTTTTTGTTTTAAAATTTACAAAGGCTGAATCTATGGAAGCCCGTTTTCGGCACTGACTAAAAAAAATTAAAAAGGATAAAAAACATTTATCTTTCGCAATTCTGACTTTATAACTCGCAATCGCAAGTGTTTATCACGCAATTTTGACTTAATTTCTCAGAATTGCGAGTTTATATCTCACAATTCTGACTTTATAAAACTGAATTAAATATATATATATTTTTAAATTCAGTGAAGGAAACGAGCTTCCGTACCAATGTGTTTATAAATTTCGACTTGTAAAGTCATGATTTCTACTTTCTATCTCATAATTTCGACCATTTTTAAAGTCATAATTTTTTATCTTGTAATGGCTTAAGTAAATCATAATTTCGATTTTTAATCTAGTCATTGACTTAAATCATAATTTCAATTTTTAAGTCATAATTTCGACTTTTTATCTCATAATTATGACTTAAGTAGGCCTATGTCATAATTTCAACTTTATAAATTATAATTTTTACTTTTTATCTCGTAATTATGACTTTTAAAGTCATTTCCACCGTGAACATATGTTAATTTTCGATTTTTTAACTCGTAATGAGCTGAGCTCCCACACAATGTTTTAAATAATTATATGAAGCATAAACCGTAACATATTTCCACCCTATCATGGACATATATTACTGTTAAGTAGGCCTACGTTTTCATTGCAATATTAAGATGCAAATGCTATTTTCTGAAAGGTATGATTTTATGGAAACCATGTGTTTTTAAAAGAAACTCATACAATTCGCACATGTGTTTTTCTTATTTAGAGAAAACGCCGTCATTTCGCACTACTTTTATCTAGATTTATGAAATATCGAAGTTTTGCGCAAATCTGTAATGGAAACGCACCTAGTGACGCTATTGTATTGAAGCGCAAGAGACTAATTTGTTCACTTTAATGATTCGTTCAAAACACGGATTCTGTTCCTCAATGAAGCATCACTATTTAGAGCAGCCATACAGGCTTGCTTACATCAGACAGGTGTCGACCATCTGCTATGGTGAGCGTTTATCACCTGTTAGGCCAGAGACCTCTGAAGTTTCTAGTTTTGCACAGCTACTCTGCTTTCATGTGCGTGACCTCCTGGTTCCTCTGATCTGTTTTTTTGGGTTGGCCGACTGTAGAATTGAAGGTAACAGGTGGTAACTGCCATTGCAGGTCAATGGTCTGTTGTACTCTTGCAAAGTACAGTATTATTGCTGGTAATAATACGTTTCTCGGTTTTCCATCCCCTGAGCTCTCTAAAATAAAATGTCCATATTTGAAAGATTAAAAGATTTTACTAATACTAATACATGCAGTTTTATGGAATGCATGGACAAAATCTATTTTCACGAATGTTTATTTACTCAAAACAATTTAAGCAAACACAATTATGGCCATACTGAGACAATACAAGATGACTCAGGTTTTCAAACAGAGAGAAGTAGATTCAAAACGATGACATCTAGCATCTCTGTTTAATTTGATCAGGGCCTTTTACAAATCTGATATGATTTACAGTTAATAATGCACAGCCCATATGCTATTCAATAGCTGAGCGAAATAAATACAAAACAAAACACGTAAATGCAGCAACACTAGCAGCAAACGTCAGTTCAATTCGACATGACATCATCTGATCAGTAGTATCACATATTTGATTGCCACTAAAATAAAGTGTACACAGAAACAATGAGTACTGTCCCTCATGCTCAATGGTATCGTGAACACTAGTTAATATGACAGTAATTCCACTTTCCATCCATTTGGTGAGTTTCTATGTTGCAGTCTATGAGGTGTCAGAATAATGTCACAATCAAGCACAACAGAAAAAGAAAAAACAGATTTTCAAACAATCACTCATCAATTGTCAATGTATAACATTCACATGCTCCCTGGGTATAAGCAAAACAACCTGTGCCATAAGTTACTGTTGTCTCACACATTTTTAAAGCCTCGCTGACATATTTTCATGTCATTGTTTTTGTTTTTGTTTTTTTGTTTTGTTTTTTTTTATTTACCCTGTCACTGGCTCATTCACATTTAAAAGTATAAAAGTCCTCTCTACAGCTCAGCATTTATTTCCATCATGTCACTGACAAACTTGACATCAACATCTTTGCAGATACAAAAGATTCATTAGTTGGATATTACTAGGATTCTTCCTGATAGTGTCTGCTGTTTTAGTCATTTAAAGTGATAGTTCACCTAAAAATGAAATTCTGTCATTATTTACTCACCTTCATGTCATTCTAAAATCATATGATATTTTGGTTGTACAATGAATGGTGACTAAAGCTTTCAAGTTTCAAAAAGGATGCAAAAGCACCATAAAAAATGTGTGCATTTGTGGTGCATTTGTGTCCTTTTTGACGTTTTACAGAATAGTAATTTCTGTGTAAACTATCCCTTTAAAAATGTACAGTCAATGAGAGAGGCAGACTGAAGCTGGAGACGGATGGTGTGATACTGATCATTTCATATTGAATGAAGCCGAGACAGACCTTAAAGAAAATGTGTATGAAAGTCTTACAACAAATAACTGCATTCCAGGCGACATTTTTCTTCATTTTCTTTTTTTTCTTTAAAAACGTATTTCCCATCACGATATTTACATTTTTTTTTCAGTCCGTTGTGCTACCCACAATCTATGACACCTTTTTTTTTGTTCATTCTCTATGTCGATATGTAAAACATGCTGTGACAGCTAGGATGTGTTATTGTTGGTGCTACTGTCTGGATGGGGATGAGGACAAGCGAGTGTTTGTTGATGTGTATGTACTGTAGTGCATAAACCAGCGCTGGAGGACAAAGAGATATATATGGTGAGTCCATAGATTTGTAGGAATCTGAGGGGATATTAACAGCGTGCGATAGAGGGGAGTCATTCAAAGTGGTGGGGAGAGGAAATGGTGAAGGGTTACGACGTTGTGGAAGAGGAGGATGCTCAGTATTCATCCTGATCCAGGTGGGCCTGCTCATCTATTTCCTCATCTTCTGGTGGTGCAAAGCCATCCTGTGTAAAAAATTGATGATCATGGCATTTAAACACTGCATTCAACACTACTGTATAAACTGAAGTAACATTTTGTATATTCCAATGATTTTGTTAAAATTTCTTGATCATTTACTCACCGTATGTTATCCAAGATGTTTATGCCTTTCTTCAGTCAAAAAGAAATGAAGGTTTTTGAGGAATAAATGTCTTATCTAGCGTAACAATCACTCATTTTCTTAAATAAAGAAACATTTACAAACCTTTTTTACCACAAATGCTCGTATTGCACTGGTTTTGTAATGCGCATGCACGTCTTCACGCATTGCGTAATCATGTTGGAAAGTGAGCTAGTGCAAAAACGAGCATTTGACTGATCATTTCACTAGACAAGACCCTTATTTCTTGGCTGGGATCGTATAGAGCCCTTTTAAGCTGTACTTAAACTGCAATTTGGACCTTCAACCCTTTGGCTCCCACTGAAGTCCATTATATGGAGAAACATCCTGGAATTTTTTCCTCAAAAACCTTAATTTATTTTCGGCTGAAGAAAGATATGAACATCGTGGATGACATAGGGGTGAGTAAATTATCAGGAAATTTTCATTCTGGAAGTGAACTTCTCCTTTGAATCCACATGACCAACTTTAGTCATCATCCGATACAAACTGATGTTGATATCGCTATTATAAATCAACCAGACAGATATACAGTATCAGTGAGTATACCCATCACATTTTTGTAAATATTTTATTATCTCTTTTCATGTGACAACACTGAAGAAATGACACTTTGCTACAATGTAAAGTAGTGAGTGTACAGCTTGTATAACAGTGTAAATTTGCTGTCCCCTCAAAATAACACAGCCATTAATGTCTAAACCGCTGACCACAAAAGTTAGTACACCCCTAAGTGAAAATGTCCAAATTGGGTCAAATTAGCCATTTTCTCTCCCTGATGTCATGTGACTTGTTAGTGTTAATGGTCTCAGGTGTGAATGGGGAGCAGGTGTGTTAAATTTGATGTTATCACTCTCACTCTCTCATACTGCAAGTTCAACATGGGGACTCATGGCAAAGAACTCTCTGAGGATCTGAAAAAAAAGAATTGTTGATCTACATAAAGATGGTGTAGGCTATAAGATGATTGCCAAGACCCTGAAACTGAGCTGCAGCACGGCAGCCAAGACCATACAGTGTTTTAACAGGACAGGTAACACTCAGAACAGGCCTCGCCATGGTCGACCAAAGAAGTTGAGTGCACATCTTCAGTGTCATATCCAGAGGTTGTGTTTGGGAAATAGACGTAAGAGTGCTGGCAGCATTGCTGCAGAGGTTGAAGGGGTCAGCCTGTCAAGGCTCAGACCATACGCTGCACACTGCATCAAAATGGTCTGGATGGCCGTCGTCCCAGAAGGACACCTCTTCTAAAGATGATGCGCAAGAAAGCCTGCAAACAGTTTGCTGAAGACAAGCAGATTGTTTACATGGATTACTGGAACCATGTTCTGTGGTCTGATGAGACCAAGATAAACTTATTTGGTTCAGATGGTGTCAAGCGTGTGTGGCGGCAACCAGGTGAGGGGTACAAAGACAAGTGTGTCTTGCCTACAGTCAAGCATGGTGGTGGGAGTGTCACCACCAGACTGGGCCGCAGGGCAGTATTCCGATATGATAACGACCCCAAACACACCTCCAAGACGACCACTGCCTTGCTAAAGAAGCTGAAGGTAAAGGTGATGGACTGGACAAGCATGTCTCCAGACCTAAACCCTATTGAGCATCTGTGGGGCATCCTCAAATGGAAGGCGGAGGAGCGCAAGGTCTCTAACATCCACCAGCTCTGTGATGTCATCATGGAGGAGTGGAAGAGGACTCCAGTGGCAACCTGTGAAGCTCTGGTGAACTCCATGCTCAAGAGGGTTAAGCCAGTGCTAGAAAATAATGGTGGCCACACAAAATATTGACACTTTGGGCCCAGTTTGGACAGTTTCACTGAGGGGTGTACTCACTTTTGTGGCCAGTGGTTTAGACATTAATGGCTGTGTGTTGAGTTATTTTGAGGGGACAGCAAATTTAGACTGTTATACAAGCTGTACACTCACTACTTTACATTGTAGCAAAGTGTCATTTCTTCAGTGTTGTCACATGAAATGTGAGGGGTGTACTCACTTCTGTGAGATACTGTATCAGTCAAATAATTAGACGAAAACATATTAAACATGTCATTGCAACATTGGCAGTACCTCTGTGGCATACAGAATGTCAATTATCCTACTGATAATGGGGTTGTTTTCACTCTCATGCTCTTGACAGATCAGTTCAATGTCTCGAAGTTTGCTGAAGTAGAAATCTCTCTCCTTCTCCAGACCATCTACGGTTAACTTCAGCTCCATCAACTTCAAAAAACAAAGCAGAAGACAAAGAACAAAATGTAAGATACTACTCGTTATAATATGACCAAAAAAGTCAATATGGTTATTATGATGAAACAAGATGATGATGATGAGATATAGAAGAATATTCAAATAAAATACAATTATCTGAATAGGTGGGATAGAAGATCAGGAATGTTCTGAAGAAAATGGGGAAAAAGAAAGATCAAAATGCCAAATACAAAAACTACCTACACTTTCTTTCTATTCAATTTCTACAATCTCCAATCCAAAGTATTCCAAGGTAGAGTAAGTCTTCCTTACCCTCCCGGGGACTCTACCTGTTGATTAAGCTCCATGATTTCAGCATCACTTCCCCCATTTCGGGCATGTGTGGGGTTCTTCCTTATGGTGGTGGTCACCCTCTGTGGTGTGGGCATGTTTTTAGGTACTGTTGGCGATGTTCTCTGAGGCCCTGAAATTGGAGATGTTTAGCATTTAGTTACAATAAATAGGAGCTATTCAGTAAATATACAAACTCATCATGCATTTTTTAGGTTTTGTCATTTCTATTAGCTCCTTTAAACACATTTAGCTCTGTTCTATACCATAGTGGGCCAAAATGAACCCTCATAAGTGACCGATCTGACATGTTAATTATGAATTGTTAACTAAAAACACGTCACAAGACACTAATCGATAAAATGAAGTTGTACTTTGGATTATTGTGATGTTTTTATCAGCTGTTTTTATCACTCTCAATTCTGACGGCACCCATTCAAGTGAGCAGGTGATGTAATGCTGCATTTCTCCAAATCTGTTCTGCATCTTGGATGGGCTGAAGGTGAGTATATTTTCAGCAATCTTTTATTTTGGGTGAACTATTCTTTCAAATGTAGTCTAAGGTGGCAGCTCACTAGGTTTTTGAACAGAGCTAATGATTCACTAAAAGATATTCAGTAAGATCAGCCTTTAACAAGCTATAGCATGGGCTGCTTGTTACCCCATTACTTTGGTTAAGCCTGTGTATGTGTGTGTGTGTGTGTGTGTGTGTGTGTGTGTGTGTGTGTGTGTGTGATCAAACATTAACCATTTCAAAAGCCTGTTATCCACTTTGTATCTGGCAGGTTTAACCAAAGTCAGGGAAGTGTGACGAGATGTGACTACAAACTAAATGGAGGTCACATTCCCAATCCACCCCAACGATCACAAAAGCAGTCAATTGTCAGCAAATTAGGACACCACTTTTATACCTCTCTGGGGACGTTTCCAGTTTTTGCCTGTTAACCCTCTATTGCACAGTTTTACCTCAGGGTAACCCTTTTCCATCACTTTTCAAGAACAAAAGATGTCAATAAAGGATTGTTAATGAAGGGATGATTTAAAAAAAAACATTTTTCTTTCTTTAAAATCTTTTTCTAGTCACACATTATTGCTTGCCTCAAAAAACGTTTTCTCCTATAAAAATACGATTTACATTTATCAGTGAATAAAATTCTTTTTAAGACTACTTTCACGCTACTGTTCAAAAGTTCTCACCTAAGGCTGTAAAATAACTGTTTCTATTTTAATATATTTTAAAATGTAATTTATTATATATAATTTATAAATTATATATAATATTATAATTTAACTTTTAAGTAGTGTCTCTTTGTATTATTAACTTGTTTAATTGAGAAATTACGTACCATTTATGTAAAATTTAAATACAATAAAAAATAATATTACGTTTTTTTTTTTTTTTTGCCATTAGCACAAAGCGTTGCCTCCGGTTTTGCTTTGTTTTTTATTTTAGTATAAAGTCCATTTTCAATTCAAGAAAACTGAATCAGAGATGTTTAAAGGCATGCAACAGAGGGTTAAAATGAAAGTCATGTTTTGTGGTGACTTTGATGACTTTAATATGACCAATAAAGAATTTGGAGGCACTGAAGGATGAATAGGACTGACTGAAATGACACTAAGCAAGCAATGACCCTTCAGGACAGCGCATGAGAGAACATTGAGGAACTGATTTTGGAAAACTGTTTGTTAGTACTGCACTAACAGTGCAACACAGAGCTGTTTTAATGCTGAATTCATTGTTTTCTCATTAATGAAAGCTTGGGCATGGAGTAAATCATTCTGAGGCACAACCAGCTAGCTGCTTTGCAGAGCACGCTGCCAATCAGTAGAAGCTCAGCACTCAATGCAGCAAAGGGGCGGCAGAATCTCGAGGTTACCTGAGGGACCAGTTCTCTTGGGTTTGTGGGAAAAGTGTTCACCTGGATTTGGTGGAGGCGCCACATCTTGGCCCTGTCTAGTTTGAACGGGATCATACTCTTTTCCGTCATAATTGGCATCAAAGAATTTTTTAAACCACTGGACGAATTCAAAGTTGTCCTGGAATTTGCCTTTTACTAATTTTTCCACAGGAATTATCTGGATAACAAGAGGAAAACAAATCATTAGATCAATATAACATTGAGCTGTAATTTTGAGGTGTAATTTTTATGCTAAAATCCTTTCTCCTATTCTAGAAATTACAGAATACAAAAGCATATTTGACAAAGAACATTAGGGTCATTCTGTGTCAAATCAAACAAATTTCAAAACCTTCACCAGCTCAAATTTTTGATTTTGCTAATATTTTTTTCTGAAGAAAGATAGATATGTACAGTGATGAAAGCCAGAATATTAAATGTCATGGATGAATATTTACTGAGTAATCCACTATTTTGTAGAAGGAGGTCTAAATGGCAATTTTCACCTGAGATTCTGAGCAAAATTACAGGGGGTAAAATGACTTCAGAAAGATGGCATCATCATGATGTTATTTTTACACAGAGATTATTAGGTCTGTTAGCAAAATCAGCAGACTTCAGCAATCTTTGTTGTGTTATGTGCCAACGGTGAACATTCAAAAATGGGGTAAAAGCACTTTTCAAGTTTTTTCTCCAAAATTTGCATGCCCGTAACTCAAGAAGTCTTGAAGCTATCTTAATGCCCTTTTAGATATTGGTTCTTTACAAACTTTCCTTTTGCCATCTTTATTTTTAAGGCCCTGTATGGTTTGGTCCCAGAGATATTGGAATTTGCACACTTTGTAGAAAAAATTTGAAAAGTGCTGTTTCCACATTTTTTAATGGTCAGCTTTGGCACATAATACAACAAACATTGCGAAAGTCAACAGATTTTACTAACAGACCTCCCAATCTCTGTGTAAAAATAACATTATGATGCTGCCATCTTTCCGAAGTCATTTTTAACCCCCTGTAATTTGGCACTGAATCTCAGGTGAAAATTGCCATTTTTACCTACCCCTTTGACTTCCACTTACAAAATCATGGATTACTCAGTAAATATACATGACATTTCATATTTTGGCTTTCATCACTATACATGTCTATCTTTCTTCAGAAAAAAAACAATTAGCAAAATCAAACTTTTGAGCCAGGAAACTTTGGTTGAGTTGACATAGAATGACATTAGACACCTTCACTTGTCTCAAGTAATATTTTTAGATAACCTAACAAATGACACCAAAAACCAGCACCCTGACTGATCACTTGATAAACAAAAATAACAAACATATAATGCATACTACATCATCACATACACCAAACTTTTATAACTAATTTACAGTCATAACTATTTAACTAATGTTCTGCTGAGCAATATCTAGGCCTGATGTTTGATATTTTTTTATTAGAGATGTCGGTTTTTTACAAATACTGTCTTACTTAAGAATATTAAATAGTTTTATACTATGATAAATGGATGGTTCATAAATATTAATTGCTGAATGTTTAAAAGAACACTGGTATAACCTAATTAATTAATTAATCACATACTATACCTTAATTTTCATACCTAAAGGTTGCTTTTTTGTTCAAAACAGTTAAAAAAGTAGACACTTTTTTTCTTTAATCTTACAGGATGCACTGTCTAATTGTATTTCTGAATTGTTGTTCTTTTCTTCATAGTAACTTTTAAATAAATTATTTCTTACTTTATATTCCCAACCACATCAACCTTTTATGATTAGTATTAATCATTTTTATGTAAAGCATTTTGAACTGTCATTGTGTATGAAATGTGCTATATGAATAAACATGCCTTCTTTCAATCAACTGTCATTGTAGTTGATATTTTTCCTATATTTTTTGATATTTAACAAATGAACTGAAAGCTTTGATTTATACTTTCTAATTAAGTAAAGAGTAACAGCAGAAGTTTAAAAGGTAAAGTTAAAGGGAAAGTTCACCCAAAAATGAAAATTCTGTCATTAATTACTTACCCTCATGTTGTTCCAAATCTGTGAAACCTTTGTTCATATTAGGAACACAAATTAAGAAATTTTTAATGAAATCTGAGAGCTTTCTGACCCTGCATAGACAGCAACACAACTAACACGTTCAAGGCCCAGAAATGTAGTAAGAACATTGTTAAAAAAGTCCATGTGACATCAGTGGTTCAACTTTAGAAACAAAAATAACAACTTCATTCAACAATTCTTCTCTTCTGCATCACAGACCTCCGCCATTATCGCAAGTACCACAATGTCCTAATGTCAATGGCCTATTTCAACGATGCCCTTATTTCCTTTTTGGGCCTTGAACATGTCAGTTGCATTGCTGTCTATGCAGGGTCATAACGCTCTTCATCAAAAATATCTTAATTTGTGTTTCCGAAGATAAACAAAGGTCTTACGAGTTTGGCAATTAATGACAGAATTTTCATTCTTGAACAAACTATCCCTTTAAAGTAAAAAAGTTACATTTAATCATAAGTGTAAGGTAAAACTGTGAGATGTAAATAGAAGCAAATATGCCAAAGAACCAACTAACTTTATCAACGTTCATCCTCTTGAAAGCTGCCTGGAGTACTTTGAAGTTGTGTATAAACTCATGTTCCAGCTTTGCTTGAAATTTCACTTTCTTTAAAAGAATGCACCCTGGGAACAGCATGTCCATGAACTGACAATAAGCCGCCCCTGAGGACAAACAGCAAGAGAACATGGGTCAATAGAGCTCAATCACTGCATAATGGGAAACAATAAAGAAAATGCATGTGATTGGTTAAACTTATTAGTGTCGAGTGATATAGAAAGCAAAGTAAATGCTTTAATTTGACTGATTAAACTGTAAGATATATAAACACTGAGCAGTTATGATCAGAGGCAAAGTAGAAGCCTTCTTATTGTGAAATTAAGAGTAGTGTTATATATAGTGGAGCAAGAGTAAGAGTATGTTAGTGGCATTAATGCCATAAAGGAAAGAAACACTTTGTGAAATAAGGCAGTACAACCCACCTGAACATAATTGTTCTATCTTGGTGTAGGTGAGCTGAAGGGAATCGTTCACCCACGCCAACATGTCATGTCGGCTCAGGTTCTCAATCGTTACTGATGTGGAGTATACATTCACTGCCATCTCCTACAAAGAAAATAAAGAACAAAGTCACTATGCACCTAACTGTACTTCATTTTAATACTCTGAAATCTCACAGCAGGGAAAAACATTTGGAGTACTATAGACTGCCAAAAGTTATAACAAATCAAGAAGAAGATTGCAAAAAACTGTCTGAGGAAAGAACCCATTTGTGGTTTTCTAGGGCAAGAAGCTTGAAAACATTTGTGTTTGTTCTTATAATTCCTAGTCAGGTAGGTGAAATATTAGGCTAGTATCTTAGTTAATACTGCTTGTACGTATCTTTACCACTAGTCAAACGTGAAAGGTGATGAGGGAGCTTCAGTAGAACAGTGAACTGCGGTCACATGATATTTTGTCAAGCCTTATGCTGCATTCCAGGCAGGTTTTTGAGCCCGTAAGTCACGACTTCAAACCACAACTTTGTATCGTTCCAGGCAAGTCACGCCAAACTGCCTGAGTGCAAGGAATTGTGGTAGCTAGATGTAAACAAACCAGCATGGCGGACTTACGTGGCTTCATTTACAATCATTTCTATCGCCAAAGGTGCTTACTCCTTGCTTATTTGAGAGAAACGGAGGAGGAAACGGTGTATAAGGCAAGATAAGCTGTTATAGCTTTTATTTTACATTATTTGTATATTTGGAAATGCATCTGTAGGGGCTGCCATTGCTGTTTCGCGGGCTATGTGAAGTCAGAGCAGTTCACGGGTGGGAGTCACGGGTTTGTGCACTTCCAGTGCACTTTCACAAGTAGAAGGTTGGAAAAACACAGGTAACGGGTTGCCTGGAATGCAGCATTATGTCAGTAAAAACCAAACATAATTGACCTGTCCTGTCAGACGTTATACTGTGCTTGTAGCATGTGTGCTTCAATTGCATGTACAAATGCGGTGGCACATGCTGCTTGCATTATTTCATATTAAAGCGCGAATGCATGTTCAGCAGCGGCAGCTCTTAAAGTAATAGCAGCCAAATAACCTAATAACTCAGCTGCTGTGATGTCTGTTAATCCAAGAACAAAAAAAACAACAGGAAATCAATAATTTCTGTTGCTTTAAGAATTCATCTATATTTAATTTAGTATTTAGTGTTTGATCAAATTTATTCCATTTCTGTATATTTCCAACTTGCTGAAGGGCACAAGTAAATAATGTGTTTATGTTAAGAATGTTTTAAGTTTACTTTAATTAGTCTAATAAATGTTAGAATTTATAGCTCTCAATTATACTGTAATGTTGAATGGCTAGTCCATGGTTAAATATTAGGAAAAAAAAGAACAATTTCCCAGAGACAGTAATATTGGTATCAGTAATACTCACCGTAAGTCATAAAAAAGTATTTAAAGCTGTAGTCTGTGGCTTTTTTTGGTTAAAAATGATCCAAAATCAATATTTGAGCAAGTACATAACAAGTACACAGCCAGTGTTCAAAACTATCTTATTTATAAGATGTGTATTTTAAAGAGAGCCAGTTCGAAGGGAGCATAGTTTGCTTTATGGGTTGAAAGAATTTCTTAATATGAAATTTGAATGTTATGGCAATTAGATATTAGAAATCTACACACTAATACACACTATACTCATAGTCATGCAATGATGACATTAATAATTTGAGAATAAAGTATAACAATAATAATAACAATAACAATGTATATTTATAATTTCATGTTGACAACATAAAGACGGTACAAATGCTTTGTGTCACTGTGTCTAGACAATGTTTATTTTTGTTTAGTCGGAAGTGTTATTCTGTTCTGTTCTTCAATTGTCACTGCATCACTGCAGAGTAAAATTATAATCACACTATAAGTTTCAATCCTCCAAAGATAATCCATCCAGATTAAAGTGTTTCTGAGATGTTGTTAACCATGCACATCTGGTGCACCCAACAAGACTGCGTGATGGAAATGACATCTGTAAAACACACACACACACACACACACACACACATCCTTTACAGAGATACAATATGTGTGTATTACTTCTATCCCAGAAGTACTGGGATAACCTACAAAAAAGATGGTTTCAGCTCCATGTAATAAATTGCCAGCATAGTCGGTGTTGCAAGCTAATAGTATATTATTTAAAATGCACATATTTTTAGAATGACATTTTGCTATTAAAATGACATTAAATATCACATGAAATAAATATGATATTACCTGATTATAAATGAATATAAATTTATGTTGCATACTTTAATCTATATTAAGTTATAGAGAACAGGTGGTTTTAGAGGTGTAGTTTAATTTAATAATTTTATAATATAATCATTTATGGTCAAACCAAAAATTATTCAGATACCAGATATAAATTTTGTATATTTTTTACTAGTGGGTCCAGGACACTAAAGTTCATTTATGTAAGTGAGGATAGCGAAAAAAATAAAATAAAACAAACTGTGACATATTATACCCAAAAATCTGTCATACAGTCCACTACCAGTAAAATTTATACAAATTCGGGACCAAAAATGATTCAGACATTTTGACCATGTTTTAATTAAGTGTATTTTTCTTTAATTGCTAATGTGACCTTTTACAACATAGTAGGGATGCGCAGTATACCGGTAATGGAAAAATACCGGTATATAATATATTTCAAACGGTTCGATATCATCATTTTGCCCAGTTCGGTATTTCATAAGCTGCAGTTCCGATGTTCACCTGTAGGCGGCAGTACTGCCCAAATTGCTGCAAAACCGGTAAATGTGACGAAAGAAAAATGAAATGGATCGTCAAACAGATGAAACTCCATCAACGCGCTCAAAACTAGTAAATAAAGACCGTAGAAGTGAAATATGGCTATATTTTATGGTTATATGGTTTATCAGAGTGTTTTTCTTTGGAAAATTTTTACTCCATTCCAAAGCATAATGTCATACTTTTTTCTAAACTACATTTTATAAATAAAAGTTGTTGTTTGTTTTACTTTTGATAATTAAGAATATTAACAGTGTAGTATTTTCTTGTACTCAAGTAAATTTTAGAATTACTTTTATTTGAGTAAAAGTAAGAATGTAATATAATTCTAATGTAATAAAGTATTAAATATTTAATATGAAAGAGTGAACTAAAAAGTACAATATTATGCTTTAGAATGTTGTGAAGCAAAGTTTTCTAAAGAAAACACTAATAAAGTACAGACACTTGAAAAGTATTTTCAAAGCAGAGAAAAACTTTCAGAGTCTGAAATCTGAAAACAATCAGAGATACAGAGACTTAATAACGTGAATATTTTGACTTATTAATCTAGGTCAATACTTATTTATAAATTATAAATAAACTAATACATTTTTAGTTTATTAAAATTACTTACTACAGTATCGATTTAGTATCGATACCGAAGTATTACATTCTGGTATCGTACCGAAGTCAAAATTATGGTATCGAGCCATCCCTACAACATAGACCGAACAAAATTAAGCATTGCTTGGTAACTGGTTGACCTAAATTAGTATTATCTATTTGTGTACTCTAATGTAACAGCTGACAGCTATTCATCCCAATTCATTACATACCTTTCTATAAAAGTTATCTGACATTATCAAGATGAATTTGTTCTGACACAGTTTAACTTCTTGTCATGTTTCATTACCATTTTCCAAACTATAGCAAATAAACTGCGATAATGTGAGAAATGTATAACTTTTGGTTTAACTGTAAATAAGACCAAAAAGTAATTTTGTTTTGTAATATTCTAGAACATTCTCAGATTAATGTTGCTATAGGCTATTAAAAATTAATGACAGGTAAAGTTATAGAACGTTTTTTTTCTCCTCACACCTCAAGAATCAAAAAAAACGGTTGAAAACGAATACTGGCACGCTACTAATAATATAAAAAATAGGCAAATGTATTGTATTATGCTGGGTCTGAATGAAGAAAATAAGAAATGTATGAAGAAATAAAGTAGTGACTGACATGACACATGAGCTGGACAAATTTTTCGCCGTTTACGGTGTAATTTGGTTATATTTATCTTATAATATTCGTATTTATTACAAACAAATGCATTCGTTTCATGCAAACGACATCTTAAACTAACGTTATATCTTACACGATGGGAGTCACACAGGCCCTTTAACGCGCTCTGTTTATCACTGATATAGCTCTTTTTGTCTTTACGCCAAAAATGTGCTGATGAATTTTGCGTTTTGCTCTGTAAACACACATGAGCCTGCAGTGCTATGCTATGTAATACATGTGAGTGCGCTGAACAAACGGTCCATTATTATGACAGTTCCTCTGCAGGCCCCGCCGCCGTACGTTACATGAGCAACACCAGACACGCTCCAGCCACAAACACATAACACACAGACAAAAAAGAGGCCACGGCGTCTATTTAATGTCATACATTATTTAGAATACCGAAGAATTAGAATATGTGAACAATATTCTACTCACTGTATTTTGACTGCGTCCTTTCCAATGTTGATATTACACTGGCAGAATGCAATCCGCTGCTCTCCGCCGCTACTGTCCGTGGGTTGCCAGATATGCGCCGCTGCCTAGTTACGGGCAACAGCGCCACGCTCTTCTGCAACAAACTGGCTCTCTTTGCGCATGCGCTCCGCCCCTTCATTATAGACGCATTTCCAAGTGAATAACATAACAGCGTTATTATCAGTTTTTATCCCGTGTGTTTCTGTTCAAACCAAAATTTATTCAGACACCTTCAGAATTTCTCACATTATCACAGTTTATTCGCTATAGTTTAGAAAAAGGTAATAAAATATGGCAAGAACTCAATAGTTAAACTGTGACTGATCTTGATAATCACAAACGAATTACAGTCAAAGCAAAATTTATTCAGACACCTTCAACATTTCTCACATTGTCAGTTTATTGGCTATAGTTTAGAAGAGTTAAACTGTGTCAGAACAAATTTATCTTGCTAATGTCAGATAACTTTGATGGAAAGGTATGTAACAAAACATGGTCAGGTCAAAATGTCAAATAAAATTTGTCCCAAATTTTTATCAGTTTTACTGGTAGTCCACTATATGAAGATTTTTGGGGTATAATAGGTCACAGGTTACTTTATTATACATATATATATATATATATATATATAGCAAAATTAAATTTGGTGTCTGAATAATTTTTGGTGTGACTGTAAATAGAAAACACTGTAGCTGTACTAATATTATTTCTGATTTTTAGTCTGTACTTGTCGAAAAAATATTGGAGTTGCTTGCTGCAATGGTAATGACAAGATGGTTGACAAATTCTAGGCATAATAAGTAAGAAAAGGGATTAAAATAGATTCATTTCTAGGTAAATTTATACTTTGAGCATTTTAGAAACAAGGAAAAATCGTTTGAAGAGGCACAATAAAAATAATAACAACAAATAATAACGACATCAAAAACACTGATATATCTGAATATATATATATATATATATGTGTGTGTGTGTGTGTGTGTGAAATATTGTTTCCTTGTAAAATAAGTGTTTTCTATGTGGATATATTTTAAAATGTAATTTAAAAACTGTAATATTGTGAAATGTTATTTCATAGTAAAATAAGTGCTTTCTATGTGAATATATTTTGAAATTTAATTTATTCAAGTGATGCAATGCATAATTTCTCCTGCATAGTTTTCAGTCTCACATGATCCTTCAGAAATCATTCTTATATGCTGCTTTATTATCAATGGTGAAAACAGTTACGCTGATTAATATTTTGTTGGAACCTGTGATACTTTTAAAGGATTTTTTTAATAAAGTTAAAAAGAACAGCATTTATTTTAAACAGTAATATTTTCTAACAATATAAACTACTGTTTAAAAAGTTTGTGGTCAGTAAATTTGTATTCTTTTTTTGAAAGAAATGAATAGTGTAATTCACCAAAGATGTGTTAAATTGATAAAAAGGTGATAGCAAAGAGTTGTATTGTATATCTTCTAAATAAAAGATTTATATTTTGAATAAATGCTGTTCTTTTTAACTTTTTATTCATCAAAGAATCCTGAAAAAAAGAATCGCAGGATCCAAGGATTTAGTTTCTTTGATCAATTAAAGCCTTGATGAGCCTTATATCATGTTTGTTAATTACTATTTAATTATAGTTGTAAATATTATAGGCATGTAGTAATTGTGTATAAATATTCAATGTTGCATTTTATTCACCAACACATGTGGTCATGAGGTTGAAGGGGGTTTATTTGCACTTTTTTCATGAGATAAACATAATACGTTAATACGTACAACTGTAGTGCATACACAGCTCATATTAAAAAATTGAAAAGCATACTGAAAATCCAGAATAAAAAAATACATGAATATTCAGCACCAACAGAAATGTTCTTGCCATTCTACTGCTTGTGTCACTGGAACATCGAGTCATACAGCTAAAGTTACTGTGGTTCGAACGGTCTCTACAGAAGGTTTTCAAGTGCTTAATTAGACATACATGTACGAGAAGAACACATGCCTCAATTAGCTGTCCGGTGTCTTTTAAACAGGGTTGGTTAGTGGTTGTGCAGCTCATCGGTCAAAAGTGAAGCAGAACATTTTCTGACTTGTTCTGGAACATGCAGATCAATAGTCACTAATGCACAGTGTTAAAGTTCAGTGAACAACTGATGGAATTCAACTGGCATTACAGTGTTCAGAAACAGTTCATTCTAGAATAAACATAAAGCTACACTGCAAAGTAACAGGGAATGTAGTCTTTTAGTCAGTTCAAATTGTTTTAGATTAGTTACACAACTAAATTTGATATGTAACACAGTAAACGATTCTTAATTCACATTTTAGAAGGTCAGGTACGTGTGCTTATAAACAACATTAGGAAAATTGAAAATGCTTCATATAAATGTATTAGCAATACAAGTGACCTGTGTCATAGAAATATGACAGAGAAACAATCATCTTGTATCGCCTAAGTGTCAAAAATAAGATAATAACAATAAAAACAAATATTAACATCTCATCGCAAAGCAAAACTGGCTGTACCTGCTGTCAGAAAGTGTTGTCAATTGGTCACTGTAAGAGTTGTAATTGTAGAGAGGCGTAAGTGTAATAACTCGTGAGATAAACACTGAGGTAAATGTATAGTCATCTGCCAACACATTAAAACAGTTAAAATATTAAATAACTTTACAATGGTTCACATTTTCAAGCCATGACCAAATACACAAACTAATAACGTTCTCATACTTAAACAAATTTCCAGTTGCTATCTTTAAACGGCATCTTACGTAAAACGTACTGTTGTTAATTTAAAATTAGTAAAAGGGTCTGTCATTTATTTAGCACTACAACAGTGTCGCATTTGAACACAACCGTCACCAATTCATTTGACTGAATATGAAGAACAAAACACCCTGTTACATTTCGGATTTCCAAATCTCTTCCAACGCATACCTTGTTTTCCAGTTTCCGCAGAAATATATTTTTCCCTCGTACGCACACACACATTTAGAAAAACACAGGAATTTAGGTGCATGTGATTCAAATTAAATAATTTTCATCAGATGTGAGCTTGTCGAAAATGTAGGTGTTAAGTTGACTTCTGTAAGGGTTGTTACCAGATTCCACTAGAACGACCACCAGGTGGCGCCAGAATCCTTGCAGAAGCTCTCTTTGGAACGTTATCATCAATTTGGGCACCTAGCAAAAAATAGATAAAGATTGTTGAGGTACACAGGTTACATATACTGCCATTTTAAATTCCATTTCTTCAAAGAAATCATGGGGATCAGCGGGTTGAATGTCCAACTTGCAGTTTGAACGCAGCTTCAAGGGGCCCTACACAATCCCAGCCAAGGAATAAGGGTCTTATCTAGCAAAACGATTGGTAATTTTCTAAAAAAAAAAAAAAAAAACGTATTTATATACTTTTTAACCGCAAATGCAAAGAAAGTCAAACACCCTTTACAAAAAAAAAAACATAAAACAACATCGGATGATTTTGAAGTTGAAGAAAATAAGATGGAGTTTTTTTGCCCTATCCTACCTTTTCGAACTGAAGTAGACGAAGAACTAATATGTGTGACCTTTCCAACGTGATTACGTAATGCGTCACAGAAGCATATTTATTGTTAAAAAGTATAGACACTATATTGCCAAAAGTTTTGGGACACCCTCTTCTAATGAACAAGTTTGACTACTTTAGTCATTTCCATGAGTACTAATCTTAATGTTTAAGCATATAATGATATTCTGGGGAATTGTGTCCTTCTAATTTTATAGCAAAAATTTGGACAGGCCCTTTTTTATTCTAACATGACAATGCCTCTGTGTATAAGGCAAGGTTCATAGAGAAATGTTTGATTCAGTCAGTGTGGAAGAACTTGACTGGTTAGCATAAGCCATGTTCTAATTCTTGCTGAACACCTCTGGTGTGACTTAAAATGCAGACCTTGAGCCAAAAACTCATCTCCAAACACCAATGACTTGAGCACACACTATATGGAAAAAAGTACTGGGACACCCCCTTCTTTAGAACAGAAAAAAGCACTTTCAAAACTGTAGCAACAAAGATGGAAGCACAATTCATTTATTTAAAAATTGTATTTCCATCTCTGTTGCTTCAGTTTTGGAAGTGTCTAAACTGACTTTTTGGCTCAAGGTCTGCATTTAAAGTCTTGGCTTTATGCAGACCAGTCAAGTTCTTCCACACTGATTTCAAACATTTCTCTTTGAACCTTGCCTTATACAGAGAGGCATTGTCACGTTAAAAAAAGGGTCCTGTCCAAACTTTAGCTATAAAATTAGAAGGACACTATTCCCTAGAATATGCTTAAACATTAAGATTAGTACTCAAAGAAATAATAAAGTAGTCAAACCTGTTTATTAGAAGGGGGTGTCCCAATACTTTTGGCAATATAGTGTAATTATTATTATTATTTTTTTTTCAGAAATGATTGATCTTTACAGATACTGTAAAATGAAATTTCAGGGCTTTTAAGGACTTGTCAAGCACTACTTTGTTGATTTTCAAGGACTTCAACAGAGGTCTTACTTATCAAACAATCTTTCAAATTCCAAAAAAGATAAATAGATGAATAAAATATAAATATTTGTGTATATTTTCTTTTGTTTTGTTTAGTTTTTATAACTGCACTACCTTAATGGCTTGATCTACTGTTTAATAAATAAAAACAAATTAAATTAATCAAATGTTTTACGATCTGTGCTCCTAAGTTCCAAACTGAGTAATGGTTTGCAAACCATCATTTCATAAAAGAATCCTGAAAAAAAGTATCACAGGTTTAAAAAAAAAAAAAAAAAAAAAAAAATTAAGCAGCACAACTATGTCAATGCTTTTCAACATTGATAATAAATCAGCATATTACAATGATTTCTGAAGGATCATGTGACACTGAAGACTGGAGTAATGAAGCTGAAAATTTAGCTTTGTATCACAGGAATAAATTACATTTTAAAATATATTCACATAGAAAACATTTATTTTAAATCAAAATAATGATTTCTGTATTTTTGATCAAATAAATGCAGCCTTGATGAGCATACGAAACGTCTTTGAAAACCATTTAAAATCTTACTGATCACAAACTTTTGAGCGGCAATGTATTTCAGATACATTGTCTTTCAATAATTCAAGCACATTTAAAGTATTTCTTCAGGAACAATGTCATTTTCAAGGGTTTTCCAGGCCTTACATTTTAAAAAGTCAAATTCATATACTTTAAGCACTTGAAACACCTTGTATGAACCCTGTCTTTTAATACAATGTAAAAAAACTGTTTGTTGAGTCAACTTAAAATAATCTTTTTTACCTGGCTGCCTTAAAATTTTAAGTTCAGTCAACTTAAAATGTTATGTTTTACTAAGTGACAACTT
The DNA here is from genome assembly GCA_033026305.1 of Cirrhinus molitorella. Taxonomy (NCBI): domain Eukaryota; kingdom Metazoa; phylum Chordata; class Actinopteri; order Cypriniformes; family Cyprinidae; genus Cirrhinus; species Cirrhinus molitorella. Next base: position 8,249,807 of record CM065135.1, read on the forward strand.
TGAGTTGATTCAACTTAAAATGTTAAGGGCAGCCAGTTAACAAATACAGCTGTCAAGTTTAACAAACATTTTTTTTAGTTTAGTCAACTTGAATATCTAAGTTGTCACTTAGTACAACTTAACATTTCAACTAGAATGAACTTATTTGAGTTGACTGAACTTAAAATTTTAAGGCAGCATGAAAGCAAATGATTTTAAGTTAAGTTTTTAAAGATGATTTTGTAGATAAGACCCTTATTCCTCGGCTGGGATCGTGTAGAGCCCTTTGAAGCTGCATTGAAACTCCAATTTGGATCTTCAACCCACTGATCCCAATTAAAGTCCACTATTTAGAGAAAAATTCTGAAATGTTTTCCTCCAAAACCTAGATTTCTTTCGAATTGTATAGTATATTTTAGTGTTAAGTATGAACTGCACATTTTCTTTAGTATGATATAATGCAGACTACTGTACCAGACAAGCTAAAGCTGGACTCATGTAGGTCTCTCATTCCCCCGTGGCGTGTGCAGGGTCGTGGGTTCATGTCCCCATCTGAAGGACCCACTTCCTTCTTCCCTGAATTCTGCACTGCAGCTACGTCTCCAGTGTAGGGCGCACGCTCAACCCCCTTGAGTGTTTGACACTGAGAAGAAGAGGGTCACAAACAAACACTGATACACTGTCATAACAACATGGAATAATTAAGAAAGAGTTGTGGTTTGTGTACCTTCTCCCTCTGGACCATTTTCTTGTAGAGGAAGTCTGGGAAGGTTCGGAGAGGGTAGAACTTTCCTGAGCCCTCAGCACAGGTGAAAATGCCGTTTTCATAGACCACACGACCGCGGCTGATGGTTACCAGAGGGACGCCATGACAGCGTAGGTTCTCGTACAGATTTACATCACCGCCCTGCCACTGAGTGGTCACAGAGATGGTCCTACAGACACACAAAACCATGTCAAAATGTGTCATTTAATTTCTCTTTTAATTCTGAGCTAATCTGAATTCAATTCATTAGTTTGGAGACCTTGTTGATTCTGGATCCCAGACGACCACGTCAGCATCGGCTCCAGGGATGATCCTGCCCTTTCTGGGGTAAAGGTTGTAGATCTTTGCAGCATTGGAGCTTGTGACAGCAACAAAACGATTCTCATCCATCTTGCCTCCAACCTGTTAAGAAAGATAGATAGAATGAGCTAAAAAGTTTTTTTTTATTCTTGACGCATCTGACATTTCCTGTCCTCTCCATGATTTTTTTTTGTCTTTGTTGTGGGCTGTTGAAGTCAAAAGTTTATATACACCTTGCAGAATCTACAAAATGTTAATTATTTTACCAAAATAAGAAGGATCACATAAAATGCATGTTATTTTTTATTTAGTACTGACCTGTATAAGATATTTCACATAAAATATGTTTACATATAGTCCAGAAAATAATGAATAATAATGACCCTATTCAAAAATTTACATACACTTAATTCTTAATACTGTGTTGTTACCTAAATGATCCACAGCTGTTTTTTTTTTTTTTTGTTTGTTTGTTTAGTCATAGTTGTTCATGAGTCTCTTGTTTGTCCTGAATAGTTAAACAGTTGTTCCTCAGAAAAATCCTTCAGGTCCCACAAATTCTTTGGTTTTTCAGCATTTTTGTGTATTTGAACCCTTTCCAACAATAAAGATTACAGGAAGTTCAAATTCTCACTGACGCTCTAGAAGGAATTATTAATTATTAATTTTAAAAATGTATTAACATAAATTAACATAAAAGTTACTTAAAATGTAAAATAAATAAAAAAAATGAACAATATATTACATAATATTACTGTTTGTATCTAAAGGCATCTAAATAATTAGTGAGAATAAGGGACTTCTATTACAAACATTAAAAAAAAAATCGTAATATTGATACAAATTATTGGCACGCTTATGTTGTTGCATAACTTTTTGGATCCATCCAAATCACATATTTATGAGCTACACTTTCAGCATACTACCTGCAAGTATTAATGATCATCATATGAATACTAATTGTATTACATGACTTTCAGCCCTTAATCCACTAAATTTAAGACCGATTTTAAGAATCCTAGGTTGCATCTCAAGTTATAATAAGTATATAAATATATAAGATTATAATCCATATTTTCCCATAAGTGTTTCATGAGGTATTATAAAAAGTATTATAAATATTACAAAAATGGTAAATCAGAGGTGTCTTTATGGTGTACAATTTTCAAACAACAATTAAGGACAGGGTTTTCAATAATTCTGTCAGCTGTTAGAAACTAATAATAATTCAATTAATTATTAGTTTTTCATATTTTTCATCAAAAAAAGTCAGATAACAAGTGAATAATTATGATATTCATTAAAGGTACATTAAAAGTATATACCCTCATGTCGTTCCAAACCCGTAAGACCTTCGGAACCCAAATTAAGATATTTTGATGAAATGCAAGAGCTTCTGACCATGTACAGACAACAACGCAACGCAAAAGTTCAAGGCTTATGAGAAAACTACAAGGAATACCTTTTGGGTGCAATAATGGGCATAAAAAGTAACGACTTTGTTCAACAAATTCTGTGTCTGTCTTCGACGCGCATTCATGAGAGTACCACAATGCATCTTCCCAGATGCAATGCACCTTGTTTCCAATCAGAGGAAGAAATTGTTGAATAAAGTCGTTATTTTTGTTTTCTTTGTGCACAAAAAGTATTATCGTAGCTTCATAACATTGTTATGACATCATAACACTGATGTCACATGGACTATTTTAACAATGTCCTTTACTACCTTTCTGGGTCTTGAATGTGTCAGTTGCATTGCTGTCTATCCAGGATCAGAAAGCTCTTGGATTTCATCAAAAATATCTTAATATGTGTTCCAAAGATGAAAGAAGGTCTTAGGGGTTTGGAACAACATGAGGGTGAGTAATCAATGACAGAATTTTCATTTTTATGTGAACTGTCCCCTTAATATTTAAACCTGGTTGCTGCTAATTCATTTACACTTATGCAAACAAATATAAATGTTTCATTAAATTCTTGCATTTATTATGCATTTACTATCACAAGTACTAGCTATACAAACATTGAAACTGTGACGACTCTAGTCAGCAATGTGGTTTCTGTCATTAAGTGAAACATACCACTCCCCGCTCCCACATAACGCTCATGCGGTCCTGCACCCCAGGAACACCGTGAGGGATTTTAGTGAAGTCGTCTTTGCCCATCGCCTTCTGTTTAGTGGTGAAGGGTCGGTGGTCCGACGTCACAACGTTCAGAGTGTCACTACATCACAGTGAAAAGACTTTTATGTGACAATACCATATGTATATGATTACATGAAACTGCTACATGGTCAATCCGCTTACTTTCCCAGAAGGCTGAGCAGGTAATTGGGTGTGTTAGGGTCGAGTCTGAGTGGTGGCACAGTGACGAAAGCAGCTGCGTGGACCCAGTCCTGGTGGTAGTACTGCATCCCGTTTAACACAGCATGAGCAGTGGTGGTCTCTCCATGCACCACTTTCCCTGTCGACCAATCACATTTCAGTATTCTGAGTCACATGTCATTCATTGGTGAAGATTCAGATGTCATATATTAAATTAAAATGGTGTGAATTGGCCTGGAGTGTCATTTCCTGGCTCTTACCCTGCATTTTAGCTGATGCTAAAACATCCCCTGCTGACATGCTGGACACATTAACAAGATATATGGGGCAATGGGCCTAAGACACAAAAGAACAGAAAACATTAATTCTGATCACATTTAAAGTTCTTAAAGGCGTCATCGGATGCAAAATTCACTTTTACATGTAGTTTGAACTGAAATGTGTCTTGGCAGTGACAACCACTCTATAATGATAAAAAATCCACCTAGTGTCTTTTTTAAATCCCCATAAATCATAACCACTTTCTCAGATCAAGCCGTTCACAGATTCTTGGCAGAGTGACATAGTTCTGCACAGGCCCCTCCCACGTCTGTTGACTGACACTGGTGTTTAAGCATAGACCCGCTCTGAGTGAGCTATAAACAGTTGCTGGAGCAGGAGTAGACAAGAATTTCTCCTAAGCGATTGTTGTTGGATGTAAAAATGAACATAGCAGTCGTCATTTACTCCCAACATCTGAGCCGCTGACAACGCAGAGGATTACTTTTGTTTTTGAAGAGAATGCGCCCCCCGATCTACCTAAATGTGTCTATGTTTGCGCGATTCATTCGTGATCCAGCTTCACCTACAGAAGAAGTGAGTATAAGTTTCTTTTATGAATCTTTCATATCAACTTGTGGAACATTGCCATCCAATGACCCCTTTAAAAAAAATCAAATAATCAGTATGTATCACTGTATACTGCATATGCTGAGAAACACAGTAAAGGAAAGACTCAAAGTATACTTTAGTCTCAAAGTTTGGGGTAAGTATGTATTTTTTGTAATAAATAAATATTTTTGTTCAGCAAAGATGCATTCAATTGCATGTAACAAATGTTGTTCTTTTGAACTTTCTATTCAGTTAAAATATTAAAAGGTTTCCACAAAACCACATGCAAAGCAGCACAACTGTTTTCAACATAAATAATAATAAGTAGTCTTGTATGCTAAGTCTGCATTTATGTATTATTACAACTTAAAATATTATTACAACTTAAAAGTATTTTTCTATTTAAATATTTTTTTAAATATAATTTATTACTGTGATGTCAAATCTGAATTTTCAGCAGCCATTACTCCACACATGATCCTTCAGAAATAATTATAATAAGCTGATTTGGTCCACAATAAACATTTCTTATTATTATCAATGTTAAAATTTGTTTTATTTGGAAACTGTAAGATATTTTGCTGAATAGAAAGTTCAACAGTGCAAAATAAAAATGTATAGCATATGCTTTAAATTCAATTTAATGATTTAATTAAAATTTCTCTATTCACTTTTCTTTTCTTTTTATTTTTGGCTTGTCAAAATGAACATACAATTACACATTTACACATGAAGTTCATTAAATATGCTTAACACTGGTAATCAATCTAAATTTCTGATTCTGAAATATGTGACCCTGGACCAAAAAACAGTCATAGGGGTCTATGAAATTGAGTAAATAAGCTTTCCATTAATGCATGGCTTGTTGGATAGGACAATATTTGAAAATTTGAAATTTGAGTGTTCAAAAAATCTAAATATGGAGAAAATCGCCTTTAAAGTTGTCCAAATGAAGTTCTTAGCAATGTATATTACTAATCAAAAATTATGTTTTGATATATTTATGGAAGAAAATGTACAAAATATCTTTATGGAGCATAATCTTCACTTAATACCCTTTTATAGATATAATAAGCTAATAATCTAAATCTATAATTTTGACCCACACAATGTATTGTTGGCTATTGCTACAAACACACTCGTGCTACTTAAGACTGGTTTTGTGGTTCAGGTTCATGTATCATTAATGCATATTTTTTTTAATTTTATACATTTATGCACTTACTGCCATTATTTTAGTCTGTAAACTTCAATCTCCCACTCCCTCCATGTCAAACATACAAAATGACTCTGATAGTTAAGGTTTCTGATTGGAATCAGAAACTCTATAGGGCTGTAGGGAAATTCTCATATTACTGAATTACAGTAGGTCTGCAATACATTTTCAGTGTTTGCATTACCCATGTGGTTTAATTCCAAAAAAAGAGAATCTTTGTTTGTTATATTTAACACTAAATCACTCGTGTAGATTTACTGATACAGCAAGTTGCTTAGAAAAGGCCCATTTGTCATCACCCTGTTGGTATTTCAAAACCATCACTTCTGAACCAATAACAGCAGTTATACCTGTATAATAATTAGTTTAAAAAGAAACTTCAACACTAATACATCATACTTACTCTGTTAGCGATGGTTATGGCTCGGTGGATGGCCTCTGCTTCCAGCTGCACATGGAAAAATCCCAAGGTAAGTGAGAAAACACAAAAGTCACCAGTGAAACCTAATGATGAACAGACGCCTAAGAGTATTAATAATCCATGGAAATGCAATATGGAGATGGGAAAGACTAGGAGCTAGAGAGAGAGTGGCAGTGTGACTAATATCTTAAAGGAAAACAATTTCACGGTAACAGGATTTGTATGGTTACCTCCTCAGGTCTGCTTATCTCAATGCCCTCGGGTCCACTAATACCCAGATCCAACGCTTCTCTGGCACCCTAGTGTGCATAAATAAAAACAAAAACAACTATGTATGAGGAAATACATGAACCTCCTACCTAGACAGCATTTTAAAATCACATTTACATTTACATTTAGACATTTAGCAGACGCTTTTATCCAAAGCGACTTACAAAGTAGAACAGTGGAAGCAATCAAAATCAACAAAAGAGCAACAAAAACATGCAAGTGCTATGACATGTCTCATATAGCCTAATGCAGTACATGTAGCAAGGATTTTTAAAGTACATAATAAATAAAAGAAAATAGATAGGGGGGAAGCAAGCTAGTGTTAGCTTTGTTAATTGTAAAGAGAGAAAATAGTAGTAACACTGTAGTAACAATATTCCGACATTATTTAAAAGGTTGGTTCACCCCAAAAATTTACATTTTTGAAACAACTATTATAAAGCTTGGAAGAGCCAGGATAATTTTTGATTTAATACCGATTGGATTTGTCAGAAAGAAGAATGTCATATACACCTAGGATGCCTTGAGGGTGAGTAAATCATGGGCTAATTTTCATTTTTTGGTGAACTAACCTTTTATGATAATCTAGGCCAAAATGAAGGCAGCATCACATAAACTACTGTAAAAGTAAGGTTGGTCATTTCATATAACAGATAATTATTGCTAAAATAAGACATCAAAAGTGGTACTTATGGTGTGTGAAGTTGCCTATGTATAGCTCACTAGGTTTTAGGGCAGATAAGGTTTTGCACCAGTTCCCTGATTTATACCTCTGCAACCAGCTCTCCATTCTCCGCATGGACTCGGGCCACAGCACCAATGTCCTTACAGTTCTGCAGGGCCTGAAACAGCTCACTGTCCCTCAGCATATACATGTCCTTATACGCCATATACATCTGGAAAGAGTTTACCCCTTTGTCCCGCACCAGTGTCTCCATCTGAGCCCTAACCTGTAATGAAAGTCAAGTCACTTTTTATACATTACATATAGTGACATAGCAGCGATAAACAGGAAAACAACAAATCAGTTATGGAAACTCAACTCTAGAAGCTCTAAAAGAGAATAAATGCAGAAGGGACATCTGTCTCAGAATGAAGGTTTAAGTTACAGTAGGACTGACATTTTAATTTTCAGCACATTTTACACTTTTGCATACTCAGCAAACACAGACTCTGTACCTTCGGTCCCCACCAGGTCACTCCCACATGAAGAGCGTAGTCACAGCAGGCCTTGGCATCAGCGTGAGAGCGGCACATTTCATAAGCATCCAGCAATGATTCGTTCTTCTCTGGCAGCACGTGACCAATCACCATAGTGGTGCCTCCAGCCAGAGCAGCCTAGGAAATAAACAAACAACAGACTGACTGCTGTGGGATCCATACAGCATCAATACAAATCACTCGGTTTAATGGGGCGACGACAACAGAACATAATAGCGACATGCACACAAAAGCTTTGCATGAAATTAAACATTAAATAACAGCACTCAGAAAACATTAATCAAGGTTAAATTAGACTTGTATTTGAGAACTGTATACAAAAGGTTTTTGGAATAGTTGCTAATCGGTTGGTAGGGTTTTCTGGGTAGTTGTTTATGGCATTTATATGCATTTACATTTATTAATTTAGCAGATGCTTTATCCAAAGCAACTTGGCATTGTGGTCTGGATGTTCTGGTCATTTAATAGGCTTATTTAAGGTGTTATGGTTGCTACGGCATATCTATTCTGTTGTTAGGGTGTTATGGGTTGCTAGGTGTATATATGATGTTCTGTTTATTACTAAGGCATCATTCTAGGTCATTTTTAAGATAATCTGGTGACTGGTAGGGAATTACTAGGCTGTTTTAGGGTGTTCTAGAGAAATTGTTAGAATGTTGTGATTGTTCCTAGGGTGTTCTGGCTTTTTCTATGGCATTTCAGCTATTACTAGGGTTTTTTATGGTTGCTGGGATGCTAAGATTGTTGCTACAGCAGAGTGTGGTTGCCAGGATGTTCTGATATTTGCTAGGTCATTGCTGGCATCACTGGGGTGTGATGCTCTGATCATTGCTAGTGTTGTAAGAGTCTACTGGTGGTTACCAGGGCATTGCAAGGCTTATGTTAGGTTGCTGGGATGCTCTGATTGTTGCTACAATAGGAGGTTCTAGTTTTTAGGGCATCGTTGGCATTACTAGGGTGTTCTGGTAGTTAATGGGATGCTCTGATTGTTGGCAGGAAATTCCAAAGTGGTTTTAAAGTGTTCTGCCAGGATGCTCCAATTGTTGTTACAGCATGGTGTTCTGGTGGTTGCTAGGATGCACAGATTGTTGGTTCAGCAGGGTGTTCTGGTGGTTGCTAGGGTGCTCTGATTGTTGCTACAACAGGGTATTCTGACAGTTGCTAGGATGCTCTGATTGTTTCTACAACAAGGTAATCTGTTGGTTGCTGGGATTCTCTGATTGTTGGTACAGCAGGGTGTTCTGGTGGTTGCCAGCATGCTCCGATTGTTGCTACAGCATGGTGTTCTGATGGTTGCTAGGATGCTCTGATTTTTGCTACAACAGGGTATTCTGTTGGTTGCTGGGATTCTCTGATTGTTGGTACAGCAGGGTGTTCTGGTGGTAGCCAGGATGCTCCGATTGTTGCTAAAGCATGGTGTTCTGATGGTTGCTGGGATACTTTGATTGTTGCTACAGCAGGGTGTTCTGATGGTTGCTAGGATGCTCTGATTTTTGCTACAACAGGGTATTCTGTTGGTTGCTGGGATTCTCTGGTTGTTGGTACAGCAGGGTGTTCTGGTGGTAGCCAGGATGCTCCGATTGTTGCTACAGCATGGTGTTCTGGTGGTTGCTAGGATGCTCTGATTGTTGCTACAACAGGGTATTCTGTTGGTTGCTGGGATTCTCTGATTGTTGGTACAGCAGGGTGTTCTGGTGGTTGCCAGGATGCTCCGATGGTTGCTACAGCATGGTGTTCTGGTGGTTGCTCGGATGCACAGATTGTTGGTTCAGCAGGGTGTTCTGGTGGTTGCTAGGATGCTCTGATTGTTTCTACAACAAGGTAATCTGTTGGTTGCTGGGATGCTCTGATTGTTGCTACAGCAGGGTGTTCTGGTGGCTACTGGTTTGATCATTGCTAGAGTGTTGTGAGGGTGTTCTGATGGTTGCCAGGGCATTGCTAGGCTGATATTATGATGTTTTTGTAGGCTTAACGGCACATCTCTTATTCACCATAATGTTGTACAATAATAATATGAATTGCTCATAATGCTTTAGCCAACACCACTAATTAATATCCCACAATATCTGTCTGATTATAATGTTTTACACAATTAGTGCAAGGCCTTTTTTCAGTACAATGAAATAATGATTAACAGTAATTCAACCACAAAAATGGTCCTCTTTAAAGAATCTCTCAGCTGACACAATCCGGGCAGTCACATCCACTAAAGGGGCGTGTATTTGTGCACCATTGTCTTCCAGCACAATGGCACGAGTGAAAGGCTTTTGCAGCAGTCTTTGCAGCAGTGCTCCTGTATCTATGGAAACAGAATCTGATCTCCATTTGTCTCTGTGCCTGGCGAGACTCATGGCGGTAGCGGGGAGGAGGGGGAAGAGAATGCCACTTGTGTTGCCAAGGCTAACAATAACAACGGCGATAACAACTCTTTATTTGTCATCTCAAAGCCCCCAGCACTCTGGGAGTAAGAGCGTGTATGTATTTGTGAGGGTGAATCGTGCCCTGCGGTTGACGGACGCAGACTGTGTGTGTGCAATGCTCACTCTTGCATCTCAGTGTCTGTTAAGTGACCCATGGGATTTATTTAGGCAGGGCTGCTGAAGCGAGCGCATCTCTGCTTTTGAAGTATTTATAAAACAAGAACAAATGAATGTGACATTAAATGGATGTTACATCACATATCATTTCAGCTTAGATCTTCCACTGTATAAAAACGTTGATTTGGAATAAGAATAAACTCATATTGCATAAAATATTGTCATATACTGCAAGGAAAATCAAAAAGCATTTTAGAAAAAATTATTTAGAATATGTTACCCTGGATCACAAAACCAGTCATAGGGGTAAATTTCTTAAAATTGAGACTTATGCATCATCTGAAAGCTGAATAAATAAGCTTTCCGTTGATGTATGGTTTGTAAGAACAAAATTTGGCAGAGATACAACTATTTGAAAATCTGGAATCTGAGGGCACAAAAAAAATCTAAATAATGAGAAAATCGTCTTTAAAGTTGTCCAAATTAAGTTTTTAGCAATGCATATTACCAATAAAAAATGAAGTTGATATATTTATGGTAGCAAATTTACAAAATATCATCATGAAACATGACCTTTACTTAATATCCTAATGATTTTTGTCATAAATTTTCCATAAATCCATAATTTTCCATACAATGTATTTTTAGCTATTGCTGCAAATATACCTTTGCTTTTGGTTTTGTGGTCCAGGGTCACATATAATACTCTAAGCAGTACTACCATTCTAGATATTTTTAAGGAGAAGAACTTATTGAGTTGTTGTGAGATAATAGAACCCTGGCAGATGGTGGGAGCCATCCAAGGTGTGGGGGGTCCGAAGACTAAAAATCAATTTTTTGCTTTTATGACTATGTTATTTCAGCTTAGAAGTGACAATGCTGAAGCCTTAAGCCATTTTAATAGCCTCCTTTCTTTTACATTTGATTGACTTAATGCATGAAAAATAAAACCAAATGTAAATGACAAAAAAATAAAAATAAATAAAATACAAATACTGTGGCCATGAATTAATAATTTGTTCTAACAATTTATTAATTTGTTAAATTGTTTTTGGTATGTGTTGCAAGTCTGATTCAAACCTACGTTTTCCACATCAGTGACACTGCACTCGAAGAATTTACTAACCACTAGGCCACAGATATGGCACAGAAATAGGGAACTGATGTATGATCAGAAAAATTCACTTAAATCTGTAAAAAGTTATTTTAACTGGGAATTTAACTGTTCAAAACCACAGCAACAGTTTCTTAGTTAGCTAGTTACATCAGTTAATGTAAATCAGTCAATTTTACTTCTGTAATGTGACATTTCCAGGAGAAACAGGATATTTAATAGAAATAAACATAAGGTGGGACTTCATTTTAACTATTAGTAATTGAATGGATTGTGAAAGGAGGAGGAACAACAACAAAAAAGAGCTCTTGCTGATGTAAGTCGAATAAAAATGCTGCTCAGAAATTAAACAAGACTTCTTTAGATCAAAATGGACTGATAAATAATTCCCTATAAAGCCGCGGTCATACTAGACTTTTTGTTTCCATTGACTTCCATTTATATGCATACATATGTGTCGGACCGGAAACGCAAGTCTGTGCGAAAAGCTTTCGCATTTCGCTGCATTCCAAAGTTCAAACTTGGTGAACTCTGACCTGCGAATTCACATCATGTGACACTGTGTGACCAACAGCAGATCAATACGTCACAGCATGACCTCATAGCTGAATGAAAAGAACATACATTTAAAACTGCACTGTTGCGGGGAAAGTGTAGTAGATTGTATGTTTTTACATTTTAGATGTATATTATTTGTCATGTGTTGAATTTAACTTTTTAAAAATACGCTGCAGAGCATGACTGTTGGAGCTTTCGGGGGAATTTTGCATGCTCAGAGTCTAGTGTAAAAGCGGGTTAAGACCAATAACATGTATTACGTAAGTCAATTCTGAGTAAAAGCTGACTTTCATACCTTGGTGCCGCTGTAGAAGTCATCCGCGGTGCTGGCGTTCATGAAGCTCTCGTTCAGGTGAACACTGGTGTCTATGCCACCTGGAAGCACCAGCTTTCCTGTGGCATCTATAACCTTGGCCCCACCTGGGATCATCAGCTCCTTTCCCACTTGCTGGATAATGCCGTTCTCGATGTACACATCTGCTTCTTGCGTGAAGTCATCGTTCACAACTTTACCTCCCTTTATGAGGATGCGCACCGTTGCCGAGCTGGAAGACATGGTTTCAACCTAACAAAAAAAATCAAGAGACAGCGTTGATGTGTATTATATAACCCTAAAGGATCCTTTGACCAATGAATTTTCTTGACTTACTCAGTAATATACAATTACTACTTACACATATTGGATACAGATTTTATAAATAAAAACTAGGGATGTACCATAATTTCAGCTAGTGAAAATTACCGCTCACTAGACAAACAAAGTCTACTCAAAAAACGCGTTGACAAGAAATATCTATATAATATACTTGTTTCTGTTTGTAACATGGTAAAATTACGCTACCATCTCATAACATTATGCTCTGCTCACTTGCTCTGATAATAATAGCTTTGTAGGACTACACATTATTTGGATATTTAAAAAACATCAATAACAACAACAAAAATCGATATTATGGCTGAAACAATTAGTCGACATTATTGACAACATCGACAATAAAAGATTGTCGACAAATATTTTTGTTGTCGAGTAGTCATTTGATCTCATATGATGTAATGTAAGAGCCTGCAATAATGCGGTCTGACCAATGTGGCGCTTTAGCACAAGACTGTAATTCAGCCCTCCTGGATGCAATTCAAGAGTAAAAACAGCAGACTTGTAAATACATATTGTGCGACTTCCTCTCAGTAATGAAATAAGCACATCATAAACTGACAGCAGTGTGAAAGCAGTAGTTAAAAATGCATCTGATTACAATGATGTGGATGTTTGCATGAGCTCTGCAGTTCAGTAACGTTAACTTACTCCAGTAATGTCCGGTCACATCATGTTTATTTATATAGTCCGTTATGCAATACTTAACCTTAAACCAAACAGCTTTGCTGTATTTAACATGAAAAATCTGTCGCTTTCAGTTAGAATAACAACTTGATTTCCTGTTATAAAGCAGCTCTCCAGTGTGGAGCTGGCTAATGAGAAAATATTTTTATTAGTGGAAAAAAAAAATTTGGATTAAAGTGATAGTTTGGTTTACAGAGATCAAAACTTGACCTAGCTCAAGACTGTTTTGGATGAATGTTGTGAATAAAATAGTTTATCCAAAAAATAGAGCCTCTTATCACTTCTCATTACATCTCATTTTGAGTGCCAAATATATATATATTTGTATAATGAACTGGTAACACTTTACAGTAAGGTATCATTTGTTAACATTAGCTAATGTATTAATTAAAATGAATGAACAATACCTTTATTACATTTATGTATTAATCTTTGTTAATGTTGGTTCACAGTGCATTTACTAAATGTTAAAAAAAACACAACTTGTGATTTTTATAAATGCATTAGTAAATGTTGAAATTAACATTAACTAAGATTAATAAATGCTGTAAACGTTTTGTTCATTCTTACTTCATATTAACTAGTGTTAAGTAATGAACCTTATTGTAAAGTATTACCAATTAATTGTATAATAATTGTAATTACATAATATGCTTTTCTAAAGCTGAAGTGACCTTTATTTATGTTAGAATATGTATAATATAATATTTTTACTAATTGCAAAAGCTGAATAATCAAAGTCTATTGATTAATCAGTTAAATAATTGACGATTATTAGACGATTGTTAGATTAATCGATTATCAAAATAATCGTTTGTTGCAGCCCTAAACAATATTGATATTTACTATTAATATACTTAATAAATATTAATTAATATTAATTTACTTAATAAAACAGAATTAGTAAATAAGTACACCAATAAAAGTGTACTTATTTTATTAACTTGTATTTTTAAAATTCAGTATCATTAAAATTATTGAGTTAAATTTAAAAAAGTGTTCTAAAATTATTTATATTATTTAATAAAATAATAAATAATCATTAAAAAGCATTTTTGGTTTTGGATTTCGGCCAAGTGCATCCAGAATTTTCAGTTTCGGCCTAGAATTTTCATTTCGGTACATCCCTAATAAAAACTATAAATAGTCAAATCTAAAATATATAACTTCTAAAAGTTTGGTGAGAGAGAGAGAGAGAGAGAGAGAGAGAGATTACTTATATCAAATAATACTTTTATTCAATACGGATGCATTAAATTGATTAAAATGACAGTAAAGACTTCTATTCAGCAAGGAATCCTGAAAAAAAAAATTAAGCGGCAAAACTGTTTTTAATATTGATTATAAGAAGAAATGTTTCCTGAGCACCAAATCAGCATATTAGAATGATTTCTGAAGGATCATGTGACACAGAAGACTGAAGTAACAAACTAAAAATTAAGCTTTGACATCATAGAAATGTTAAAATAGAAAATTGTAATAATATTTCTACAGTGTTTCCTAATTCAATAAATGCAACCTATTTATTAATTTGAAATAAAATGTAGTTACTACAAACATTTCTAGAAATGTTCACTATACTGATATTACACTAATACTTCCAAGTTTCCATGACCATGGGAAGCAAAAGCCTGGTTTATATAATAACATACACCCCATACTTACAGAATGACATCACATATCTCAACGGAGAGCTTGCGTTAATCCATTTTTCCACATTTGGGCTATGTCCTTACTTGATGTCCAAACCGGATCAATCATTCATATCACAGCCCAAATGTTCCACAACATTAGTTTAAAGAGGTTGCAAACCATTACGGCATTCTAGAATCTCACTTTAGCGAGTAAACTGACACCAACATGTGTGATTATCGCCAGCTTGGCATGATTACATTATCGACTCCAGCCCTTAACATGTTAATTACATGTGAACATGTTAATTATTCATGACACATTAAAGCACTTTCAGCCCTGCAAGAAACATTCCAGCAATGTTGAATCAACAAAGCCTCAACATCCAACACAGGGTGTGGAAATCATACTAAATGCTCAAAAATGATCAGAGCACTTCTGACCCAGATTTTCCAGCGTTGCATGCAAAGGGATGTGAGATTGTTAGCAGGAAATATATGTAGGCTAGCAGCTGTTGCTACACATTCCCTGCAGCACCGCACTTCCTTATGATCTAATCCCAAGTGAAAGCGTGCATGCGAGTCTATGCTGCAAAGTGAGTTGGGGGCAGGTGGGTGCGGCATATTCACAGTATGGCGCTGCCCAGGGTTCCCCCCACCCCCCTGTTCTGAGACCCTGATGGTGAATGGTGTGTGTGTATGTGAGCAAGGAGGGGCTACTATGGAGCTGAAGAATAAGGGTGTGTCCTCAGACATCCTACTATAAAAAGAAACCGTATGGTGCATGAGCTACATCTGTCCTTTCCTCACAACACAGCTCAGAGAAAAATTACTGGAGCATTTGTTCCTCGCCGTGACTCATGGAGGCCTTCCTCAGGAATGACCCACTTTTGAACCATGCCATATTCCATGAGATCCAGATGGCACTCTTCTGGGTAGTATGAAGTACATAAAACTTCTGATCTGTCTTGTGGAAACAACTTCCATTCATTAAAACAAGGACGGGACATTCAGTCCAATTTGAACTATTAGAGCTGCAAGAATAAGTGAAATACATGGAACATATATATAGTATTTTAATATTATTTAAAACTGTATAAATAATATTTACAATTTTATAGTTTTAATGTTATATTAAATAGATTGTACATTATATTACTTTTTTAAATTATTAAAATATATATTTCATGTTAACCTTTTGTCATTTCTGAATTTTCATGCTAGAATGTTTAAATATTTTTAGTTATCAAAGCATGCAAGCAGTCACGTGAAGTGTAAACATGACTACAAGAGGTGTTTTATGAGCATATACACATGCATATTTGTGCAATGCAGTGCATCATCATTAATGTCTTCTGATGTGTAGATTGCATGCACAAGGCTTCATGTAGAGGCTGAAGATGAGGGTGGTGATGATGTAGACTCATCCCATTTGGACCATATCGAGGGTGTCACACAAAGGGGCGACCAAGCCCTTAGTCTACCCAACACATTCAATATGTCTCAATGCAGCATGAAATGCCAACACTTGTTGGTTTTTCAGCATTTATAAGGACATTACATCAGCTTCATAACGAAAATATCAGATGTCGGGCGTGAGCTCGCGTTTAATCGTGTTTATTGCTGGTGGGTTCGAGCTGTTTATGGCCATACGACATCCACACTGGTCGACTAGATTATTAAACGTCGTTCAATCGATAGTTAAACAATTACAAAGTCACATTAGGAATGTTATAAGGGAAACGCGAGACACAAGACTGGGAGATTCTTTCCATACCACAAAATTACACGATTCCCAGCTGAGCATTATATCTGTGCGCTAGTCAGTGAGGAGTTTCTTAAAATAGCGAATAAATGAATGCAAAATAGCGAGGCATAGGGCACTTACTTCCTTTGTTATATCCTTAAAAAGCGATTTTCCTTCACTTTCAGCACGGGGAACAATAAAGCCTGTTAGACGGCAGGCAGACACACACAGGCAGATGCTTCGGTTGGTCCAGCCCGGTAAACCTTACGCTTGCAGCAGCATCCAGACAGTGAGAGCCGGGTGTTGTCCAATCACAGGGGAGATACACAGCGATGGCCTCAGCAACGGCCAATGGCATTGCAGCATGGGCGTGTCCTGTCGTCAGCGGTACGTACCATTTGTACAGATTCACAGGGGATGGAACTGGATCATTATGCCAATGTGGCAACTGTGCAAACCAGACCATGAAGAATCAATTTATTAGCAGTTTATTTAAATTTAAAATGTATATCTATTAAACCAAATTACCATGGATTTTTATAAATGTATAAATAAAATATATTTTTATTATCAATAAAATATAATTCTTTTTACTATTACTAAACACTAACACAATTATTTACATGTGTTTATATAGTTGTGTTCATATACATGCTTGAAACAAATATAATTGTTTAAACACAAATATTTATATTTATATTCCTTCCTTTAAAGAAGTCTCTTCTGCTCATCAGGCCTGCATTTATTTGGTCCAAAGTACACCAAAAAGAGTAAAATTTTGAAATATTTTTACTGTTTAAAATATCTGTTTTCTATTTGAATATATTTTGAAATGTAATTTATTCCTGTGATTTTAAAGCTGAATTTTTAGCCTCATTACTCCAGTCACATGATCCTTCAGAAATCATTCTAATATTCTGATTTGCTGCTCAAAAACATTTATTATTATTATATAATTTTTTCCCAGTTTTTTAATTAATTAATTTATTTATTTTTTGATGGATAGAAAGTTCAGAAGAACAGCATTTATCTGAAACAGAAATATTTTGTAACGTTATAAATGTCTTAATTATCAATGATCTTTTGATCATTTTAAAGCATCCTAAATAAAAGTATAAATTTCTATAATTTCTTTCAGAAAAAAAAAGACTCCAAGCGTTTGAATGGTATATCAAAGAATGCTGAAAAAAGTACTCAACTGTTTTCAGTATTGATAAAAATATTTCTTGAACAGCAAATCAGCATATTAGAATGATGCTGAGAATGTAGCCTTGATTAAAGGAATAAATACAATTTTAAAATATATTCAAATTGAAAACAGTTATTTTAAATAGTAAAAATATTAAACAAATATTACTGTTTTTGCTGTATTTTGGATCAAATAAATGCAGGCTTGGTGAGCATAAGAGACTTCTTTAAAAAAACATTAAAAATCTTTAGAGTCTTTAAAAATCTTAAAGTATTACATATATCTAAAATATAAAAAAATCAATTATTCAAATTTATTTAATATTTATTTATTATATGTCCCCTACAAAATAATATACTCTATAGATATAATCTCCCCTAAAATATAATATACTAATACACTCTTTGTATACATGCTTATAATAGATATGATTATTTAAATAGAAATATTTAGTAGTTTCCAGAATGAAACCATAAATCTAAATAAAATGATAAACTTCAAATATAAATTATATATAATATAGATATACAAAGTATATCTGAAATACATATTTAAAAAAAAATCTACATTATTAAATATATTTATTCTATATTCATACTCCCTAGAATATAACATACTACGTCCTTTCCAGAGTATTATATTGAAACCTTGAATTAAAATGACATTTTTAGAAGTTAAATGTTATTTAACTGATAATGATATACAATGAATAATTCATGAAGGAAGCCAAACAACTTTTTCACAAAAAACAATACATTTATTCAAGTGTTTCCCAGCACAAGTACATAAGGAACCTTTTTTTCTTCGTTCTGGGCACATAACGAAAGAAAGGGGGAGAGGTGGCGAATGATTGCTACATTTGCTGTATGAGCTGATTGCAAAAGAAAAGAAGGCCTGAAAAAAGTTTATATGACACAACAGAGGTCACAAATATCAACAGTGTCACTGAGATATACAGAGAACCTGTTAGGAGAGCAAACAAAAGGCTGCTACAGCCAAATATATATATATATATCTATATATATATATATATATAGATATAGATATACCCAAATAAAGCAAATTAAACGGAACAAAACAGAGAAGAAATAAAAAAAACCCTATGAAACAAAAGAAGATGGAGGGCTGGATATATGGCATGGAATGTAGGACTTAGAAGCAATTCTGCCTGAATATTAAGCAAGTACATGTTAACAGCAAAAATTACATTTTTTCGTTTTTTTTTTTCTTTTTATATTTCCCATTATGAGTACATGGTTTCCCACAGATAAGCACCAACTACAGCAATGTCTATTCTAAAACAATATAAGAATCTTTCATCATTTATCATTATTTTTTCAAGTACAAAGTTAAATGCCTTTGTTAATATCTTTATATGAGAGAGTAAAATAATAGTGCTTCTCCAATACTACAAGAAACAAATCGAGAGAAAAAAAACAGTCATTATCAAGACAAGTTTATTTATTTTCCAAATAATATATTTTTTTCTCAATTAGATAAAATGTTTAGCACCTTAGGAAACACCTACAACCCCTCTCTTAGTACTTAAAAACAGAATTAAAAAGCAAATTGAAACACACTTTTGTATGTAGGGCTGTGCAGTAAAGATGGGACTGGTAAAATCACTTTCTTTAGTTGTATCCTCCGTTCGACACATATAAATATGAATTACAAAAGACACCCTGCTGCTTTATAGCTTATGTCAATTAGCCTGTTGCCATAATGTCAATTACCCCCCTCTTGCCATTTGCTGTTTTGATTCTATGATATATATTAGCAAACAATTATATTTGTACATCTCATAGGTCATTAAAAAAAAGCAACAGACAATTTCTATGTACAAAATGTACAAAAAGAAACAAATCTGGGCGTCGATACAAATCGGGAAGATAAACCGAACATGACAAATGTTAAGGTATGTGAGCAGTGCAATGCCTTAAATGAAAAAAAAAACGAGCCCGTTTCTAACCAGATTCACGAAATTTAGCCTATATAGCTTGCGTGATAACTAAATTATTGACATGGTCAACATCCACCATTGGCAAACATCATAATGTTTTCAGATCTACGCTAGGGACCAGACGTAGTTAACCCTTTTCCTACAGAGATATTCAACAAACACACTCACTTTGGGATTATATAGCGCTAAGAACCGTGAGCAGACACGCGAGTTATGATAAAGCGACTGGAAACATGAGAGGGGTGCTATTCGAATTCGGCCCCTTCACCACCGGCACGACAGATGGACTTTTTCTATCCTAGCTCATTCGTTCACATCTATTGGCACAGCCCTACTGTACACAACAAAGTATCACCTTATATAACGGCATAAGTTTCACATCATTAAACAGAACCAAAACGACAAAAAAAAAAAGAACAATTCACAATAATCAAGGAGATTTTAAAAAAATATCAAAGAAATAAGAGAAGAAGTATACATATACAAAAGTGCTCGATATTGTTGGTAACACAGCACAAAAAATTGCTATTAAAAGGTAGAAGAACATTGTGAAGCCGCACCTTAAAAGTTTTGCACCTGACTGAGAATAGCCTGCGGACGCCGCAGTTGAAGGCTGATTCACCTGGCCGACCGAACGACCGACGCCATCCTTCCTGCGCCCGCCACGCGAGCTAAGAGTTGTACAGTAATGATTCTGGCCTGTGTGACACTAGACAAAAAGTAGCTCACCACAGCCTTTGATTTCAAGGTATGGATGACAAAAACATCACCGCCCATGTGGCTGGTTTCATGCGTTTCGTTTGCAGGCATACTGAAGGAAGCAGACCTCAAAGACTGAAAGGCTGAGGTGTGTTTTTTTTCTTTTTTCAAAAGAGCACCAGAGAATATTGTACAAAAAGGCTGTAAAAGATATAAAATGAGATGTGGCAGACCTGGCTTGACCTGTCGTGTTTTTTTTTTTCAAGGTTTCAGTCGTTCGTTTTACCTGGCGACGGTACAAAACGTGACCCCGCGATCTTGTTTCGAGTAGAGTAGCACCACATGAGTTGCAATGTTTTTCACCACCTTGAAGCACCATATTGTCACCTATTACAGTAGTACCTTTATTACCTTCAGTTGTGTTTAGAAACTGTAAACAAAGAGGTATTTGTGATTGGGTGTTTTGGATTGGTTAAGACAGAGCTCCCCTGACACTAAGAGAAAGACTTTTTTTGTTTCCCCCCGCTCTTTCCAAGGCTCAGACGCTGGAGGAGAGGAAAGACACGCACCGTGAGAATTAGATCGATCCGCGACCTGACAGTCGAGAAATGTTTGGGGGGCGAACGAAATTTCGTCGAATTTCGAATTGTTACATCGTCTCTCAGTGCCTAAAAAGGAGGCCATGTCTCAAGTATAGCTTGCACACATAAATCAGTTCAAATACTGGATAACACTGCTAAAAAGTAAAATGAGTAATACAAAAAATTAAATAGAATTAAAACAAAAGAGTCAATTATTCCAAAACCAGAGAAAAAAAACCAAAACGAAACATGAAATACCTTTTTTCTTTTTTTTTCTGATGTCGAACTTAGCATACGAGAGCTCGGTTTCTAAGCTCTTGGTATTACATCGGTTTAGATTTTTCTCATCTGTACTGGATTTGAGTTCAGACGCAGGCAAAGTACTCTTTGAGTGGTGCAAACAAGTGACGGATGACCGGGACGCTCCACGACCTTCCCAGCAGCCTCTGCCTTGCCAGACGACTCATGTTCGACACATCTGTGTAATGGACAGGGAAGCCGAACACCCTAATAAGAGGCGAAATGGGGAGAAATTTAGTTCAAATATATTCAAGCGCAACACTCTTGTGATATAAATAGATTATGAATAATCTAGACAAAATAAATACGTGACCCTGGACCACAAGACCGGTATATTTGTAGCAATAGCCAAAAATACATTCAAAATTTTTCTTTTATGCCAAATATCATTAAGATATTAAGTAAAGATCAAGTCCCATGAAGATATTTTGTACATTTCTTACCATAAATATATTAAACTTAATTTTTGATTAGTAATATGCATTGCTAAGAACTTTATTTGGACAACGTTAAAGGTGATTTTCTCAATATTTTGATTTTTTGACAAGTTGATTCAACTTAAAATTAGATTTTTTAGTTTAGTCAACATAGTACAACTTAACATTTCAACTTGAATAAACTTATTTGAGTTGACTGAACTTAAAATTTTAAGGCAGCAGGGTAACAAATTTTGTGTTTTTGTTTTTTACAGTGTAGACAGCAATGCAACTGACACGTTCAGGGCCTAGAAAGGTAGTAAGGACATCGTTAAAATAGTCCGTGTGACATCAGTGATTTAACCCTAACTTTATGAAGCTACGAGAATACTTTTTGTGTGCAAAGAAAACAAAAAATAACAAAAATAAATGTCAAAAAGCGCCTTGAACGTGGTAGTTGCATTACTGTCTGTGCACGGTCAGAAAGCTCTCGGATTTAATCAAAAATATCTTAATTTTTTTTTTTTTCGAAGATGAATGAACGTTTTACAGGTTTGGAACGACATGAGGGTGAGTAATTAATGACAGAATTTTCAATTATGGGTGAACTATCCCTTTAGAAGGATATTAAATTGATTAAAAAGTGATATTCAAAAACATTCTATTTCAAATACATACTTAATTTAATTCATCAAAGAATCCTGAAAAAAAATTTCACTATTTACACAAAAATACACTAAATTATATAACAAGGATTATTTATTTATTTTTTTTACATTTTTGTATTAGAATGATTTTTAAAATAAATTCAAATAGAAAAAGTTATTTTAAATCGTAATAATATTACAGTTTTTACTTGAACTGCCAGTAAGTAGTCCACTTCTAAAAGCAGAAAAAAATGGACCAACAAAATTGGACCAAACATACTGATGACTCATTTTATAATCAGTCCAACAAAAAGCCCTTTTGAATAATAATATCAAGTGGGAGATCATAAGTGGTCAGCGCTACATGCTGGGGTACAAAACATTTTGTGTTCCAATCACTTAAACCTCATTTGAAGGTCAAAAACATGTGACTACATATCAGCATAATCGCTGATCTGTACTGATATCAATACTGATATGACCTGTCAATCATCTACTACACTAAAACAGTGGTTTTAAACTTTGCTGGTTACATGTGGCTTTATAAAATACTTTCCGTTAGAAAACTGTATAAAATCTGTTTATATAAATCAGTGTTATTTCAGTATCGTTGGAATACTATCATACTTTTTTAGCAATATTTGAATTAGTTTTTATTTTTATATTTTCTGTTTTTATTTTAATTTTGCATAAACGCTGTGGTAATTTTGTTGTGTGTTTGTCATTTTTATTGTTTTATTTTTTTAACAAAATTATTTTTTCTTTCAGTTTAAGTTTATTTTAGTAGATTAAACTAAAATTATGTCATTAATTACTCACCCTCATGTCGTCCCAAACCCGTAAGACCTTCGATCCTCTTCGGAACACAAACTAACATATTTTTGATGAAATCTGTGCGCTTTCTGACCCTGCATAGACAGCAAAACAACTGACACGTTCAAGGCTCAGAAAGGTAGTAAGGACGTCGTTCAACCTAATGTTATGAAGCTACAATAATATTTGTTGTGTGCAAAGAAAACAAAAATGACGACTTTATGCAACAATTTCTTCTCTTCCTTGTCAGTCTTCAACGCACGTTCACAAGAGCAGCATGTTGCTCTGCTGACACAGGAGCTGGAGTTCTGATGTCACATGGACTATTTTAATGATGACCATACTACCTTTCTGGGCCTTGAACATGGTAGTTGTGTTGCTGTCTGTGCAGGGCTCAGATTTCAGAAATATCTTCATTTATGTTCTGAAGATGAGTGAAGGTCTTACGGGTTTGGAATGACATGCGGTAGAGTAATTAATGACAGATTTTTCATTTTTGAATGATCTATCCCTTTAAACTACTTGTGGTTGAATTTCCAAAAAGGATGAAAATATACCAAAACAGGAAGAAAATTGTGTTTGCAAACTATTTCATGGTGTATATCAATGGATTACATAAAACATGTCTCATTGTATTGACATGTACCCATATTCTGTTCTACTGAGTAGGATATGGTTTCATTCAGCCAGTAGATGGCTGATGATTCAATCAATAGGAGATAAAACTCACTGTTCACCGAAGCGGGCCATCGAGATCTCTCTGTTGAATAAATGTCAGTGTGACATTTCACATTTACATTTGGAATTATAGCTTAGAACTTTTCATAAAAGTCGTTTTGACATACCTCTCCATCTCAGTGCACCACAGGATGTCCTCTTTGTCATTCATGAAGACAGGGAAGTGCTGGTCTTTGCCCTGCTTTATGGAATTAGACCGAGTAGTGATGGTCCGCACTTTATCAAACTGTAAATAATGCGAAAAGAACCCGATTTAGGCTGCTTTATCGCGAAATCAATCAAGGGTTGGTGTAAGAAGTACCTTAGCTGTCCTGCCATGCTCCAAACAGCCTTGAAGGTCCAGTTTATCAGTGCACATGGCGGTCAACGGTCTGAGGAGAAGGAAATAAAGAGGTAAAACAATAAAGTGAGAGATGAAATGTGACCTGGACCTCAAAACCATTCATAAGAGTTTTGAGATTTATACATCATGTGAAAGTTAAATAAACTTTCCATTAATGATGGTTTGTTAGGATAGGACAATATTTGGCGAGATACAACTATTATAAAAAAATCAAATTATTGAGAAAATCACCTTTAAAATTGTCCAAATGAAGTTCTTAGCAATGCATATTACTAATCAAAAATGTGCAAAATATCTTCATGAAACATGATCTTACCTTAACATACTAATGATTTGTGGCAAAAAAGAAAAAACGATAATATTGACCCATACATTGTATTGTTGGCTATTGCTACAAATATACCTGTGGTACTTAAGACTGGTTTTGTGGTCCAGGGTCACAAATAATGAAATGAATGAGGAGTCCACTGCTAACTAACCTGTTCATGCCAGGCAGGTTACCCCAGAAGTAGCGAGCTCTGTGGGCAGCAGACACCTCCTTGGCATCGATCATCACTGGGTTGCACTATGATACATAAAACAAATAAATAAATAATTGATCAAATGTAATAATTTCAATAAAATACATTCTAAATCCTATATACTATTGACCATTGGAAGCATATGAGGGGTTAATTTGTTTCTACACCTCATGTCACTTTACCACTAGGTGGCAGCAAAACCTACTGGTTTATATTAAAGCAAAACACAGGACAGCTTAATCGCCATGTTCAATTGGTCAGTCGCACACCTCTAAAAAGCGAGAGATGTCCCTCTTGTCGCTGACGCCCATGGCCACCACATTCTCAAAGAGCCAGAAGAATGGCCTGTGATCTCCCTCTTTAGGTCGGGCCTCATGTAACAGCCGGTAAAACTCAAAGAAGAGTCGACCCGTGCCCTCTGAAAGACAAGAAACAAGGTTGAGAACCATTGCGGAAATTCAATGACAATTGTCAGAAAAATGTATAACAAAAGCTGTGTTATAAATTTAAGTAAAAGTTTGGGGGCGGTAATATTTTTAGTGTTTTTGAAAAAAGTTTTACTAAATGCTGAATTTATTTGGTAAAAATGGTAATATTGTGAAATAGTATTGCTTAAAGTATTATTATTAAAGTGAGTGTTTCCTGTTTGAATGTATTTTAAAATGTAATTTATTCCTGCGATGCAAAGCTGAATTTTCAGCATCATTACTCCAGTCTTCAGTGTCACATGATCCTTCAGAAATCATTCTAATATGCTGATTTGCTGCTGAAAAAACATATCTTAATCTTATTTTTATCACTGTTAAAAACAGTTGGGGTGCTTAATGTTTTTGCGCAAACAGTGACACATTTTATCAGAATTCTTCGATAAATAGTCTTTTTTTGTAACTGTATAACAGCCTATACCGTCACTTTTGACGCATCCTCGCTGAATTAAAACAAAGTTATTAATTATTAACTTCTTTCAAAAATTATTATACAGACCCCAAACTTTTGAACAGTATTTGAAAGTGTAAACACTAATACATATTTACATCCTATTGAAAAGACTATGGCTAGGACACACAGCTGAATAAACTCCTACCGTAGAGACCTTTTCTTGCTGGATTCACTATGGACAAGTCATTGCACGGGCTTCCACCGATGACAAGATCAAAAGGACCCCATTCCTGGATCTGTGGATGAACCAGATTAAAGTTTAGACAAAGAGGGGAAAAAAAACAAAAGGAAGATTAATATAAACATTGTTGTGAATGTAGTCACAACTAGAAACTAGTGGCGCTCATTTAAATTAGAAGTCTAATAAATGTTAAAGTGATAGCTCTCAATTATACTGCAATGTTGAATGGTTATATTCAATGGTTAAATATTAGGGGGGGGGATCAGAGACATCAGTTGGAATCAGTGATACTTGCCTTCAGTCATAAAAAAAGATGGCATTAAACAAATATTAAAAATATATGTTCTTTATGTTGTTTCTACAATAATTTGAAGAATGAATGTAAAATTATTACAATATAAAAGTATAATTAAAAACTGTAATGTCGTAGGATTACTCACGATTAATCATGATTAATTTCAAGAAAAATGTGATTAATTAGTTGTTGTTTTTTTAATCGATTGACACTACTAGTAGAAACCTACATGGATCAAAACGAAAAAAGACTATTCATTAAAAAATGAAAGAGAGAAATTGCTACATTGACATAGTTTTAAAGGGGACATTGGATGCAAAATTAACTTTTACATGTTGTTTGTGTATAAAGCATTGT
The DNA here is from genome assembly GCA_033026305.1 of Cirrhinus molitorella. Lineage (NCBI taxonomy): Eukaryota > Metazoa > Chordata > Actinopteri > Cypriniformes > Cyprinidae > Cirrhinus > Cirrhinus molitorella. The sequence continues at coordinate 8,276,079 of CM065135.1, forward strand.
GTGGACACAATCACCCTACAATGATAAAAATCCAAATCAACTTTTTTAATCCCCCAAAAATCGAAATGTTTTGATTTTCTGAGCAGTATGATGTCATATTGCTCAAGCCCCGCCCACAACAGCTGATTGACTGTATTAGCATATTCCTGCCCTCAACCAGTCTGCTACTTTCTCTGTGCTCGAGCAGCTGTAGCGACAACAATGTCTCTTAAGCAATGCAGGTGTTTTGTAGTTTGCTGTAATAGTGAACATAAAGGCTTGTGCACACCGGGATGAACATTGCTGACGTTTAACGCCTCGTGACTAAATAAAGGGCGCCAATGTGAGTGTCACACCAATGCAAAAAACAGCAGGCATTAAAAAAACGCCTCATGCTCGTTTTTTTGGTTGACGCACAGCGTTAAAAACTGGCCGACCAATAAGACTGGCACTTTTGTTCACGTTCCTGGAGCTGCTGAAGTTACAGTAAACATGACTTGGTGGCGCTCAAACACAAAACGGTCCTGCCAAGCACACATTGACACCTAACGACCAAGAAGAAGCATTGATCGAGGCTAGATTAATGTAGAGCTGCTGGTCTTGTTGGTGTCTGAACACAAAGAGCTTTATGACAAATAAATCAGCAACTACAAAAATCTTGTTATGGAGAGGAATTCCACTTTGTGTACCAGAGTATTGCTGTTTCTCATTAAGCGCCATCTAATGTCAGGGAGTAAATCTGCATGTTCACTCGGCTCATCGCCAGTGAAAAATCATTTGGGTATGAACACAAAGACGTGACGAAAAACATCCCAAAAAACACTAGCCATAAGCGTGCGATAATCGTCCCGGAGTGTACGAGGCCTAAGAGTCTTCATTTTCTCCCAACATCAGAGCCACTGAGGACACAGTGGATTAGTTTAGTTTTTTTATGGTAACGTGCCACAGAATACACAAACAACGGAAGAGAGGGGCGGGGTGAGCGGCAGCTCATTATCATTTAAAGAGACATGTACAAGTCTCTGTGAACAGAGCTGTTTTTGAAAAGGTAAAAAGGGTGTTGTTTTACATGACCATTGAGAATTTTGAAGATATTTTATGAAGACCCTAAAACTTGAAGAAGCTTATTTATGATACTATTACTGTCAAAAGTTATTGATAATAGCCAACAATTATAAAGTTTCCAGTCTTTGTGCGGTAGACAATAGCTACTTAAAAAAATGCTGCCACCAAGTTACCAAGATGGCCTCCACATGTACAGATTTGCTTTAAAATAACTTCAGCAGTAAACTGAGTTGAAGGATGATACTCACGTTTTTACGGGTGACGTTTCTCACATCACCCACATACATGATGCGTCCCTGGTGCCGAACTAAGCCCACAGTGATGGAGTCCTCACACACTTCTGAGGCCACGTAACGCTGCACCTGGATGCCCAGCTCCTTCAGAACCAGCAGCCCTGACATAATTACAAACACCATGACAATCTAAAACTACCTGTGGACAGTTTTTGGACAGAAGAGTGATTAGCCACATGGTATTTACAATGTTGGCTCAAAATAACCAAGGCTGCAAAACTGAGCACCCATGAACAAAGATGGTGGATTTCAAATCACAATCAGTGGGTTGAAGATCCAAATTGCAGTCTCAATGCAGCTTCAAAGGGTCTCTCCACAATCCCAGCCAAGTAATAAGGGTCTTATCTAGTAAATGATCGGTAATTTTCTAAAAAAATAAAAATCTATACCAGGGTTCCTCAATAGGCGGCCCGCGGGCCACATCCGGCCCGTGAGAGAAAATTATTTGGCCCGCGCTAATTTCAAATAATGTGGCATGAAACTTTTAAGGGCTTTCACACCAAACGCATAAATCACTGCGCTATGAAATCTATTCAACTGGCTTGGCTTGCACCTCGCGAGGACGGTTTGTTACTTTTAAGCGCACGAGCAGCGGAGCACACCACTGGTGCGCAAGCCAAAGGTCAAAGTTTAAAATAGCTGAACTTTGGACAAGTTTGTAATCTAATTAATAAATATTAAACCTATATACATAGCTATATGTATAGCTACAAATATTTAACATTATTAAAACTACATACTGAGTGACTAATACCTTCTTTGTCATGGAAAACACTTGTTGGTCCGCATTAAGTTCGCAGTTTTAATGTTTGTTTTATTTTATTTTTAGATCTGATGTGATCTGTTGTTGCTTTCAATATGTCTATGTCACGCAATATGATATTCAAATAGGCATGGGCCGGTATGAGATTCTGACGGTATGATAACCTTACATAAAAATATCACGGTTTCACAGTATCACGGTATTTAGATTACAACTCTAAAATATGTTATTTTTAAATGTCTGGGTAAAAAATAAATAAATTTCTTCCACTGAACACAATTTATCTTATTTTTAAGAAACATATAGAATATTTTGGAGCAGTAAACATGTCAGGTTAATAATTAAAATTAATAACTGAATTCTTCCTAATTAAATTAAGTGCAGTCACTTAAACCTAAACATGCAGCTCAGTAATCGAAAACATAATCAAAACCTAATTTCTGTAAATAAATGAATAAATAGCCTAAATAAATGCAGTTGTTAAACCTGCAGCTCAACAAGGTTTTTGGTGACATGCTCACTTTCTACACATTCATCTTTTAGTCCAAGTTTTGATGCAGGAATGTTCACCTTTCCTGGATTAAGTTTGGAGCAGTGATGTACTAGAATATGTGCACATACAGAGAGAGCGCGCGCGTACACACACGCTCTGTCTCTTCTCCATTTAACGCAGAAACGTAATACTTTCGGGGCCGTTCACATGTCGCGCCATTTCAGATGTAGACGCGCGTTTATAATGGAAACGAATCGGTCGCGATTTATTTATTCTTCTCCATAGGTCCGTCTCATTAGAGAGCGCAATTCATGGCTGCTTAGCAACGGCAGACGCCATGGAAGCAAAAGCTACAGAACGCGAAGGAGAAGGCGGCGCGCAAAGCGTTTTCCACGCGTTTTTATGCGAGACATGTGAACATGTTAGCCCCTTAGTCTGCTATTCCTTACTCTGTAAATTAACACGAGGAAGGAAACTAGTTGACGTTAGCTAGTTAATTAGCCATGTTATCTGCCTCGGTAAGCAAGCCAAATAGTATTTATTTAAACACTGAAACAAACGGAGGGTGGGTCTCTGTCTAGATCGGGGCTGAAAGGGGGAAATGAAAATGACACAGATTTATATTTGATGCACGACCTGTAAGTATTTATTCAAAGATCGGCTCTAAAACGCCATCTGCAAAGAACATCATTGTGTTCGGAACATGGTTAGTCAACGTTACCGTAAAAAAAATCCCCATACAACAGACTTGAGTTTTTTTTCGATGGGAGAAAAAGCTTCAGGGATTCCCCTTTTTCGGCCATCCTACACACAGGTGACTCTCATTGACTGCTCGTACCAACTGGAGGGGAAGGGGTCGTGTGACTCTTTCACGCTATTTGCTGCACACAACTGGGGGATTCCTGCACTTTCCGCCTTTGATGACACGTAAAAAAAAATGCGCATACAGCAGGAACGGTATGACAGAAAATTTTAGCGGTTTTTAAACCGTGACTTTTCCAAACCGCGGTTTACCTTGAAACCGGTTATCGTCCCATGCCTATATTCAAACTCACATTAGACTATTTTAACAATTAATAAAGCATGTAATCAATACCTGGGATTATCACTGTCATAGTTTGTATGTTGTTCCAACCACGAGGTCACAGAAATTGAAACCATTTCGAAAAATAAAATCCCTTTCGCTTGTCACTGTGCGCATGGTTAGGACAAAAACTACATGGAAAAGTGTCACGTGTCACGTCTGTTTGGGACACTGTGACCCACAGTTTGATCTCCCAAAAATCAAAAAATATTAATGCTGATAGATTTAATAATTAAATTTGCAATTAGGGAAAGTGCAGACCCAGTGTGAGCAGGAACAGTTGACATGGAAATCCAGATTTTTTGTTTGTTCCTTTGTTTTTAAAATTCAACCGGGAAAGTTATTTAGTTTTCTGTATCTGAATACAAAAATGTTCATAATTGTTTGAATAAAAAAGACTTCTGTGAAAAAAGAAAACAAAACTTATAATTATATAAGAATATTTATCTTCTGACTCTTTTAACAAAAAAAAACAATACAAACAAAAACAGCAGCAACAACAACAACAAGCGCAAACATTTTGGTCATAACATGGTCGGTGGCCCTCAGCTTGGTATTGTTGGCAGAATTTGGCCCTCGGTGAAAACTGAGGAACCCTGATCTATACTGTATACTTTTAAACCACAAATGCTTGTGTTGCACTAACACTTTATGCATTACGTAATCACGTTGGAAAGGTCAAGAGCGGTTCATTCCTCATCTGTGTCTGCTACAGTTCAAAACGTTAGGGTAGAATTTTATTTTTTTAGAAAATGACAAGTCGTTTTGTTAGATAAGACCTTTATTCCTCGGCTGGGATTGTGTAGAGCCCTTTGAAGCTGCACTGAAACTGCAGTATGGACCTTCAACATGTTGATCCCATTGAAGTCCACTATACAGAGAAAAATCCTAAAAGGTTTTCCTCAAAAAACATAATTTCTCTTGTGACTGATGAAAGAAACACATGAACATCTTGGATGACATAGAGATGAGATTATTTCTGGAGTGAACTGATCCTTTAAAGGCAACATCTCAGCTAAATTTTCTTGGCCAAAACTATCCACTGTCATTTTCAAATCAAGCAACTTTCTATTGGTAAACATGACAAATCTGCCCTCATGCGAAATTCCTGGTTGTGTAAAAACTTAGCAGCTAGTTTCTTGATGGATTTAAAATTATATCATAGTACAGTTTACTGAGTATTTAGTGACCAGATAAATCATTCACTTGTCCGCCAAATATGCATACGCCACATAATAATCAGGCTTTAATGACGAACATGGACCATCCAGAGGGTCAAAACTGCGAATGCAGTTAATCCTTGCTGTAAAATCACACATTAGAACGTGAGCAGTACAGCGGTATCAACGCGCAGCCAGTATAACAGTTAAGCTAAGTGCACTTTAAAAGTCAGGATGAGTGTAATGTGATCAGCACTATTTTCTGCTGAGAGGATGAAAGAAAGGGCGGACATTCTTCACTAACCTGTTGCGATCCCATCAAAAAGTGACAGGACGCGAATGGGTTTTCTGTTCTCTGCCAAAACCGGAGCGTAGAGCTTTGGTGGTTCCTGAAAGAGAAGAAAGAAGAAGGAGTAAAAAAAAGGGGGGTGGACGAGAGACAGACAAGACAGACAGAGAGAGAGAGGCCTTTTAAACACACTGCTCTGGTAATGAAAGAGCACCTGTCTGTACATACTGTCTGTAACTAACAAAGAGGCCTTTACGTTATACCAGTCCAGTAACAAGGGGTTATTGTTGAGCGTCTGTACTATAAATGCAGTATCACCGGCCAGTTTCATTAACCATTTTCTTGTGATTAAGTGTGGCTGCTTATCTGTAGTCTTTGTTAAACGTCTTAGTATTCAATAACGCTAACAATAGCGAACGCTCGCTAACCTGCACTGTGGTGCATTTAAAGAGTGGAGTGTGTAAGCTAAAACTCTATGATGTTAAGATGTGTACTCAATGCACAAAGCACTGTGACTGTAACACTTTCTGGCTGCTCTTCAGCACACTGGCCATTAGCCAAGCTGCTCTTTCACATGGTCTGGAAAGCAAATGGTTTAGGAGTCATATAATTACATAATAAAACTCAAACCATTCACATTTAAACTGTAAACCACACCAGTTTTGATTAAAATGGTCACAGCTGCTCAAACAATGTGGTTTTTGTGGCTGTGAAAATTAAATAAGAAAACAAAATACATATTTGTTAGGGCTGTTAATCCTTAGACATATTGCGGTGCTCCAAACTGATTTTACAATGTGATTCCAAAATGATCTCTATGGTTACTGTTAAACACATCAACACATTTCCATGATTTTTCTGTGAGTGTTCCAGAAATCAATTCGCTGAACTCTAAATTCTGAACTCTTAAAGAGTCATTTCTAGAGCTTAATAATCTATATTCACTACAGATATTTCCATGACTTTTCCAGGCTTGGGAATTGCACATTTAACATTTCCTGATATTGCCAAGCTTTCCATGAGAATCCTGACTGTTGTTCACTCGGACAAGCCTTAGAATGTCCCACAGGAATGAACTGAGAAACTAAACAGTGTATTTTAGACTAATGCGCTTATGAAAGTTTGAGGTCAATAGGATTTTTTGTTAATGAAATAAATACTTCTATTCTGCAAGAATGCATTAATTTGATCAAAAATGACAGTAAAGACATCTATAATGTTACAAAAGATTTGTAATAACTGTTTTTAGAATGTTTTTTGAAGGATCATGTGACACTAAAGACTAAAGCAATGATGCTGAATATTCAGCTTTGCCATCTGATGAATTATTATGAATTATTAATGAAATTACATTTGAAAATATGTTAAAACAGATAATAGTTATTTTAAAAGAACACTCCACTTTTTTTTTTAAATAGGCTCATTTTCCAACTCCCCTAGAGTTAAACAGATGTGTTTTACCGTTTTTTAAATCCATTCAGCCGGTCTCCGGGTCTGGCGTTAGCACTTTTAGCATAGCTTAGCTTAAATCATTGAATCTGATTAGACCATTAGCATCTCGCTCAAAAATGATTAGATATTTTCGATATTTTTCCTATTTAAAACTTGACTCTTCTGTAGTTACATCCTGTACTAAGACCAACAGAAAATGAAAAGTTGCGTTTTTCCAGGCTGATATGGATAGGAACTATAGTCTCATTCCAGCGTAATAATCAAGGAATTTTGCTGCTGTACCATGATATTACGCAGCACATGAATATAGTTCCCAGCTATTTTACTATTAGCTTAGTGGCCTAATGCTGGTCATGTTGGAAGTTACCTAGCTGGGGACTATATTCAGGCGCTGTGTAATATCACTGTGCCTGAAAATTCCTTGATTATTACTTCGGAATGAGAGTATAGTTCCTATCCATATCACAGCTTTCACATATTTTCTGTCGGTCTTAGTACACAATGTAACTACAAAAGAGTCAAGTATTAAAAAATATTGAAAATCTTTGGTCATTTTTGAGCGAGATGCTAACGGTCTAATCAGATTCAGTGATTTATGCTAAGCTATGCTAAAAGTGCTAACGCCATACTCTGAGATCGGCTGAATGGATTCAAAAACGGTAAAACTCATCTGTTTAACTCTAGGGGAGTTGGAAAATGAGCCTATTTAAAAAAAAATTGATTGTTCCTTTAAGATGCAACAATATTACTGTGTTTATTGTATTTTTGTGAGCATAAGAGACTTAGGATACATTTTATAACCCAAAACTTTGAATGGTAATGTACATTATTCGTACACAGACTGAAATCAAGTGTGACACTGAAAAAGGACTTGAGATTATGTTTAAATTAAGATTTCCTTAATTTAAAACATCCACATCGTTTTATACATATTTTGGACTACGGCGGGGGCTCAATTATTTCAATGATGTGAAATGGTTGTACCCAGTGAGCTACTGGCGCTACCTGTTGCTATTTTTACCACAACACAATTCGAAAGATTAAAATACTAATACGCTGACCACAGCTAATGATAGAGCTTATAGGCAGCAATGGATATAAGCATAGGCTTAAATTAAATGCCGTACTATTGATTTTTCCCTACAAGGAGTCTAAACGGCATCGGATATCAAGTGAAATCCACACTGAGAAACTCCTTCAGTCGCAGCGGCATCATGACAAGCGTCGACATGTTTACATCCTGCCAGGATGGCATCTAGCGTGTCTTGTCTCTGCCATTTGTAAGCTGTGGTCTACTAAAAGCCTCATAGGCATCAGGGCTAAAGTGGAAAGAACAAAGACACGGGTCTTTAGAAAGTTTTATTCGTCCACAGGCATCTTCCCATTCTTTTCCCCTCTTCTTATCGTTAGGAACGCAGTGACGACTTACATCGCTTCTCTTGTTACCTTTTGACTGAAAATTAGCAGCACAATGTGGCATCATATCAGTATTTTATTTTCCCAGTTGTGCTGCAGTAAAAATAGCAACAGGTAGTGCTAGTAGCTCACAGAGTACAACCATTTTACATCACTCAAATAATGGCGCCACCCATAGTCCAAAAGATGTACAACACTATGGGGATTTTTCAAATAATGTAAATCTTTCATGGAAATTCCATGATATTTCAGTAAGAGACATCATTTATGTTATATTAAGCCAGTCTTAAAGGAACACTCCACTTTTTTGAAAATAGGCTCATTTTCCAACTCCCCTAGAGAGTACAGACGAGTTTACCGTTTTCTAATCCATTTAGCTGATCACTGTGTTTGGTGGTAGCACTTTTAGCATCATTGCGCCGCAAAGTTCCTTGATTATTACACCGGAATGAGAGTATAGTTCCTATCCATATCAGCTTAAAAAATCACAACTTTTTATTTTCTGTCAGTCTTAGTTCACAATGTAACTACAGAAGACTCAAGTTTTAAATAGGAAAAATAGCAAAACTCTTTGGTAATTTTTGAGCGAGATGCTAACGGTCTAATCAGATTCAATGATTTATGCTAAGCTATGCTAAAAATGCTACCGCCAGAACCGGAGATTGGCTAAATGGATCCGAAAGCGGTAAAACTCATCTGATTACTCTAGGGGAGTTGTAAAATTAGCCTATTTTCAAAAAAAGTGGAGTGTTCCTTTAATACCCAGGGTGACACTGGTAGTTTTCAGTCAACATATATGCAACTTACAAAGTCCTGATCGTGATTGTTGGCGAAGAAGCGCTGCAGTCTGCAAGGCCAATCTGCTCGGCGCTCCAGCAGGCCATACTGAGCCTTCGGCCCACACATATAGCAGTTCCACGGGTCTTCTTTAATAGCTGCCTGCGCCGCGCCTGGCCCCACTAACAGATCCACACACTCCACACAGAAACACCTGCAGGAGACAGAAGATATAATGGAGAAATCAATGTAGGATTGAAGCAGAAAACAGAAATATTGCATCATAACTCAATGCAGACAGTCTGTCTCACCTGCAACAGTTATTGTTTCCGCACATGAGTACTTCCCTCCCTCCACAGCAGATAGTACAATAGGACTGGTAGCCATCGTCATCGTATTGATACGCACATTCTAGGAAGCAGTTCTATAAAAGAACAAACACATTAAATATTAATTCATTCGTATAAAGAAATACTGGGCGTATGTGGTTGAAAATCATTTGCCATTACAGAACTGTTCAAGAACAGAGAAAATGTTGTGGTAGTTTAGTGTTGATAGCATTTTATTTGTTTAAAACAGAAATATATACAATATTAGCAAGCAGGGCAAGGTCAAATATTTAATCTCATTTCAATTAATAATTTATATAAGGTTAAAATTCTTCCCAGTATTAAAATGATAATTGTTAAATGGTTAATATTAAAAAAACAAATAAATTGTTTTATCAAATGTCAATCAGAAAAAAATGTAAAGTCCACAGTTAAGTATACAATATATGATAAATTGCACTAATATCACTTGATATCTGATATGATTCTAATATACTGAGCACCCCTACTTAATGCAGTCATTTCCAGTAAAACTATTTTAATCAAATTGTATTAATTAACTTTGACAGCAAAACATGTAGAATATATATTTACAGATGCCATTACAATTACCATACTCTAACTTTAGCATAACTTACACCCAACATATTTTTAATTGACCCAATTAACTCAGCACTTGATTTTTTAAATAAAATAAAATAAAATAAAATTGCATTTTTAGTCAATGTTTTGATCATGTACAGCATACAATAAAGAAAATTTGTTTTCAGAAGTCACAGACAAAAAAAAAGGCCAATAATGTAAATGGATGATGAAATTACAAGCAGGCAAACAAAGCAGCCCTCAAGGAAGTAGGAAGCAGGAATTTCCTGGCTTTTACCTTACAGCTTTGGCACATTCCTCCAATGAAGAGTGGGTGCTCCAGGGAAACATTAAGGCTGCCACAGGAGATGCAGATGTCTGGAAGTGTTCAAAGTGAGAGAGAGATTTTAGCAGAGCCTCTAATACTGACAGACAGCCAGTTACGAAACACATCTCAATCCGTATGTGTAACATACCTTCAATGTTTCTACATTTTTGACGAACTTCGTATACAAGCCTCTCTGAAAAAAACATCAGACAAAAACACATTTAAAAACTGGAAAATGTCCCAGTGTTTCAGATATTTGGTCCAGACACTTTTTGACTTGACATCATGTTGAATGGAAATTCCGGTGGTTTAGATTTACATCACTTTGACAATGAAATGGTTTAATATTCAAAACACTATTACCATGGCATAAATGTTATGAACTGAAATAATGTTGCTAATTGTACTGGTACATATTAAATATGTCAGAAATAATTGATGACGGACAGCTAAATAATTAAAAATATCAGGTGCTGAACTGGATTAAAAATTAATGCAAGGTTTGGGGTCTATTATTCCAGCTGACACATTGACATTAATTAATTAATCTGAACACATACTTGTTCATCGTACTAGCTGACACTAATTCAAAAGTGTCACTCAAGCAGCAATAGATTTGCTTGACATGTCATCTTCTGGATGTTTTGCTAGTATACTAAACTATACATAGTAGCAATAAAGTAACAGTTTAGTAATAAAAAAAAGAAATTTGCTCAGTCAAATTGATTAATCGTGATCAATCAGATCCAAAATAAGTTTTTACATGATATACAGTTGAGGTCAAAAGTTTACACCCCCCTTTCAGAATCTGTTCATTATTTTACCAAAATAAGACGGATCATACAAAATGTTTATTTAGTTCTCACCTGAATAAGATCACATAAAAGATGTTTACATACAGTCAACAAGAGAAAATAATAGTTCAATTCATAAAATAGTTCAGTGATAGTTGTTCATGACTCCCTTGTTTGTCCTGAACAGTTACACTGCCCGCTGTTCTTTAGAAAAATCCTTCAGGTCCCACAAATTCTTTGGTTTTCCAGCATTTTTGTGTATTTGAACCCTGTATGATTTTGAGTTCCATCTTTTCACACTGAGGACAACTGAGGGACTCAGTTGCAACTATTATGCATTAAGAAACAGGGGGTGAAAACTTTTGAACAAGCTGTGTACATTTTTCTTATTTTGCCCAAAAATCATATTTGTTTCATTTAGTACTGGCCTTTAGATGCTACAGAAGATACTTACATGTCTCCCAGAAGACAAAATAATTTAATTTTATCCTGATCTTCAAATTAAATGCATCAGTGAGCGTTTGAACTTTCTGTAATAGTTGCATATGAGTCCCTCAGTTGTCCTCAGTATGAAAAGATGGATCTCAAAATCATACAGTCATTGTTTAAAAGGGTTCAAATACACAAAAAAGCAGAAAAACCAAAGAATTTGTGGGACCTGAAGAAGGACAGACTATCGTGAACAACTATCACTATACAAAACAACACAGCTGTGGATCATTCAGGTAATAAAACAGTGTTAAGAATCAAGTGTATGTAAACTTTTGAACTTGTATTAATTAACTTTCAGGGTCATTTTTATAAATTCAACTATTATTTTCTCTTGTGGACTATATGTAAACGTCTTTTATGTTAAATATCTTATTCAAGTCAGCACTAAATTAAAATAACATGGATTTTGTATGATGACTCTTATTTTGGTAAAAGAATGAACATTTTGCAGATTCTGTAAACTTTCTGTATAATTATACACAGTACACACACATGTATTATGTAAACACAATTTTAAAATCACGATTAAAATAAAATAAAAAACGATTATGTGTAATATCAATTATAAATTTTTTGTTATGAGATTTGAAATGTACCCTTTTTTATAGTGTTTTTATTAAATATTAAGTCTGATAACTAAGGTGAAATATAAAGCCATCTGTAACTATCAAGCTGTTGCAAGTGGAGTGCAACTCTTGGCTCCACATGTAACCCACAAAGGAGATGGTGCAAGTCTGCTCCAGTTTTCCTCTGTTTGATTGTTTAATAAAGCTCCCTGCTGATTTAACAGCTCGTCTCCTTATTACTACTGTTAGGTTTTCCTGCCCTAAAACATGGTAAGTAATTTCGAAATGTATTCTAACAACAACAAATGGATAACATGTAGGTGAAAGTGGCATTTTATAGCTCTGTTTGAACATGTGCCACGATTCAATACAAAACGTGTCTCTTTAAACTTGTAGGATTAGACGGGACCCCTGTCATAGTTCCAGACACACCCTCCTGTGTTTACTCTGCCGACTGAGTAGATGAGAGCGCTAATCCTGATTTAGCATGTGTGGGTGTGTGTTTACGAGCGCAAACTCTTTGAACTCGCTGACCTGGTTCAGTGAGAGTATCCGCTCACCTCGAGTCCGCTCGTCGATGATGTCTTTGACCTTGGGTTTCTCTGTGGCTGTGCTCTTGCGGGGCTTTTTTGCTGGTGGGGGTGTGTAGGCCGCCGCCTCTGGCTCCACCCACATCTCTGGATACACTTCCTTATAGGAGTTACGCTCCTCTGAAAAAGGCACAATGGTACGTATAGCTATTCGTTAATGGATTACAGTGGTGTGTCTATGTAAACGTCCGGCAGTCAGGAATGTTTTGATTTAACTAGTAACAGCTTAATTCCTGGCGGGCAGGCATGTGTACAGGCTTAATGGATAAACATCTAGTAAACATCTACAACTGTTCACAAAAGCCAAAATTGTCTAAAATCTCTGAACTGAGGAACTGTGGCCAGGAGATTGCATGTTAAATAATAAAACCTTTCCCTTGAGGTCAACATCATCTCACTACAACTATTACAGCATGGAGAAACTTGGAAAACATGGAAAATTCTCAGCCAAAAAGTAAAAAGCAATTAACACAATCACAGTAAAATAACCATGAATATTGGCAACACCAAAAAACAAAACAAAACAAAAAGATAATAAATGTGGTTCATATGACTTGTTCGCTAAATGTCAAATCTGCTGAAGCTATATGAGCTTTGTAGGAAAAACTGAGAGAAACTGAAATAATTACTCACTGAAATCTTCCCTTCCAGTCACAAACAAATTAGTTTGACTTGTAAACCCTATCAACTGGTTCTTTGAGAAGAACTAGAACTAAAATGAATGATTCATTCACTGATACAGTTCTCAACTTCAACTCGCTATTCAACTCAGCGATTTATTTAACAGCTCACTGGAAAAGTTGTAATAACAACTACAATTTTATTCTGATTTTCACACAAAGCTACTTTATGAATTGAAAAGATCTGGAATATATTGCATGAATCATATGGACTACTTTCATGGTGCTTTTTGTGTTTTTTTTTTAGCTTAAAGGGATAGTTCACCCAAAAATGAAAACTACCCCATGATTTACTCACCCTCAAGCCATTCTAGGTGTAAATGACTTTCTTCTTTCAGACGAATACAGAGTTATATTAAAAAATGTCCTGGCTCTTACAAGCCATACAAAACGAGGATTTGTAAAGAAAATGTTGGAGGATTTCGATATAAGCCGAGAGGTTTTCCATTGCTGTAAACAAAACTATAGCATATTCTCACCGGAGCTTACGCTATGCCTACATCCTACATCATCTGCTGAAACACCACTCTCTCGTGAATTCAGGTACGACAGTTAGGGGAAGCTAGAGACTGCAGTTTTTAAAGTTTTCAAATATTGATTTTCTTACACAAATGCCTCAATTTGATTCAGAAGGCCTTTATCAACCCCTCCGAAGCCGTGTGGAGTACTTTTTATGATGGATGGATGCACTTTATTGGACTTCAAAATTTCAACAGCCATTCACTGTCATTATAAAGTTTGGAAGAGCCAGGATATTCTTCAATATAACTCTGAGTGTATTGAAAGAAAAAAGTCATTTACTCCTATGATGGCTTGAGGGTGAGTAAATCATGGGGTAATTTTAATTTTTTTTGGTGAACTACCCCTTTAACAAATTCAGTCATTATAGACTGTCATTCTAACAGAGTTCAGAGTCGCATGAAAATTCCATAAGTTTGTGTTCCACTGAAAAAGAAACTGAAAAAGTCTCTGTGTTCTACTAAAGAAATGCTTATGAAATTGAGTAAATGACAGAATTTTCATTTCTTGGTAAACTATGCCTTTTCACAAGCTTGACATTTTCCCTTGCCAAGCAAGCAGATATATGTATATCAGTAAGAAACAACCGCAGTCTTACCTTCAGGCGGCTCTAGACCTTTAGGTCCTGTGGGTTGAAATCCCGTCATGGCCCATTCAATCATCTGTTTGTTTTGCATGTCTACTGACTTAGAAGTGTCAGTGTCGTCACTCTCCAGGCATGTGAGGAAGTTTTTGCCCGCTCTAGTGCTGGCTACCTGCAAAGCGCAGCATTCAAATATTTTCTTTAGAGAGATTTTTGCTGGTCTGAGTTATTAATATGGAGTATAACAATGAATTAGAGAAAATTAGATTTGTCTAATCCACAAAGCAATTCGTACCTGTAGCACCTCAAAAATGGCTTTCTTGTACATTGGTTGTTTATTGTAGGTTGGCTGGTGAAAGGCGTTGTGGAAGGAACTTAAAGGCAACAGTTTTTCAACACAGACCTACAGTATGAGGAAAAAAATCAAACAAAACATTTAGCGGGATGTACTGGGTTACAATACAACCTCTATCGACAGCAATGCGTAACGCTGAGTACCAGAGAAAACTGATTTGTCCCTTACTGTCAATAAATAATATCACAAAAGCTTACAAGATAGTTCACCCAAAATGAAAATTTGGTTATTACTTACTCATCCTGATGTCGTTCCAAACTTTGAGCCAAAAACTCATCACCAAACACCAGTGACTTGTACATAGACTATATGGACAAAAGTATTGGGACACCCCCTTCTTTAGAACAGAAAAAAGGCACTTCCAAAACTGTAGCAACAAAGATGGAAGCATAATTCATGTATTTAAACACTGTATTTCCATCTCAGTTGCTTCAGTTTTGGAAGTGTCTAAAATGACCGTACCCATGTGCACAAGACATTGGTGTTTGGTCTGAGTTTTTGGCTCAAGGTCTGCATTTCAAGTCACACCAGAGGTGTACAGATGGGATTAGGACTTGGCTTTATGCAGACAAGTCAAGTTCTTCCACACTGACTGAATCAAACATTTCTATATGAACCTTGCCTTATACACAGATTGTCATGTTAGAATAAAAAGGGTCCTGTCCAAACTTTTGCTATAAAATTAGAAGGACACAATTCCCTAGAATATCATCATATGCTTACATTAAGATTAGTACTCATGGAAATTACTAAAGTAGCCAATACCTATGGCAATATAGTGTACATAAATTATACATTGACTCTTATTAAAGCAACTGTATTAAAGTTCTTCAGTCAAGAGCAGTGAGTGATTTTAATTTGTGTTTTGTTTCATTAGCCTACCCTCACCCAAAAATGACAATTCTGTCAGCATGTACTCACTCTCGATTTAAAAAACATGTTTATAAAACATGTTGAACATAAAATTTGTTGCTGGGTCCCCAGTTACTTCCATAGTATTTTTTATTTGTATTTATTTTTTGATGAACTGTCCCTTTAATGACAATCGACAACATGTTTAGTTCTGTCGCTTTAAGAGCTGCACGCATCTAATACCTACAGGCGTGCATCCGTTTTTCTCTCAACCATTTACTTTCACTTTAGACATATCAAACTGTGTTTATATGTAATCCTTGTGTGGCTTTGATGGTATTAGCGAATCAGACGTAAAAGATAGCTTAGTCCAATAACCAGGCGCTGTTTGACAGGCTTTTAGCGTGCACGCTTCAGGTGTACATGCTCATGAAGCGCATGCCAGAACAACGTGAGGACTAAATAACGTTATCTATTCGCAAGGCTTTAAAGCACATGCAAATAATGTACTTTTGTGATTGCGAATAAGTGCAGTGTCCCGTGAGTGAATGTATGTCGTGTTGTACAGTAAATTAAGATGGAGGCACGCTGTAGCTTGATGTAGATCATGAAGATATTTCAATTGTCCACAATCAAAAATCGTCACATAGCACATCCCTACAGGTAGCCATTGATTTCCATTGTATTTTTTCCTACTATGGAAGTTAATGGCTACTGTTTGGTTACCAACTTTCTTTCAAATATCTTCTTTTGTGTTGAACAGAAGAAAGAAACTCATACAGGAACAATCTGAGGGTGAGTACATAATGAAAATACTTTATTTTTGGGGTGAACTATCTCTCTAACTTGTGTTGTTTCCCAAATATTAAAGTCATTCTAAAGTCTGCTGCAAAACTGAATACAAACTCACCACAGAAAATTTGCCATCTCCGAACCACATGACCCATCTAGTGCCCTCAGCCGCCCGGCTGCGTCCAGTCATTAACCATGATACAATCTTGCCGGGCCACCAGGAGAATCCTCGTAACTTTCCCCACACAAGCTCACCGATGCCGAAACCCCGGCCATCCTGCAATATACAAACACTTGATGGATCAGCTATACATAAATACAATAAAAGGTGAACTGTTTATAACATAACCTGTGTCTTTTGCATTATCTTTAATTCGTTTTACTGTCTTGACTTTCAGCCTGTATGATAAGTCTATAGTGACTGCTATAAATAGGCAACCTTTAATCCTGACATTTGGAGTGCAATTGTTATAGTAAATTGCTCTTCTGGTGTAACCACCCTCACAAGCTGGCTTTGAACTTTTAAGTCTAAAGATGCAGTCACATTTACCATTGTTCACTGAATTTTCATGAGCAGCAAAAATGGAAGGTTTTTCACACTTGGATTCGCAGAGATGACCAACAGAAAGCTGCTTTTGAAAGTGTCTACTGTGAGCTGTGCTGCACTACAAAATTTCACAGAAACTTCGCTAATGATCACACCTTAGGGCAAAGAGCTGTACGATAATAGTTTTAGTATAGTTTCAAAATTACTCCCAGACTTTATATGAAAAAAACCCTCCAGCAGAAGACTGGTTACTGGTTACAGCTGGTTACGCGACTTTCAAATCTGGTTAGCCGGATAAATTCCAGGATATCATTGCATAATCCTGGGATTTCTCTGAAAATAATTAGATTATCATCACGCAAGTGTCAAAAGTCAGAGGTTTTGCTTTGATAATGAAACTAAATCAACTTTAAGCAGTCTTTGAAAGAGGAAAATCTCACATTTATCCCAAAACTTATTTAGCTAACTAAATTCCCTGTTTTGAAGCATGGTAGCTGGTTTCAGCTGGTCTTTAGTTGGCCATGAGCTGGTTTAAAGGAATAATTCACCAAAAAATAAAAAGTTCCCCATCATTTACTCACCCTCAAGCCAACCTAGGTGTATATGACTTTCTTCTTCCAGACGAACACAGTTGGAGTTGTATTAAAATTGATCCTGGCTCTTCCAAGCTTTATGATGGTGGTGGATAGTGGCTGTTATTTTGAAGCTCCAAAAAGCGCATATATCCATCTGAAAATTAACCCATAAGTCTAAAGGGGTTGACACATGTCTTTTGAAGTGGATCAATGGGTTTTTATAACAAACATAACACTATTTGTAAAATTTTAAACTCAAATCACTGACTTCCCGGTCAGTGTAACATTACTCTGGTTCAAACAAATAAGGCTGTGCAAAAAACTCAAGCTCTTCTTTTCTTATAGTGAAATCTGCTGACATGTTTTTTTTAACTTCTCATTTTTTGTAGTACAGTTAACAAAAAAACACAGCTGTGGATCATTCAGGTAACAACACAGTATTAAGAATCAAGGGTATGTAAGCTTTTGAACAGGGTCATTTTTATAAATTCAACTATTGTTGTCTCTTGTGGACTATATGTAAATGTCTTTTATGTAAAGTATCTTATTCAGGTCAGTACTAAATAAAAATAACATGTTTTGTATGATCCCTCTTATTTAGCTAAAAAAATTAACATTTTGCAGATTCTGCAAGGGGTATGTAAACTTGTAAGCAAAACTGTATTTAGTATTGCTCTATCCTCATTCGTGCTAATACTATGAATGCGATTTACGTCATACATCATACATCGAGTCAGAGGTCAGGGAAGTAGCCGGAACTCAACTCTCTTGTGCATACGCTGTTGCCCGAAGTCAGTAATTTGATTTTATAATTTTAAAAATAGAAATATTTGTGTTACAAAAACCCATGGATCCACTTCAAAAGACATGTGGTAACCCCCCAGAGGTGTATGGGTTAGTTTTATGACGGATATATGTGCTTTTTGGACCTTCAAAGTAACAGCCACTATCCACCACCATTATAAAGCTTGGAAGAGCCAGGATAAATTTTAAAACTCCGACTGTGTTCGTCTGGAAGAAGAAAGTCATATACACCTAAGATGGCTTGAGGGTGAGTAAATCATGGGGTAATTTTCATTTTGGGGTGAACTACTCCTTTGAGCTGGTCCTGATCAACTAGCTTCTATAACCAGCTCAGGACCAACTAAGAACCATGCTTCAAAACATACCTAACCATAATATGCTGTTTTTTCAACAGGGTAACCCACAACTTCAGAATGAATCTGCCAAACCACAGAATGTCTACAGCTTTCTGCACAATATTTCTAAATGATCGACCCCAAGCCACCATGATCATGAGGAAGTAGGGACGTGACGAGATCCCATGTGTCTGCAGTGTTTACATTAGAGCTGCATGATTAATCCTAAAGACTGCGATCTCTATTCGAATGCCAACGCAATCTTATTCTTGTCTTTCAATGACGTAATGATCATTATTACTGTGTTACAGACATTTAAATAACATAAGTACTAGAATAAAAGTTTATAATTTGGAGATAAACATTTTATGTCTATAATAGCGATAAAAAACAAAAGTATCTTAACACATGTATGTATTGTAATGTTTGTCCTCTTCCACCAGGAGGTGGCGACAATCTTTTGTTTAGATTTCTAATCTAATCTTTTTTTTTAGAATCATGAGAGAACCTTGATCTCCAATTAAAAAAAAAAAAATAGTTTTTTAATTTATCCAGAATCATGTAGCATAAGGTTACGTTTATTACTGCATATAATTAATTAAAATAGAAGTTAAATTTCATAAAGTACAAGTTCATATCAAAATGAACCTATACTTTTTGTTTTTCAGTTGAATCAAATACTATTTTTCCCTATATATTTCATTATTAAGTTTTTTTTCTTTTTTTTTAAGTTTAAAAATCTTGTCTCGTCTCGTGGGATAAGTGTCTCGTCACACCCCTATGAGGAAGCTACTCGTACCTCGTACTCAGACTCTGTGTCAGTGGACTTGGGTGAGGTTTTGTTTCCGTCCCCTATAGGCACGGGCTCTGGTGTGGTGGCAACAGTTGGAGAGGCTGGATCCGTAGGCTGCTGCTGCTGTTGCTGCTGGAATGGTGGAGGTTGTTGTTGGGGAGAAGGCTGGGGTTTGAGGTTGGTCTGAGGTTGAGCTTGAGGCTGTGGCGGTTGCTGCTGCGTTGGCGGAGTTGGTGGAGGAAAGAGTAGTGGGACGGTGATTATGGAGCTGTCTTTTTGAGGCTCCGACTCTACCTCGCCATGGTCCTCCATTGAGTTCATCACAGACTCCAGTTTCGCCTTCTTCTCTGCCTGCAATGTAGGGAACAGCGGGACAGGAAGAGGAGGAGGTAAAGCACATGGAACAGCAGTGTCTTTCCTGAGAATAGCACATTTCAGCACTTGAGTAATGGTGACTGCTCGGTTTGTTTACAGTGCTTTAATCCCACGTGCCAACACAAATATCCCCATCCTTTTGATAAAGCACAAGTGCCGCCCCTTTGAGTGTGATAAGTGGCAGAAACCTGTGAAAACAGTCCCCTTTTCATTGCGGTGAGAGCTGTGCGCGATCACTTCGTAACAATGAGAACTCCCCCCCCTGGCTGAGATGGATGCACGCTGGAGAGTTCAGTGAGTTTGTCCAACCTGACTCTAAGCTATTAGGTCAAAAACAGAGGACACGAGCCAAGCCATGACTTAAGCAGCTCACAGCAAATCCCCAACAGCTGCACCTCTCTCGTCCTCTGGTTCTCTCTTACTCGCACGTGAATCTCTTTCACAGCTGTACTTTCTCTGCTGCTGGGGTCTAACTCCGTCTCCAATTTCACTCACACACACGTGAACCTGGCAGAGTCGCCTGCATGTGGGTGTGTGTCTGTGTGTGGAGAAAAAGCTCTCCCTATGTCTCTCTTTAGCTTGCTCCCTCCATTATGGTGGCTATACATTCATATAAGCCCGCAGAGGGGGGAGAGAATCTCTGGAGCCAAGAGCTCATGAGTGTGCATGAATAGACAGGATGAGTGTGGAGTAGAAACATGTGGCCTCAAATCAAGAAGCCCCACTGTAGTTTATAAATATCTGTATAGCTTCACTGAGCTGGGCCATATGTGCCAGGCTGTTAGTCTTTGACAGCGGTTGACTGTGGAAAGAGTATTTAAGTGTATGCAAGCGGTTTGGTGCATATGTACATCTATTTATCTTTGCAGTACTAGGCAGTATGATGGTATATACCAGCGGTTCTCAACCGAGGCTGAGTAAACTTCCAAGGGAGCTGCAAGATGTCTAATTTTTAAAACTTGTAGCACTTTTCGTAATCCATGTTGTCTCAAAATTTACAAGCAAAGCACGTTTCGGAACTTAGGTTTGAAGAATACTGTTCTAAAAACAGTATGTGCTTCAAATTTCCAATAGCTATTAAGTGTAACACTTAGGTTCTTCTTAGGTTCATTTATCTAGGTGCAAATTGCATTTGAGTTGCAATATTTTGTCAGAATTTAACAGTAGGTAACTGCTGTCCGTTGTCAATGTCCTTAATTCAACTTGGAAAACTAAGGTGTGTGGTATAAAGGAAGTATAAACCTGCATCATTAACATAACAATAAAAGCTAATTCCATGTTTTCTGGTGTCTCCACCAACCAGAATTTATTCAGACCAGGAAAACTATAGAGGACACAATACCGGCCATTGGGGGACTCCATACTGTACTTTACTAGTTCGATTTGACAGTTTCTGATTTTCACAACAAAGTAGTAGCAATCCGAGTGGTATTAATTCAACTTGGAAAACGGAGGTGTCTGTGGTATAGAGGAAATATAAAGCTGCACCGTTAACATAACAATGAAAGCCAATTCCATGTTTCCTGTTGTCTCCACCTACCAGATTTTTTTAGTCCAGGACACAATACTGAGCCTTGGAGGACTACATACTTTATGCAACCAGATACTTTGACAGTTTCTGATTTTCACAACAAAGTAGTGGCAATCTGAGTGGTACCAGTATTTAAAATACTGGTATTTATTCAATTCGGAACAGTGAGGTGTGTGGTATAGAGGAAAATTTAATCTGTATCATTAACATAACAATACAAGCTAATTCTAGTTTCCTGTTGTCTCCACATACCATAATTTATTTAAACCAGGAAAACTACAGAGAACACAAATCCGAGCCTTGTGGGACTCCATACTGTACTTAAAAAACTGTCAGTATTTAAAATACTGGTATTTATTTAACTTGGAAAACTGTGGTGTGTGTGGTATAGAGAAAATATAAATCTATATTATTAACATAACAATAAAAGCTAATTCAAGTAAAAACCACAGAGGACACAATACAGAGCCTTGGGGGACTCCATACTGTACGCAACAAAGTAGTAACAATCAGAGTGGTAGCAGTATTTAAAATACTGGTAATAATTCAACTTGGAAAACTGAGGAGTGTGATATAGAGGAAATGAAACTCTGTATCATTAACATAACAATAAAAGCTAATTCTAGTTTCCTGTTGTCTCCACCAACCACAATTTTTTAGACCAGGAAAACTACAGAGGACACAATACTGAGCCTTGGGGGACTACATACTTTATGCAACCAGATACTTTGACAGTTTCTGATTTTCACAACAAAGTAGTGGCAATCTGAGTGGTAGCAGTATTTAAAATACTGGTATTTATTCAATTCGGAACAGTGAGGTGAACAGTGAGGTGTGTGGTATAGAGGAAATATAAATCTGTATCATTAACGTAACAATAAAAGCTAATTCTAGTTTCCTGTTGTCTCCATGTACCATAATTTATTTAGACCAGGAAAACTACAGAGAACACAATTCCAAGCCTTGTGGGACTCCATACTGTACTTAAAAAACTGTCAGTATTTAAAATACTAGTATTTATTCAACCTGGAAAACTGTGGTGTGTGTGGTGTAGAGAAAATATAAATCTATATTATTAACATAACAATAAAAGCTAATTGTAGTTTTCCAAGTTGAATAAAAACCAGTATTTTAAGTACTGCTACCACTATGATTGCTACTGCTTTGCTATAAAAATCAGAAACTGTCAAATCTAACAAGTATCTAATTGCGTACAGTATGGAGTCCCCCAAGGCTCGGTATTGTGTCCTCTGTGGTTTTCCTGATATAAATAAATTCTGGTAGGTGGAGACAACAGGAAACTAGAATTAGCTTTTATTGCTATGCTAATGATACAGATTTATATTTCATCTATACCACACACCTCAGTTTTCCAAGTTGAATAAATACCAGTATTTTAGAAACCACAGAGGAAACAATACCGAGCCTTGGGGGACTCCATACTGTACGTAAATAGATACTTGTTAGATTTGATAGTTTCTGATTTTTACAACAAAGTAGTAACAATCAGAGTGGTAGCAGTATTTAAAATACTGGTATTTATTCAACTTGGAAAACTGAGGCGTGTGATTTAGAGGAAATATAAATCTGTATAATTAAAATAACAATAAAAGCTAATTCTAGTTTCCTGTTTTCTCCACCTACCAGAATTTATTTAGACCGAGCCTTGGGTGACTCCATACTATACTTTACTAAATATTACAGTAGTTAGATTTAACAGTTTCTGATTTTCACAATAAAGCAGTAGCAATCAGAGTGGCAGCAGTATTTAAAATACTTTTAAAAAGTAAAACTTTGTTTGATTAAAGTTGTTTTTTTACAAAGTTACAAAGAATGGCATCCATTTTTTGACTTAATTTCACTGGATTTACAAGAGGAAATATCACAGCCTGCACAGAGACAAATATTGACTGTGACAATGGAGGAACTTTAAATTAGTTCATTTTTAATTCATGCTGTGCTTTTTATTTCAATCATATTTAAATAAGTACATTTAATACTAAGCATTTCACAGTTATGCAATAAATAAAGCATTTTTTTTGGTTGATTTTTTGTCAAAAATAACTACATTATGATGTCTAGTGTTATTATGATGTACAATTGCATATACCACATATACGATTTTCTGTCATATACCAGTGGCTTAAGTTATCATTATTGTAATCTTAGTCCAGTCATTTCAAGCCAATCATATAAAGAGGATTAAATCAGAATATAACTGAAATCTGAAACTCTTATCTAAAGAAAATACTATCTTGAGCTACCCACAACTGATTTTATCTCACATGCCTGGGGCTCTGTTTGCTGTAAATGTACACAATTTACATTCAACCCAACATAACTCACCCTGTGTGATTGATAAGGAGTAAAAATGCCTGCTTTTGATATAAACCTTACACATAACGTCTTACTATCTGCAGAAACACCCTTAAGTTGTCAAAGCTATCACAGATACTACAGGGCTGTCAAAAACGATCATAAATAATGACAGAGTCAGCTAATATTGCAGGTAACGATTGCGTTTCAAACTGTACAGTAACAGTGAGAAGAATGTTGACTCAGGAAGAGGGAAAGAGTTATTTATATATGTAAAAATTAAGAAATCAATAGAAAACTGACTCCCCAAAAATTGCGGGAGGAGAGGAAAGCACTGCGGCTATAAGTGGAGATTTGCTTCTGGACGTGTTTTTTTTCCCCCAGCTGTAAATGCCCCTCTTCGGGGGCCTCACTGTAGCAAGTCTGGCTCTTGAAATCGAGGAAGGGGGAGACGAGAAGGAAGGAAAGGGGGAGGGTTCCAGGAGTACAGTACTTTACAGTCTTTGTCAGCCACAAACACACGGCCCAGCTCAGGAATAACAAGATATAAGCAGTATGTCATCCACAACAGGGTGCTTAAAATAACCAATGTTGTTGTGTACAAGTATTTAAAAAACTAAGACTGGGATTGGGTGCATTTAGAACAGTCCAAAGAAAAAATACAACAACTCACTTAAGCTTGGCTATTTACTGAAAATAAATATTATTAAAAAGCATTTTATTAGCTTAGTTTGCTATATGGCTGTCCAAAAGATAGAAAGGGAAATATGAAATGTTCGATGAAAAGCACAAATCTTTACTAGTCTTTCACAAAACTAGTCCTAGTCTTACATTTCTAACTAACAAAGAATATCCTCCAGGCACTAAAATAATGAGATGTAAATCTCAGCATCAGCACTACAAAAAGTTACTTTTAAGCCACTATGAGACTAATAATGTGGATGTACTGTGATGCTATCTGTAATGCAGTACTTTCACTTAAGCCACAAGGAATACTACAGAAGCTTACAGAACTAAGTGATAAACTACCTTTTCAGTTAAAGCTCTTATACACAGTGCACATAAATCCAATACTGAAAGGTAAGTAGGGTAACCCTGTGAGAGAGTGTTTTTTAAGCTTTGCGTTAAAGCTGGCGTGTTGTATTATAGGACAGCACACCCTTTAAGAGCGCTACCTATATCTGAAAGGAAACACCCACGGCCTTAAGCTGCTCTCTACATTACAATGATCAACCAAGCCTTTTTTCCAAGAAAGCTCCTCTGGCAATTTTTTTTCCAACCTTATTGTAATTTTTTATATACCATGACGATTCAAGACCATTTTTTTTAATCAGCTGCTGCACATGGATGCCTGTAGGCCTATTATTTTATACGTTAGGCCTTTCAATGTATTGCTGTTCATATGACATAGGTATGAAAAGACAGTAAAAAAATACCAAGATACTTTTATGATTTATCATAAGGACAGCCTGAGGCTAGTGTGAAATACTTTCAGGCCAGCTAATGGAAGTTTTATTAGCCCTATCCAACCAATGCTACATTGTCACTATGTCATTTATTTGTTTTGTCATACTTTTATGCCTTACAAATTAAAAGATTTGATTTCTGTCATAAACTGAACATTGTTGTTGCTGTAGTATGACAACAAGCTAGCATTAGCAAGCTAGCTAAAGCAGATGAGTTTTTTGAGCAAGAATGAATGTGGTAAACACAGCATTGCAAGAATGACAGTCTTGGAAGCATTAGTTTGGGTTGAAAATTACAAACGAGTATTGTGTCACAACGCATGCTAAACAGTTACAATATAGCTTCTTTTTAGGGAAGAAAGAAATATTAAAAATATTATGTTAATATTAACATTTCAATGAATTATAAAAAAAATAAATAAACCTTGCTGAAAATGTACTCACTCCCAGGGCATTTAAGATATAGAAAAATTGGATTCTCTGCAGTGAATGGGTGCTATCAGAATGAGAGTCCAAACAGCTATTAAAAACATCATAATAATCCACAAGTAATTCACACAACTTCCTTCCATCAATTAAAATCTTGTGAAGTGAAAAGCTGAGTGTTTCAGGCCAAAGTCTAAAATAAAAGTCCATAATCCAGTGAAAAAGTCCATCCCCTGTTGTCCTTTCACATTAAATTCCATCACATTTAGTTAGTCTCATGATTCAAATTAGATTTTTTCACTGGAGGAAGCATTGTTTTTGATTATATACTTGTAATTTAGACAGAAGCAAGGTTTTGAAGGTAAAAAAGTCCCTTCCAGTTTTGTTTATGACAAACATGCAGCCAGTGTCGGGGAGTAACGCAATACAAGTAACGCAAGTTACATAATCAGATTACTTTTTTCAAGTAACTAGTAAAGTAATGGATTACTTATTCTTACGCATTACTCATTCTGAGTTTCTTTTATGTATTTAATCCCATTTTATTAACCAATGTCCTTGCTGCTGACCTTTGTTGATCCAGTTCAACCATACTAATAAGCAAAACTAACATTTGAACTTCCTTTTCCTACGTGAATTAACTTTTTATTCAGCCTTAGGCTTATTCATTTCACTTTTGGAGTGAAAAGGCTTTTACATTAGCTAAAAATCAAACTTTTTATAGTAAAAACAAACAAGCAAGCCCTGCCCACATTTAAAAAGTAACGCATTACTTTCCATAAAAAGTAAATAAGTAACGTAGTTAGTTACTTTTTTAAGAAGGAGCACAATATTGTAATGCATTACTTTTAAAAGTAACTTTCCCCAACACTGCATGCAGCTTTTCACTTAATATGATGTTAATATTGTGATGTTTTAATCAGCTGTTTGGACTCTCATTCTGATGGCACCCATTTACAAGAGAGAATCCACTGGTGAGTGATGTAATGCTAAATTTCTCAAAATCTGTTCTAATGAAGAAACAAACTCATCTACATCTTGGATGGACTGAGGATGAGTCAATTGTTTGCAGATTTTCATTTTGAGGTGAACTATTCCTTACATAGTCTTACAGTTAATAATAAAAAAACTTTAATGTTTTATTTATTTTTTTATTTTAACTAAAAAGCCAAGCTTGTTGAACACTGCTGACGGACAATCAGTCTGCAGCACATAACAACATTAGGAACGGTAGTTTTTATAGTTTCCAAACTATGTTCAATAAATACCGTTTCCCTTAAACTTTGAACAATATAAGGAAACAGTTTGAATTCATTCAAATGGCGGGAGCACAGCAGTGCACACTAAGATTCCAACAGGCAGGGGATGAATGGCTATCGCCACTGTGTGACAATCGCATTTATTTTGATGTGACTTTGTGAGAGACCGAACAAAGGGTGTTCACTTTTTAGCCTCCCGAGTGCAGAGAATAGAGGATGAATTTAGTTTGTGATTGTGCCGGGTCCATTAAAGATTCCGTAATTAGTAGTGCCGCAGAGGTCAGGCATGCTAAATAAGTCTTAATCTAAGTGCTTTAATGTTAAAGCCTTCTCTTTATTTACTCACTTAAAGCTAAATTATTTTAGTCTAAAATCTGTTCAATTGCAAAAAGCTGAAGTGCAAAAGTCTGCCTGCTTCAGGCTGTGCAGCCTTGACTCAGAGTACGAGCGAGCGCTGGCAGCGCACTAATCACACGCGGTTCCCGGGTTCACTCGGTTCATTCATATTTGCATATCCTTAAAAAGACACGCACCGCATTTCCGCTTCAACACAAGCGACAACTGCTGCCAGTTTTACGTGTTTGCGGTACCGACTCAAATCTGACAGACACAAAAAAGCATGTTATCTTTGTTTTCAAGCTCAAAAGCGAAACTTGCCTTTTAAAAGAAGTCTGAAAGCATTAGTTTGGGCTAAAACATGCTACGTCTCTACAACCCTCGTGTATAAATAACCACAAAAAGCATGCCGTCAGATAACGGCACACTTCAAAACCAAGTATAAACTTTCAAACATAAACAAAGCCAAAGATATACCCTATGCACAACATCCTGCAGATGCAGTAAAACAGGAAATACATTCAGCTTTCTGCTATCCCCCTGTGATAACATACAGGCTAGAAAAAAAAACCTTTTAAGCAAAGCATTTTGTCTTGTACTTGCAATGTTATAAGCCCGGTCCGGCACTCTGGTTTTAAAGAGATGGGTTTCCTTTAAGCTACCCGGGGCAGATGGTCCGTAACAAGTCTCCTGGAAATACCTGAAGTCAGCATATTCCTCCTCCAGCAAGTCTACTCAGACATGCACACTGTCCCCTGCGCTATCAACAACAAACAAGTCAGCCGACCTACCCATACACGCCTGCACTCGGCACTTTAAATCCAACGTGTGAGTCGCTTTTTTTCTTGCCCCACTCTTGGCTCAGTGGAGACCGCTTCAAAAAAAAAAAAAAAGAAAAAAAAGGAAAAAAAAAAAACAGAAAGCATGAACATTTCTTTGTCTGGGAATTCAGGGTCAGGTGGTTCCCAACAGGAATTCTGGTTGGCTAGAGAGGACTTGCAGAATGTTGGCGACTGTCCAGGAGGCTGTCTTGCAAGCAGCGCTGGAAATTCGCTGTAAACCTCATCTTCACCCTTATATCCATAGTACGGAGTTCATTTCCACTGCGGAGAGAGTAGTGAGAGGAGAAGAGGGGGAGGAGTGAAGGGAACGGGATGGGGGTGGGAAAGAGGAATCTACTGTAGCGTTGGGTACTTATTAAAAAAAAAAAAAAGAGAGACATGATCCCCCTCGCTCACAGAAAGTGAAAGCAGGCTGGGTTTTATTCACCCCCTTAGGGCCACCCCTTCAACGCTAACAAAGCTCTGCTGACTGTATGCAGCTCAGGCCTCGTAGCCAAAGGAAGGAAACATGTCAAGGCCCCTTTCAATAGAGTTTCCTGCAGCATTGTTGTGTCCGGTGTGCACCGCTTCGAGAAAACATGACTGCACAGACCTTCGGAGAGCAAACAGAGAAATGACATGTTACGATCTGCGCTCTTCTACAATGTGCCTATTCAGGGAAAAGAAAAAAATTCCCAGGCTCCCGATGATGGAGGATTCCTGCTCTCTGCGTGAAGAATGCGAAACGCCCATCTCTCTGGAATTTTACGACGTCCACTCACGAGACAACTGTGTGTCCGGCTAATTTGGCCGTATTTCTGGGATCTCTGACACTTTTATGGCTTATCCTCAAACACAGTGTGGCGAGGGCCAGAGGAAAAAAAATATGGGGGCGGGGGGAGCTCGATGGCGATTGGTCGGCTCCCTTTGGTTACCGAGGAAAAAGAACGTTATGTAACAGAGCAGTTCTCACCATGCAACACAGTACTATTAGGAAAACGGTCAACCACCTGTACTTTCAGTGAAATTGGAGATTCGTCATAGTGGGGGATAATAAATGAGGGCTAAATGAATTCTCTAAATTAACCTTTTTTTCCCTGCTCAACCTCATCTGTAAATGCTCATTCACACTAAGAACATTAAAGATAACTATAACTACCGTATAAAGTTTTAATAATTGCTCGTTTCCATATGAGAAGCGAAGTCGATAACAACATATATGAACGGTATCGTTTTCCAACAGCATTCAGAGATAATCAGAATACACCTGACTTTACAGAGCTTGAGCATTTAAACCACCAGATGACAAACCTGCAGTGCATGATTGCAATAAACTGAATGTTATGATCCGTTTGTGTGAACTACAGTATTGTTCTACGCTTAAGGACTCCATCATTTTTCCCTTAACTTATATTAAACAGGAGGAGAAGTGTTCTGGAAACCTGTTTTGTTGCCACTAGTGGAGCAGAAATCACACTTCACGTTCAAGTCAAGACACATCACAACAATTTCTGCCCGGCACGTTGATGTAACGTGTAGAAAGATACAACATGACACAGATTACTCAACTAAAAAAAAGTGAAATGATGATATAAGCTTTTATTTTTTTTCTTGGATTACTAATCAGTAAAGTAGATTAATAAATGTTACAATTTAACAGTACAAAGGCCAGCTGTGGCTGTTCTTGGGGCGGCCCAATCGGGACAACAGCATCAGAGCCTGTCATTTAAGGCGGCCCTGTATCCACTACTTGCACTTGGTTCTGTCCCACTCTAGGGACGACTCTGGTCCTAACCAGGAGCAACAAGGAACCGCTAAAAACGCTTTGTCGATCACACTTTAGGTATACACCGATACTAATAAATTGCTAAATATTTTAATTTAATGAACTATACTAGTTTGTATTAATAAATTATAAATAAAACATTAAAAATGAATGGAAAATGCCAAAAATAAGCAATCAAATATATATAAATAAGTAGAAATCAAAATTAACTACCGATAAAAGAAAAAAAAACATATATAGCTGCAAGCAGCAATTACTGTGGTTCAAGCACTTTAAGACATTTAAGTGCATAAGGAAAAAGATTATTTAACAAGCCTGTAACCAGCGAATTAAATTATTAAATAGAGCATTTTTGGCGATTTCAGGTTATTTACCATGGAAATATGATATTTTTTAGATGCGCGAATGTCCTCAAAAACACGTGGTACTTTGGACAAAGACACAGCATTCCAATTTTCAAGTTGATCAAGTTTTATTTTTTTCCCCTGTTATAATGCCACTATTTCCCAAATTCCACTTTTTTTTTTACTGTGACCGTGTTGTAAATATCTTTCCATTCAAGAACTATAGGCATTTTAGTAAAAGCGGCTCCACACTTCACAAACGTTTTGGCATCCCGTCATGAAGGTGAGTCTAAAGTTCTACTTTTTTTGATAATTATTGATATTCACTCTCTGGAGAATCTTTCTGCATGGGTTTGGTTACGATTGGGTGAAAACCTAGTTGGCAAAAGTGTGTTTTGTCCATTGTGAGCCAAGGATTCCAACGATATAAGGCATTTGAGCCCTTGACTAGTGGTTTAGAGTTCTGAGCAGTTTCGTACTTTTGACCGCTTTAGCGCCCCTATCAGGCCAATTGGAACAAGCTTTGGTGACTTTTTTTGACCGTGTGAGTACTACCATCCCTGCAGATTTCTACAACTTATGGTTTGGTCTCCCTGATCAGTTCTAGGTGGAGAATGCTGATCCTTGGCCATTTTAAAAATTGCAATAGGTTATCAGCACTATGTGCACTACGATGGCACTATGTTTTTTACATGAATGTCCTTATAGACACTTGTGGCGCTTTGGACAAAGACATGACATACCAATATTCAAGTCAATCAGAGTAACGAGTGCATAGTTATAGCCATTTTTATGTTTTTTTCCCTGTTATAACGTCACCAAGTGGCCAAACCCCAAATGTTTTATATTTACTGTGACTTCAGATTGAGTTCTTACATAAGTTTTCAGAGTTCTGCAAAAACATTGCTTTCCATTTATAGGCAT
The DNA here is from genome assembly GCA_033026305.1 of Cirrhinus molitorella. Taxonomy (NCBI): domain Eukaryota; kingdom Metazoa; phylum Chordata; class Actinopteri; order Cypriniformes; family Cyprinidae; genus Cirrhinus; species Cirrhinus molitorella. The sequence continues at coordinate 8,306,950 of CM065135.1, forward strand.
TTTAGTAAAGGCTACTGAACAGACCCAGAGCTACAGGCATTTTAGTAAAAGTGGCTCCGCCCCTTACAAACGTTTTGGCATCCCAACATGAAGGTGAGTCGAAAGTTCAACTTTTTTTTGATAATTATTGATATTCATTTTTTTGAGAATCTTTCTGCATGGATTTGGTTCCGATTGGGTAAAAACCCTTGAACGCAAAAGTACTGTTTTGTCTATTGTTAGCCAAGGATTCAAACAATATAAGGCTTTCGACTAGTGGTTTAGGAGTTTTGAGCAATTTTGTACTTTTGAGCGCTATAGCACCCCTGTTAAGCCAATTGGGGCAAGCTTTGGTGACGTTGTAGAGGGTGTGAGTACTACCATCCCTCTAGGTTTCAAGTCTCTACAACTTACGATTTGGTCTGCCCGATCAGTTTTAGGTGTCAAAAATAGGGTATCAGTGCTACATGCTTGAACCTCTGAAAAACCTCTAAGATCGGCTCATAACCAAACAGAACAAAACTTATCCATGGATAACGACTCTGACTGGTCACTGCATTCATAACAAACATGGCTGTATATGGTCATATTGATTAAACAAGTGGATTTTCAGTGTGGGAAGAAGCCAGCAAGACGTTTCATGAAATAAATGGTACCTTCATGCAAGATCAAATGACTCATCAAATACACTTGGCTTTCGCAGAGTTTACTGTCGCCCTGGCAAACGTTCCTGCTATAATAGAAATGCTGACAGGCTCCCTATCACTCTTCCTCTGGGACAGAGGCGAGCAATGGTACTCACCTCCAACTTCCACTTGGCCAGCAACTCCTCCCTGGTCCTCTTGCTAATGTAATAAGGGTCACCGGCCTGGAAGGTTACTCTGGGCATGGGTCTTTGACGGAGGCTGACTTCCCAGCCCACTCCCCCACGGAGCCTCCCTCGAGCTCCCTGTTTAAATGGACAAAAGCAAAAAAAAAAGGAAAAGAAAAAAATTAACGACTTTTTCTGTCTCTGTTTTACTGTGCTTATCTATCTTTGCGATCCTAAATGAAGGAAGGAATAGGTGTTTCGTCTACGAATGATTTTGGAGCGTATCGCGAACTGGCTGGTGGGGGACTCTCAAACTAAAGGTACTCATCGGTACAGAGAGCGTTCGAGCGGCCCGACAAATCCCACAGTTGGTGGAGAACAGGGACCGTTGTTTTTTCAAGCAGAGGACCAAGTGTATTTGACTTTTCACCATTAGGGTACCATTTCTTTCATAATCAAGTGGCTGGAAAAACAGGTTCCACGTTAATGTCATCTTCCTTCGGAGATCTTGAGCGAATAACGGAAAAGGTTGAATTTTCACAGACAGAAACACCCAAACGTACACACACATATATCACAGGCACACAACAGGAAGACAGTTTTACCTCATTCTTTGCAGAGTCCCCACCCTCGTCCTCCTTGTGCTCCACGTCTAGAGGGAAACAGCCACAAGAACAAGCGATTACCTGAAATGTTTCTGACAGTCCGGATTTGTCGCAATAGAAATCTGTCTTCATCAATCTGCAGTATGAGGCCTCAATGATATTTTTGCATCAACAAAGCTTTTATGTGGAAGAGCAAGCGTAAAATAGCTTTGAGACAATATAAACAATTTTCATTTGAATGCAAAGTTTTTTTACTCATAAAAGAGTTTAAATAAAGAGCTGAGAAGCCAAAAGCAGCAGGACCGTTTTAGCTTAAGGGCTTTGTGTTACTAAATTAAAGTCTAGGGGAACTTTAGAGCATTAATGTCAGTCAATCACTATTAAAAAACTTGTTGGGTTACTAAATATGTGCTGTGAAAATTGCCCCAGGACAATATCTACTTACTGTACAGATAGCATGATGGTTCTTTGTGTGTTTTGTTACCAAAATATTACAAAGTAAAAAATACAACTGAGAATAATAATGCATGTTATTGCTTAGCATGATACTTCTAGAGCCAGTGTATCTGCACTGTGTTATAATTGGCTATGATTCGGTTTAAAAAAATGCATTTGTGAATTAAAATCTGTCATAAACATCTACAGGGTAACCAAAGTGTGAAGATTTGTCCATGCATTAATCATGTACATAAAAAAGGAACTTTTAAAGGGATTGTGTTCATCTTTGGAACACAAATTAAGACATTTGTGAGGAAATCCAAGAGCTTTCTGACCCTGCATAGACAGCAACGCAATGCCCAGGAAGGTAGTAAGGACATTGTTAAAATAGTCCATGTGACATATTTTTTGTGCACAAAGAAAACAAACAAAAAAAATTTCTTCTCTTCTTTGTCTAAACGCCGGCTCCTGGGGCATCATGTACACTGATGAACGCACTTCAAAGACTGACATGGAAAAGAAGTAATTGTTATATTTGGTTGAAGTCATTATTTTTGTTTTCTTTGTGCAAGTATTCTCATAGCTTCATAAAATTACAGTTGAACTACTGATGTTACAGACTATTTTAACAATGTCCTTACTACCTTTCTGGTCCTTAAATGTTGTAGTTGCGTGGCTGTCTATGCAGGGTCAGAAAGCTGTCATATTTAGCAAAAATAGGGATGCACGATATTGGATTTAGCCGATATACGATATGACGATATTTTTAAGATACAGATATATTTCCTTTTGTTTCTAAACAACACCAAGTCTCTCCTGTGCGAAAACTGCACGCTGAACACCGCCATATAAACGCCTATATATTATATACACTGAACAAAATTATAAACGCAACCTTTTTGTTTTTGCCCCCATTTTTCATGAGCTGAACTCAAAGATCTTAGACTTTTTCTATGTACACAAAAGGCCTATTCCTCTCAAATATTGTTCACAAATCTGTCTAATCTGTGTTAGTGAGCACTTCTCCTTTGCCGAGAAAATCCAACCACCTCACAGGTGTGGCATATCAAGATGCCTTAGGCTAGCCACAATAAAATACCATTCTAAAATGTGCAGTTTTATCACACAGCACAATGCCACAGATGTCGCAATTTTGAGGGAGTGTGCAATTGGCATGCTGACCGCAGGAATGTCCACCAGAGCTGTTGCCTGTGAATTGAATGTTCATTTCTCTACCATGAGCCATCTCCAAAGGCATTTCAGAGAATTTGGCAGTACATTCAACCGGCCTCACAACCGCAGACCACGTGTAACCACACCCAGGACCTCCACATCCAGCATCTTCACCTCCAAGATCGTCTGAGACCAGCCACCCAGACAGCTGCTGCAACAACAGGTTTGCATAACCAAAGAATTTCTGCACAAACTGTCAGAAACCATCTCAGGGAAACTCATCTGCATGCTCGTCATCCTCATCGGGATCTCGCCCTGACTGCAGTTTGTCATCATAACCGACTTGAGTGGGCAAATGCTCACATTCGATGGCATCTGGCACTTTAGAGAGATGTTCTCTTCATGGATGAATCCCGGTTTTCACTGTACAGGGCAGATGGCAGACAGCGTGTATGGCGTTGTGTGGGTGAGCGGTTTGCTGAACTCAACTTTGTGGATCGAGTTATGGTGATGGTGGGGTTATGGTATGGGCAGGCGTATACTATGGACAATGAACACCAAACCCCCAACTGCTTCCCAGGCGTTGCAGCGATAGCAATATGGCTGCCCACTGCTCTGGGTGTGTGTCCATGGTGTGTGTGTGTATGTGTGTTCACTACTGTGTGTGTGCACTTGGATGGGTTAAATGCAGAGCACAAATTCCGAGTATGGGTCACCATACTTGGCCACACGTCATGTCCTGTCCTTTCCTTTCCTTATCTTGATATGCCACACCTGTGAGGTGGATAGATTACCTCGGCAAAGGAGAAGTGCTCACTAACACAGATTTAGACAGATTTGTCAACAATATTCGAGAGAAATAGGCCTTTTGTGTACATAGAAAAAGTCTTAGATCTTTGAGATCAGCTCATGAAAAATGGGGGCAAAAACAAAAGTACTGCGTTTATAATTTTGTTCAGTGTATATATTTAAACCTAACCTAATAAACCTAAAGCTTCCTATAGCTTCTGACCTTTAATTCAAAACATACTCATTATTTTATAAAAACAATTACTGCTTTATTTAAATCAGAAACACAGTCTTATTTGTTTATTTTACTTTAATTTTATTAGAAGTAGGCCAACAGCGCCCCCTACGGAATTAAAACTCCTTACCGAACGGGCATTAGGACTTGGGGGAGATTTCCGCCGCTACCACTACAAGTCCTATTTTTGTTTACTCTATCATACACCGAACACATCATTTTGTACAATTATTTTTAAGTACAATTATTTTAAAGTTTAAATGCAGCGATCCAAAACAGTTCATCTAATCATCATTCAGGCAAAACTTTACTTCACACCCTGAGCACATGTGAGTTATTTCTCTTATCGGCAAGACATATTTGTATAAATTTTCATATCATTGATTGATATTGGTCCGATAATATTGTGCATCCCTAATCAAAAAATATCTTAATTTGTGTTCCAAATATGAATGAAGGTCTTACAGGTTTGGAACGGCATGAGGGTGAGTAATTAATAAAAGTAATTTCATTTTTGGGCAAACTATCCCTTAAAAATGTAAACGTCCAACATTTTTTTTTTAGATTTGATTGAATTTTGAGTAAATATTGTATGGAATAAGCACTCATTCATATGGAATTTTTATCAGCCACCCTCCTCTAGACATTAGTACCGAAATGAGCCATTGAAGGTCCCATATCGGTCAAACACCGCTTTTAATATCAATTAAGGACAGCAGTATTTCCAAAAGCATCAAATAAAAAATTATACTCTGCACTAAACACAAACACTGAAGGTCCCATATCGGTCAAACACCGCTTTTAATATCAATTAAAGATAGCAGTATTTCCAAAAGCATCAAATAAAAAATGATACTCTGCGCTACACACAAACTAAATCGATCCCTGCAAGGCTCAATCGGAACGCACAGACATGCAGAACATGGCATCGCTAATAATAGCAATACTGAAACCACTTACTCATTTAGAATCTCTGACATTCACCCTATTGCATTGGGGAGGCCCCCGTCCTCTTTGAAAAGTTGCGCTGCACATCTCTTGCATAGCCATACACACTGGGATAGACATCTTTGCCCTTTGTTTTGTGTCCCACACCCTTTTTTAACGGTACAAGCAAAAGTATTTTGTGTTTCAGATGGTGCATCAAGTTAAAAATAGCCTGCTCTGTTCTATTGTGCTCCATTTAGCTGTTGAACACCCCTAAGAAACATGTTCAATCAAGAGCTGATGTAAGAATAGTACACCATTTTCATTTAAAAATGTGTGCAGATTTAATCTAGTCAGTCTGAACAGAAAAGTAGCACCGTTGCAATCTATAATATATTAAAAAAAGTAACTGACTACTATAATGGAATATCTTTCCTAACACTCATACTTTCTCCGTATTCATCTAATGACGTTCATCTCGCGCACATTCCACAGCGCCACAATAAATCCTCCCAAAATTCCCAAAGTTCGGACTCCTTTTTTTGCCCTGGCATTGATTTATACTCCTGACGTCTCCACATATAAAAGGATGTAGTTCATGCCTAAACAGCTTTGTCTTGGCTGGGTTCAACAGGTTAGGTCGAGGTTAGCCAGAGGCTACGATTACCAGTGACCTGAAACATTAGCAGGGCTATCATGATGATTCATGATTCAGGAGTACTTCAACTCCCTTCTAACTAGGGGTTGAGGAAGACAATATTACTGAGAGCTCAACAAAGCTTTCTAAAAACACACTCACAATTTCACTACAGCATAAATAAAAGGTGGCCCCTCAAAACTTTTGGAAGATTTGTTCCTGTTTATGTACAGAAAATAGTTTATTTCCTAAAACCTTTCCTTTTTGCTTGAAGCTCAACTTTAGCATGGTATTCAGATCAAAGTAACGTTCACCATTACAGTCTTTCCCACATCAAAGTGCTAGTGCTAGTGCAGAGTTGTGAAAGGTAAAGAAAGATAAGTTTGAACTCTGCAAGTTAGAAAAACAATAAATTAAGGAGATGTCTTTTAAGTTTATTTGCTAAATGTCAGTTCCTAAACTTTCGCTGCAGTCTCAATGGTAATATGCGTCATGAAAAATGAAACTTTCAAATGAAAGTGTTGTGTAAACATACTGTTTCAAAAATGACAACTTCCTCCTGAGTGCATCTCTTAACTGTAAGCTGCAAAAACGGCCCGCTGCAAAACTGACAAGCATTCCTCTGGTTTAAACAGCAGAACAAGTGTAAACAGGGCCAAGGTCAAGGGTTTGATTCTGAGGAAACAAACTGAATCACATCAGAAAAAGTGTCTTGAAACACAGCCCTACTACCAAAGGCATACATGTAAATTACTAACATTTTAAGCACACATTAGCAAAATAATAAATAAAATCAAATAAAATAATATATAAAAATATATATATATATAGTTTTTTTAAACAAATAATGATATTAATAATTATTCATATTTATTTATTTATTTACTTTCTTACTATTTTGGAGCAATGAAATAGAGCAGACTATTTTAAAGACTATTCATATATGCTGCTAAATAAAATTGAAATAAAATGAAATAAAAATGTCTCATACACCATACACATTCAGATCCACATCATTAGCTGCTGTCTTGCATTTTAAGTATAAGTCTTGTGTTAATTTATTTTATTTTATTTTATTTAGCAGCATATATGATAATAATCAAGTTATAAATAGCCGGCTCTATTCATTTTTTCAAAAAAAAAAAAAAATTATTATATATATATATATATATATATATATTAAATATTTAAATTAAATTAAATTAAATTAAATTTTAAATTAAAGTTGGTTATTAACATATATGCTGCTAAATGAAAAGAAATGAAATTATTTATATATATAAATTATTTTTTCTTTTTTTACATAAAGACTTGTTCACACAAAGATGAATATTTGGTGAAAAATTCAGCGCAATAAACAACACAAACATTTGCACATTGTCAATGCTACAACAGAATAATTTTTTTTTGCACAAACAATATTAATATTTATTTACTACTTTGGAACAATGGAATAGAGCACGCTATTTTTAATAGCTGCTAAAAATTAAAATTAAAATTAAATTATAATTACTTTTTTTGAATACACCAAGATGAACATTTGGTGAAAAATTCTGTGCGATAACCATTCTAATTTGAATGGACGTCTGCTAATGCATCTGTTCAGACCAACTCAAACACCTGCACATTGTCAATGTGACAACAGAATAAACAATTACTAAATGAATAAACAACAATTAAAACAAAATAATAAAATTAAAAAATGACTACTACTTCAATAAATAATAAATAACTACTTATTTATTAAACTGCATTTTGAGAGCACGTTTCTGATATATGCCACAAACCACAAAGACACAAAAGAACCTTTTAAAAGTGCATAAAAGAATCCTAAATACCTCATTTTGATAATCGTTAAGTATGAACGATGAACAGGACAACTTTGTATAAATAGATCTGTGGGATTAAGACCAGGCTTACAGGCAATCTGTCACGGCATATTCATGATGTCTCTATACTGACATGAAGCCAAAAGAAGTAGACAGCACCCATTTTAATAACCCGCTAGCCTGAGGAAGATCTGTTTGAAGTCTATCAAAGCTCCATCACCCAGCCACATCACAACACTTGAGCGTCGAGAGGCCGTGGGCAAAACCTGAGAGCTTGTTTTCTTCACAAGAGCCATCAAAAGCCTGCCAGTGAAGTACCACACACACCCAGCCAAAACAAAAGGCACTGACCCACAAGTCCTCTTCACGTTTATAGCATGCGCAAATCCTCTCTCGCCGCATCTTTCTGTCTCTTCCTCTTTTCTCAGTCGCTCGGCGGGAATAAGCAACCCTGTCTGTTCGGTGAGGAAGGGGTTCAATCCGCTGAGACTGCCAAGGTCACTGGGTTTGTGAGCGGGGTTGGCACGCTGTGCCCATCGAGCCTCTGGCGTGCCAGTTTGAGCACATGCCAGCCTGCGTGTTCAGAGCGTTCATTTCCCCTTCACTAGACTGAAATCCGTCCTGTGCCCTCTAGGTAGAAGTATAAAATTGACACAGGTACTGCCGGATTTGCCTTTCTCTGTCAATCGAAGATCTTTTTGACTCTATGCAGAGTTCATGATTCAATAAAATCTTTGGTGGGATTGAATTAATGATTGACAAACAGCTTCTAGCTGCAATAATCTTTTAGCGATTAGTATTGATTAGCATTAGTGTTGAGTTAATGAAGTCTGGCAAACAGAGGTAGAGACTTTAAGGCAGCTTTGCTGTTGGTATTTTACTAAGCTAGGCAAAGCAGACCAACGCACACTAATCAGGACCCAAGAGTTACCCTCTCTTTATGCCTCTAGAACTGAACAACTGTATACAATCAATCAATACTCTAGGCCAGGAACATTAGAGGGATCTTTAAGCCCTTTCACACATACAGTCTTTACTGGTGAATTACCGGTAATTGCCGTTAAGAGATCATGTGTGAACAGGATCGCCGGCAAATTCATTCTGGCAATTTACCGATATGAGAAGTTGTAGCATTCTGATTCACAGGCTCCTGATTGATTACAGCTGCAATGTCCATTTTGCTTATAAAGAAATTTGATAATTAGTACACCCCAGGGTCTACACTTTTCCACATGGACTGCTTGATAATTGTCCGCTGTGAAGTTTGTACTAGTGAGAACCTGAAAAAAAGGCTGCATTAAAGGGATAGTTCACTAAAAAATGAAAATTTTACTCATGCTCATGCTATCCTAGGTGTATATGACTTTCTTCTTTCGGACAAATATGATTGGAGTTACATTAAAAAATGTGCTGGCTCTTCCAAGCTTTAGAATTTCAATGAATGGCTGTTGAGATTTAGAAGTCCAATAATGTGCCAATAATGTTAAGTCCATACATCATAAAAGGTACTCCACACAGCTTCGAGGGGTTAAAGGAGAAGTTCACTTCCAGGACAAAAATGTACAGATAATGTACTCACCCCCTTGTCATCCAAGATGTTCATGTCTTTCTTTCTTCAGTCGTTTTTTGAGGAAAACATTTCAGGATTTCTCTCCATAAAGTGGATGTCTCTGGTGCCCCCAGAGTTTGAACGTCTAAAATGTAGTTTAAATGCAGTTTAAAATGTAGTTTAAGGGTCTTATGTAGCGAAACAATCTGTTATTTTCTAAAAAAAATTGATCATCGTCTTGTCTAGCTCTACGTGTACTTTGTGCAGAGTTACACAAGACAAGCATTTGAGGTTAAAAGGTATATAAATTGAATTTTTTTTTTAGAAAATAACCAATCATTTCACTAGATAAGACGCTTGTTTCTCGGTTGGGATCATTTGGAACCCTTTGATGCTGCATTTAAACTGAATTTTGGAAGTTCAAACTTGTGGGCACCATAGAAGTCCACTATATGGAGAGAAATCCTGAAATGTTTTTCTCAAAAAACATCATTTCTTTACGACTGAAGAAAGAAAGACATGGGGGTGAGTAAATCATCTGTAAATTTTTGCTCTGGAAGTGAACTCCTCTTTTAATAAAGGCCTTCTGAATTGAATTGGTGCGTTTGTGTAAAAAAAATCCTTATTTAAAACTTTAGAAACCATAATCTCTACGTTTTGCATATGTCATACCGCGTTCACAAAAGAGTGACGTTCCGTGTTCATTCTGTTGACGAATAATTTTCGTCGACAACATTTTTTTTCAGTTACGAGATGAGGACGAAATAAAATCTGAATAAATAAATGAATCTATTGACTTTTTCGTCAACGGATAAAAATAAGACAAAAATTTTAGGGAGGGATGATTTGGGAAGAGATTCATTCAGAACGAATCTGCTGTGTGGTTAGGAGGTTAGATGAGTACATTTGAACTGTATCATAGCCTACTGATCTAACCCGAGACCGGAGCGAGCCGTGTGGAGTAATTGTTATGATGGATGGATGCACTTTATTGGACTTCAAAATTTCAACAGCCATTCACTGCCATTATAAAGCCTGGAAGAGCCGAGACATTTTTTTAATATAACTCTGATTGTATTCGTCTGAAAGAAGAAAGTCATATACACCTAGGATGGCCTGAGGGTGAGTAAATCATGGGGTAATTTTCATTTTTGTATGAATTATCCTTTTAAGGGCACACAGCGGCCACAAAGGTGGAGTTTGTGAACACCCTTCTGAAACCTAAAATGACAAATGGGACACCCTACGGGGTATGTGTGGGCAAAAGAGCCATTAAAGGGATAGTTCACCCAAAAATGAAAATTCGCTGTATATTTATTCAGCCCCAGGGCATCCGATATGTAGTAGCCTTTCTTTTTTGTTTTTAGTAGGACACTTTTAGCTGAAACCATAGTCCTTGGTGATTCATAAAATGCAAGTCAATGGCTACCATCAATTTAAAAGTCAAAAAGCATATCAGGCAAAACTAAATTAATACCTGTGGCTACTGACAATATATTGAGGTCTTTGCAAGGAACTGAACATTATTCACAACATTATTACCTGTAATCTAAAGCCTCAGGTAAACGAAATGATGAGTGTTAAACCAGTATGCCAAAGCTCACTTTCTGATGCGTCTGACAGAAGCTATGTTTCCATCCAAAGATGCGAATTTAACTGGAATATTGCATAAAACATTTGCAAATAAAGCATCGTTTCCATCCAATGAGCCAAAGAGAACAAAATCGTCACTTCCTGATAAACTGGCACTAAATACCAATAAGAAAAGTAGGAGAAACCACTGAATATAATAATTGTCATATATAATAAATTACTTGTGCCTCAGAGCGTGCAGACGAAACACAATAAATGTGGTCACTGCTTTCGGAGTTGGATGCCTACAGTTTGGGAACGCAGTCGTGTAAGACAATTATGCTGAAATACTTTGATGACAGAATTTGAGAATGACCAAAACAACATTTCTCATGCTGTGCAACAAGATCGGTCCGCTGGTTAGTGAAGTTATCCCATCCCATCGTGCAGTCACATTACTTTTTTTAATGCACATGGAGGAATTGATTTGGTAAATGTGTTTCCATCGTAGTTTACGTACATTTTTTTTTTTATCAGATAAAAAGTTTATCCTACTCAATTGTGCGCATAAGTTTAATGCATAAGCATTTTTAGAGTTTATGCAGATCTTGGCATTTCCATTCAGCATTTTTTATGCAATATTCTAAAATGTGCATAAAAATAGGTGGATGGAAATGCAGCTAGCCACTCTGACTCAAACTGAGCCAATATACTGGCGTATATGATCCTATGATAACAGCTTTTGCCAACTCATTCAAGTTACTCCTATAGTACACTGAACTGAACTGAGGGAACAGTTCTGACTCAGACTGAAGAACTGGTGGGCTGCTGGTATGAGCATCAAAGTGAGTTGATTAAGACTAGTTTATTGATTTTATATACTTTATTGTCAGGAGTCAAGCATAGTAATTTCGCCTACTATGTTTTTTTGACTGTCAAAGTGACGTAAGCCATTGACCACATGGACCACAGTTTCAGCTCATAATCTTCTTTGCTCTTCCACTGAAGAAATAAAGTCAACTCGATCAACTTTCCCTCGTTTATTTTTGCAAGTGAACATTCGGCTGCACTAAAATCCACCGCTCCTCGTCTTTGTTTGACCCACATTGTTAGCACTTTGATACTTTAGTATTTGACGTTTTACTGGATTTCCAAGCATTGTAAATGGACTGTCTAGACTTTATAGCATTTTACATAGGTCTACAAGTTTGTCTATCACCATAAAGTGGGTTAAGGGAGACTGATGCAGGATCAGCGTGTAAGTGCCCTGGGCATTGTGCCATGCACCTGGCACGGCCTCCACTGAGAGAGTGGCCACAACACAGACCTGCTGTCTCTCTGTGCACTGCACCCAATCAAGGCAGGGTGCCAGGAGAGACACGGCTCTGTCTACCCAGCCTTCACTTACTGCTCTCATCAAGGTCAATACCTGACCCCACAATATGGAAAGACAAAGAGGTCTGATAATTGGCATCACCATCATATTGAAGCACAGTGCTATTCAGGAGTATCTCAGAAACACTGATGAACCTGAAGTGCCACAGCAAAAAATAAACATTTATTTTAGCTGTGAGCCTGTGAATTGTAGTGATGAAATGAAAACACAGGTGCTATGTGATAATATATTGACAAGTAATATTCAACACAGCTTTCTTTTTAGGGCCCTATGATTTCCACAATGCAGAAAACCCAGACGAAACTGGAGAATCAAGTCATATAATTGGTCAAATTTTGTAAAAAAATATGAAGGCACTGTATGTTCTGCATGTCTCTGAATAAATGATAAAATGATAAAAGATATGTGGTTTTGTTTACTAAGCACACACTGAAGCGCGCATGACCTTTGTGGTGTTTTCAGCCTCTGCGCCCACATGAACATATAAATATAATCTCTAGAACTGCTCTGAGGCTCACTTGATGAGCATTTTAGCATTTCTTTTGAGCTATTGTCATGCCACATAGAAACTTCTTCACATTAACCTGTCAAAATAAAAGTTTGGTTTAACTTGAAGAAACTGTGACAGAAATATATGACTTATTGTAATAGTACTGCTACAACTAATTAAATTATTAATAAAATGTTATTTTTAAGGGATATTTAGCATAAAAAATATTTACCAGAAAAATGTAAATAAAAACAGTATTTCTGAAAAAAGAAAAATAAAGAAATAAAATAAAATTATGTATTTTTTTGTAAAATCAATTAATTACAGATGCTTTGGATTATTACATTTAATGAAACCATCAAAATGGAATCAAGGCAGTTAATGGAAACAAAATTTGGTAAAAAAATAAAAAAAATAAAAATTGTTGCTAAATTGTGTAAGTTTTATTATTTTAATAAATTAGACATGCTTTTTGATTAATAAAATATAATTTTAACGTTAAATAACTGAAAATTTAAAACAGAAAAAACTTAATCCAGAATTTGGGGGGAAAAAAAAGATTTCATAGGGCCCTATCTATTGTTATTGTTTTTTTTTTAGGAATCATTCAAATAATTTTCTGAATCAGACTGAATGAAGTGAGAACACTCACTCACTTTTTAAAGCAATACCAAACATTAGTAGTTCATCTCGTAACCTTCTTCTAGTTATCGCATGAACGATATGCTCCCAAAACGATTGTTAAATAACGTTAATAAAATAAAAATACTATTTAAACATATAAACAATGCTAAATGTTAAATGCAATATATAATAATACTAAATAATGTTAATGTTAATGTTAATAAAAAAAATAGGAGGCACATGTGTAATTACTAGGTTTTACTTTTGTGTAGATGCTGCTCAGTTTCAATCAGGTTTGAAGGTTCTGATCAATTTTAAGAAATACTACAAAATAGAAAATAACATTTATGATGTCAACTTGACATTATTAATAAAAAGTATAGCATAAAATATAAATTTAATTGTGTTTGTTGACTGTTATTAATTGAAGCCTTTGTATGATTATTTATTTATTTAAACACTTGCTTATGTATTCCTTATAAAAATACTCCAAGTTACCATAGTAAGTGAAGTTCTAGATGTTCAGAGTGTGTTCTGTACTGCTTATGTTTCAATATTAAAACAATAAAATATAAAATAAATAATTTAATAACTCAGAATTTAATAAATATAAAATGAAATGAAATTATAAAATAAAATAACATTCTTAAATTAAATTAAATCAGATTAAAAAAGTTTCCGTTTGTATGCTTAGTAACACTTAAATTGGTGTGACTACTGACTGGCTTTACACTGAGTGAACAGACAAACATTTAAAATAGTTTTGTGGTGATAAATTGTAGTATAAAAATCCTAACAAAAACATTTAGGAAAATATGCATATGTAGCAGGGGTGGTGGGTGCCCCCCTTGGAAAAACAAAATCCTATATGAAACGCTGCTGGAGAGAATCTTGCCAAATCGCTTCTGTACACGGTGTGGGAGGCTGGTGCCTTTTGTTTGCAAATTTGATTTTTGGAGAGCGTAATTACCCTCATTTACATATTAATGTACTCATTCAACAATAATTATTTGTCCTTCAAGTCAACAGCACCAGCAAAGCCTCCAAAACCATTTTACAATCCCACTTGTTTAGTGACTAAATACTGCCTTTTTTTTTTAACCATCACGATGACACGTTCTTGGCCTCGGGCCACGAGTGGCTCAGTGAGCAGACAGCTGTGAAACATGATGCTAAGGAAGGTTGAGCATAACTCACATTTAGTCGGCCGCTCCAGTTTCCGTCTCCCCCGTTTCTTGCGAGGCAGAGTTGGCAGTGTCTCCTCGTCGTACTTCTCGGAGTCCTGGCTGGAGACAAATCCGTTCTCCAGGGATGAGCTCAGGCTTGAATCAGAGGCCGACTCGGCCCGGCAGCCCGACTGGCGTGGGAGCCCGTTTTCCGCAGCATTCTTGTCCAGCGTGGGGTGGCGACCTTCACACGATTTGTTCTCATGCCTCTCAACGTCTCCATTCTGGGACTGCAAAGATGACTGGAGCTCCACCCCTTTGTGCTGCTTAGCCACGCCCACCAGCTGATCCACTGGCCCATAACACTCCACCTGCGGCAGAAAATTACATAATCGGATTGGACGGTCATGCATCTACAACCTATTATTAAGCAGAAGCTCTGATAAACAATAGCAACTCCCTACAGTCCAATAGATTTAATATTTTAATTAAATTTGGACACAACAAACCAAATTTACCATAACAATCCTCTTTTTATGATTATAAGCTTTATCAGTGTACCAAAGTCAACATGCAAAAACATATATTTTAATAAAAATATACTTCACTTACACACAGAAATATGTACTGAATATGTATGAAAAATGAATAAATAATACAGAAATAATTATCTATTTTCCCCCCAGTGCATGCAAATGTGCATTTTTATGATATCTTTAATCAAATAATCATTAGGGCTGGGTAAAAATACCAATTTCTCGTTTTTAATCGATTCTCATTTTTACGAAACGATATTGATTCTTAAATCTCAAGTTTACATTAGTCTAGCCTGTTTTAAGTTAATGAACGGATATTTTAACGTGCCTCCTATCCAATAAATCGCAATAAGCTTTGTTACTTTTGATATGAAACACTCTCATATTTCAAATTCTGTAAATTTTATTACAATATTCAAACAATAAGTGTCGTTTTGACACCTCCGTTTAGAGAAGAGGCAGTGCGACGTGCAGAAAACTGATCGTCTCCGCTTTAATACCAGTTTCAGCACAAAATAAACATGACTGAAAGTCCAAAGGTATGTTAAAACAAAGAGTATAACATACCAAAATCCGTATCTGGTCTCATGTTATCATTCAATCAGTGTTTCAACCGCGCAAAGACATCAATATACAGTTGAAGTCAAAAGTTTACATACAACTTGCAGAATTTTCTAAATGTTAAGCATTTTACCAAAAAAATACAAAAAACGTGGTATTTTTTATTTAGTACTGACCTGAATAAGATATTTAAAAGACGTTTACATACAGTCCACAAGAGAAAATAACGGTTGAATTTATAAATATTACCCTGTTCAAAAGTTTACATACACTTGATACTTAATACTTAATTACACTTGATTCTTAATACTGTGTTGTTACCTGAATGATCCACAGCTGTTTTTTCTTTTTTTTTATTCAGTGATAGTTGTTCTGAGTCCCTTGTTTGTCCTGAACAGTTAAACTGCCTGTTATTCTTCAGAAAAATCCTTCAGGGCCCACAAATTCTTTGGTTTTTCAGCATTTTTGTGCATTTGAACCCTTTCCAACACCATTTGTATGATTTTGAGATCCATCCTTTCACACTGAGGACAACTGAGGGACTCATAGGCAACTATTACAGAAGGTTCAAACGGAGCATCTCACTGACGCTCCAGAAGGAAAAACAATGCATTAACATTTTTGAACTTTTTGAATTTGAAGATCAGGATCAATTTAACTTATTTTGTCTTCTGGGGAACATGCAAGTATTTTCTGAATTGGCAGTGCTAAATAAAAAAAAAAATACTCTTTAGGCTAAATAAGAAAAATGTACACATCCTCATTCCGTTCAAAAGTTTTCACCCCCAGCTCTTAATACATTGTGTTTCCTTCTGAAGCATCAGTCAGCGTTTGAACCTACTGTAATAGTTGTATATGAATCCCTCAGTTGTTCTCAGTATGAAAAGATGGATCTCAAAATCATACAGTCATTGTTGAAAAGGGTTCAATTACACAGAAATGCAGCGGGGAGTTTAGCTGTTCAGGACAAACAATGGACTCATGAACAACTATCACTAAACAAAAAAAAAAAACAGCTGTGGATCATTCAGGTAACAACAGAGTGTTCAGAATCAAGAGTATGTAAACTTTTGAACAGGGTCATTTTTATCAATTAAACTATTACTTTCTCTTGTGGACTATATGTACACATCTTTTATGGGAAATATCTTATTCAGGTCAGGATTAAATAAATAATATCATTCATTTTGTATGATCCCTCTTATTTTGGTAAAACAATTAACATTTGTCAAATTCTGCAACGTGTATGTATGACTTCAAATGTAACAGCTTGTGAACAATGATATGTAACCTAATCACATTTACCTCAGAAAAAAACATATTCGGTGACCATAAACTAAAGTATAGAGATGTGAATTTTGCTAAATATATGCACCATATAATATATTCATTATAGTTTTTATGACTTTGTTCAAACTACAAAAAAACTAATTGGAGTAGGAATATAATTATGTAACTGTTACTTTATTATTATAAAAACTTAATTGAGTATAATTTAAGTGTATATAAATCAGTTATATTATAGAAATGTAGTACCACATGACTCTCATGTATATTTTACAGCATTAGTTTAGAGATTTTTTTTCCTTGAAAAAATTTGGCATGTACTGTACTAGACATCTATCCAAAATAATCAATACTGAATTGAATTGAATCAATTGGAAATTAAATTGAAAGCTTGAGAGTCAGAATCGAATTGAATCATGGGTCAAATTTGTGTCAAAACCACCCTGATGTCTTAAGCATATAGTAATTAATTTGATTCATTCAATTCTTGTGAGTCTTTCAAATGATTTAATAAAAGCATCATTCATTCATGAATCACCCACCGTTTGTTCTGTATGTTTATGTTTTGCTTGCAATGCAATTAAACGCTGTTTTTTTCTGTGACGCTGTAGATTCAGTGCCAGTGCTAACACTGTAAAAAAAATGCTGAAATCTTATTTTAAGAATTTTATCATCTTATAACAACGCTGTAACAAGGCAGAGGATGAGGATTTTATTTTAAACTATCATTAAAACACCCCCTCTTTTAATATAAACTGCATTTCCAGAAGGGCTCCTGATAATAACTGTCATATACCTTTACTTACTTTAAAATGGTTATGAATCACAGAGCACAAATTAAAGAGGAAGACCCAATTTGCAGTAAGAAGTCAAATCTTTCATTAGCAGTCTAGGCCTCTTCTTTCATCTGCTCGGTATAAGGCCATTTCCGATGTCCTTGTGTTGACATCTAAACTACCCATCTGAACCATCTAATCTAATCTGAAACAAAGAAGACTCGGAAGCTCTTCCTACACATCAAGGGTAATGTGAGTACAACGTTTCTATGCATCTGTCTATGGAGAAACACAGAAATAGCACAATAACAAACTACTAATACTACTGCAGTATGGGCATGGAGAGCTCTTTAAAGCTTTGGTAAAATACACAATTATTATAAAAGTGGATCATGATGCCTCATTCAAGTTCTCTGATGTATTTGCTTTGGCTGTTTTAATGAGAAGAAATTATAAAAAAAACATTCTTTTAGGTCAGATCTTTTTAATAAATCAGATTAAATCAAAAAACCAATCTAAATGTGTTTTTAGTATTATTTTACATCATATTTATTCATATTTTGAATTAGCTGTTATTCCTATATTTCAGGTTTTAGTTTTCATTTAAGTTAGTATTTTTATTTTTATCAGTTGTTTATATATATATTTCTTTAAGTTGAAGTGTTTTTCTTGCATTTTTCGTTATCAGCTTATGTTTTATGGTTTTCTTTTCTATTAACGGAAAACTATTTTTATAGTTCTTGTTTAACAACATCATAAGATAAATATCTCACAACACACTCTTCACACTTTAAGTAAGGACTTTAATTTGTTCTGTTCCTCACATAACACTATCAAATAACTTCAAAACACTTGTAATAAAGCACAAAATTCATATGGACGACTTTCGTGGTGCCATTTTTAAGCTTTCATTTTATTTGTAATAAAATAAATTAATTAGAGATGCTTTTGATTATTAACATTTAATGAAACCATTATAAGTTCATGAAAAACAGATTTTGGTAAGAACAAATTTGAGAAAAAAAATATTTACTTTATAGAGCCGTAAAATGAAAACTTTTAATAAATTATTGTTAAATTCTTACGCTTTCAATGAATTAGACATGCTTTTTGATTAATGTTACTTAATTTAACTTTTTTAATTTTTTTATTTAAATGGAAAAAAAGCGGAATCCAGAAAAATTAAAACAAATTTTGGTGAAATTTTGAAAAAAAAAAAAACAGAATTGGTGAAAAACATATTAAGATTTTTTCATGCTCACTGCAGCTGCATTTTTTAAAAATCAAAAATACAGTAAAAACAGTAATATTGTAAAATATTTTTTACAAATAAATAATAAATAATTAAATAATAATAATATATATTTTTAATAAAATAAATTAGTAACAAATGCTTTTGGTAATTAATATTTAATGAAACAATTAAAATGGAATCCAATAAATTAATGTAAAACTGATTTTGGTTGGAATAAATTTTAGAAATTTGAGGGGAAAAAAAACGTATTTCATAGCGCCGTAAAATTTTATTTTTGTTAAACTTTCAATAAATTCTTGTACGTTTTGAGATTTCAAGGAAATAGACATGCATTTTGAATAATGTTTCTTAATTTAACCATTAAAAAAGAGTCTGAAAAAAAGTGTAATTCAGAAAAATTAAAACGAATTTTGGCGAAATTTGGAAAGACAAAAAACTGAATTAGTTTATAGAAAAATACAGTAAAAACAGTGCCATTGTGAAATATTAATTTAATAATAATTCGATTTAATAATAATATTAATTTTTAAAATTAAATAAAATAATTAGAAATTGTTTTGTTTATTAATATTTAATGAAAATGGAATCCAATAAATGTATGAAAAACTGATTTTTGTAAGAATAAATTTGAGAAAAAAAACATTTCATAGTTCCTTAAAATGTATTTTTTGTTCAACTTTCAATAAATTCTTGGTAAATTGTGTAAAAACTTGTGGTTTCAATGAATTAGACTTAGATTCAAGACTTAGATTCCTAGAAAAATGTAAATGAATAAAGCAAAATTTGGTAGAAAAATTTCAACAGAATTGGTAAAAATATAATGTATTTCATAGGGCCCGACATGTATGTGATACAAAAATCTTTTATATAATAAATGTGACCTTGGACCACAAAACCAGTAAGTAGCACAGGTATATTTGTAGAAATAGCCAACTGTACATTGTATGGGTCAAAATTATTAATTCTTTTATGCTAAAAATCATTAGGATATTAGGTAAAGATCATGTTCCATGAATATATTTTGTAAATGTCCTACTGTAAATATATTTTATTAGTATTAGTGTTCATTTGGACAACTTTAATAGTGACTTTCTCAATATTTTGATCTTTTTTTTTTGCACCCTCAGATTCCAGATTTCAAATAGTTGTATTTTGGCCAAATATTGTCCATACATCAAATTCAAACACATTGACTGATTATGACTGGTTTAGTGGTGCACTGTAACAAATGTCTTTACTGTCTCTTTTGATCAACTGAATGCATCCTTTTTTTTTTAATGGTAGTGTACAGAAGATTAAATGCCAACTTAACCATACAAACGCCCTGCACCAAATGACTTTACACATCCTGTACAGTCATTATTCCACAAACTTGACATGCACCACTCATTTTATCCAACCACCTGCTTAGCATGTGCCAGAGTGACACGAGAGGCTGGCGGTACAGAGACAAACAGACTGGGAGCCCGCAGAGAGTTGAATCACCAATCTGACAGTGGCATTTCTCTTTAGAGGAGCAGCTGCCGCTTCGCCTCGCTGCCTAGGGATGTCAAAGCCATTCTCATGAAAGAGAGATCGAACAGTGATCTGACACAACACAACCGTTACTCTACTCTAGTGAGAGGAAAGACATAATCTCCCAAACAGCTGCTGGATTGTTCCTTCTCAATCGAAAGCGTTTGTGTCGCGATGATGACAGAAGATTTAAAACAGTCAAGTTGTTTAACGGCATACCTTTGATGATCTAACTTGTCGTAGCAAGACTCTGGGTGACTCTGGAAAGTTTGAGTAAAAGCAGGATACAGCGTTGTGCCGCCCACAAATGCTGGATTCTGGGTTTCTACTTTCTTAGTGTTTATTCTTTCTGTTTGCTTCATTTTTCATTCAACGTTACAGAGGGGAGGCGGTATGGGAGGAATGTTGTCCATTTGTCTGAGGAGAGCCAGTTGGCGCTGTTAGAAAAACGTTTTGAAGACCCCTGAAGTCTCTTTAAAAAGTACACAGAGTGTATTACTGTCCATTAGTGTCACTATTACTGCTGCTTGTAGTTACTGTTAGGGATTTGAACAAACCATTAACTCTGAGAATTAAACGCAACAAGCACAGACATGAACGATACCTCAAATCTCGTGGCTTGTTGAGTCGAAGTGATTCATGGACTTATTTATGGACTTATGATTTTATCTGATGGACAATAAATTAGAGGGGGAAATTCCACTTAAGACATTTAAGAGCCATTCTAGAAACCAAAATATCATTCAGATGGGCTCTTGGGATAAAAAGCAGGGCTTCGGACAACAAAGTCAGCGAGAAACAAATCAGTTTTTTGTGAGCAAATTTCAAAGCGGTTTTGCGAACTGGATAAAATGACTCATTGAAAAGATCTGACTCAAAAGAATGATCGATTAACTCATTCGTAAGAGTTATTTGTCACAAAGTGGACATTATGACTTTGTTTTCTCTACAGAGATGATGTCTAACAAACCGCATATGGATGCGGACAATGTTTTCCACTGGCAACTAGATTTACACAATTACGCATTTATTTATTTATTTATTTTCAATCAGGGACCTTGGTAAACATTAGAGACATCGGACGCAAAGTTCACTTTTACGTGGTATAAATCATATCATATTGCTCAAGCCCCGCCCACATCTGCTGACCGAATGTCGCATATTAGCATATTCCCGCCCCCTGCCAGTCGTACACTGTCTGATATTTTCTCTGCACTCGAGCAACTGTAGCAACAACGATGTCTCTTAAGCGACGCAGGTGTTTTGTATTTGGATGTAAAAGTGAACATAAGAGTCTTCATTTTCTCCCGACATCAGAGCTACCGAGGATGCAGTGGATAAAGAAAAAACGGAAGAGAGGGCGAGGTAAGCAGTAGCTCATTAGCATTTAAAGAGACATGTACCAAACCGGGTCGCTGTGAACAGTGTTTTTGTTACACCATCTACATCGAAATATCATGTCATTTTGACAAAAATTGTGATGCTTTTGGTGTAAAGACTGATGTGGTGTTCAATGAACTTTCCTGCAGGACAGCCATCCTAAAGTATACATCCACATCTACTGATGCTTAATTTGAGGATCAGTCAGAGAATGTTCTTGAGTGGCCTGTTCAGTCTTTAGATTTAATTCTCATTGAAAATATCTGGTTGAATTTAAAGAAAGCAGTGACAAAGTGAAAACCAAAGATTATCAATGATCTGAAAGCTTTTTTAGGCGAGGAATGGGCCAAGATTGCAGTAGAGAGGTGACAGAAGCTTCTAAGCATTTCCAAGCAGCGTTTAAATAATAGGTGGTTTTAAATAATAAAATATGTGCACCAAATTTTACTTTTAGTCATTTTGAACATGAACGTTTAGAGCCAAACTGATCTTCATCAATGTTACATTTTCAGAATCACTTAAATGTGCATTAAAAGTAAGAGTTCACTGATGCATTTGTTAAATTGTTTTCATAAAATGCCGTTCTCCACAGCAAAATGTCTTGCAGGTCAAGGGGGTTGAATCATTTTGATTGCAACTGTATGTGGCAGAAATAAAATGAAGACCCTAAAGAATCATACAAACTAGTGAAAAATCCGCTGTCTCCTTTAAAGTTTAAAACTGAAAAATCTGTCATTTACACAAACCAGTATGATTTTCTTTCGTTGGAACTGAAAAGAAAATATTCTGAAGTACGTTAACAGTTTTGGTGCCCACTGACTTCCACTAAAGTCAAAAAAACAAACAAACAAAAAACACTGAACTTTCTCAAAGTATGTTCTTTTTTGTTCCACAAAAGAAAGTAAGTAAATTAGATTTGGAACAACGTGAGGCCACGGCACAATTTGGATGGAAAACTCATAATGTCTTCAAAAAATATCAAATCTAGCCTTAAGATCAATTGAACACAGAAATGCCCGGAAAACCATGAAACAATGTCACTGGCTGGAGTCCAGTGATCAAAACAATGTGGTATGCTTTGATATTAGCACCTTCCTTATGTGACCTAGAAAAATTCCCCCCATGCGTATCTGACGCACAAAAGTTTGGAAATAAGCATGGAGTGTGGGTTGTTTGTAACTTCCGTTTCTAAAAATAGCACTGTGGAAAACAATGCTATTACCATTCAAGAGCCGAATTTCAAAGCTCCCGGTCATCACTCTTGATACTTCACTTAGAGCCTCGTCTTCCCCAGATGGCTTCGCAATTCCAAGACATTTTAGTGAGGCAGTCAAACATAAGAGTGCTAACAAAGTCCTCGGCATCAGCAGTCAGCACCTCTATGAGAGATGACTCAAACATTATTCTATCTGTCCTCACATAGCTTACATTTCACAGAGTAAGACATCGCTCTCCTCACAGGACCGCAATTACCTGTTGAAGGAATGGGATAGGAGGATAATACAATCAGAAAGTCCTCAGGGGAAGGCAGGAGAGGATGTGGGGCAACCGAACATCCACATGCCCTGACATGCCCTCGCTGGATTAATTATGCAAGAGCGCGGATTATTTTCAGAAAACAGGAATACTGGCTCTGGAGAAGAGGGGGACATTTACCAGGGACTGGACGTGGAAAAGAACTGACTTACTCCCTTCATTTACATTCTAAAATTTACAGGGCCCAGGACAAAGGTTTTATGACTTCTCTCTAGGGCTCAATGAGTAAGATAATCTATAGAGGACCTTAGTGGGGTCCCATGACCGAGGACAACGTTTCCCAATTGGCCCCCTTCCTAACAATGGCCCTCAGTGGTTTGTCAGGAAAGTACCAAACAAGAAAGAAGACAAACACTTAAGCTTGCTATGCACTGTACGACTTTTTAAATGTATAACAGAAGTACAATGTGATCTCAAAGAGTGTTGCACACCAGACTGTACAATAAATTTAAGACATTCAGCCATAACTCAGAACTAAAAAAGCCGGTCGCACACTTCAATTGCCAAGACATTAAGCCACAATTCAGCACTGACAAAGTCAGTTGAACACTTTATGAAAAGCACTAGATGCATAATTCTGTACTTGCATTATCAAGTTTAAGACGGCAGTCCAAAACCATAAATCTAATCTCTAGAGATGCCACCTAATAGTTGACTGACCGTTAGTCGACGAGAAGAGGCTTGGTCGACTAAAATTTTATTAGTCGCAGTCCATGATGGACAGATCGTAGCAAATTTACATAGCCGCTCAATTTAACGTTAACCTACAAAAATGTGCGCTATTCAAGTATCTGTGTGGAGTGTAGAAGCTGAATAGTAGCACGCTTACTACATGACAGACGGAGGCACCATGCGGTCATTTGCTCTTAAAATACTTTGTCATTTTTGGTCAGACAGATATTATTACATCTTTCGAATCTGTAAAGACTCGTTTATTTGTGTGCACTTATAATAACAACAAATCATTGCGCTTTTGTCAAATAAAGAAAGCAAACTTAATGCACTTTCTGCCATCTCGGTCTTTGTGAAACTGAAACTCAGTGTATACTTGCCTTACAGACATGAAAAATATATCTATAGAGAGTGAATTGTCTACTTTCAAATCAATCAACCAATTCAAATGGCTAACAAATATTCTCAGATTATGTTATCCATACGAAACATGCATATAGGCGCATCACTTTTGCGGAGATCAGTCAGTGTCGCCGACTTCATCTCTTAAGCCTAAAACAAAGAAACCACTGCTTTATTAATAAATTATTATTAAGTTAATGCAGCCTCCAAATTGTTTTTCCCTGACACATTCATAATCATTACTTCTGCTGGTGTGCTGTGGCAAGCTTTATGCATTCTTGAGTGCTCATTAGGCTATTTAGGCAATTAAAGGCTCATTATATTGATTTCAATGGTTTATTAATAAACGCGCTGATTAGTTGATTAGTCAACTAATATTCTTCGGAGTGGTTTTTAGTTCATTGCTATGGAGTTGCTAAGATTTTGTTAAGACCAAGTTAGATCACCTACTAGATATGTCTCACGTCTGTCCTTCAAGTGTATAGGAGTCTTTGTCTGTTTGGTTGTCCAACAGGTACAAATCGCAAGTTTAATTGCAAATTTAAGAAAAAAAAAAAGAGTCTGGTGCCCCTGTGTCATTACCAGCAACCACATGTTTGCCTGTTTACCCGTTCCCTACCACTGCCAAGACTAGCGCCTGGTGGATAAACGAAAATAAACCGAATCCCAAGGGAAGTTGGGTGTTTTGTGGTTTGGTTGAGTGTTGAGAGCTCAGTCTCCAGGATACTCACGGGGAGGTGCTTGCGTTTGCGGGCAGGCCGTCCAACCCTGCGGACAGGAGTGCAGAGCGCAGGCATCTCATCAATAATCACGGTGTCCATTCTAGAGCTCTCATTCTAAACAAACAGAAATGCACATCATTAACCATCATTGCTTAACCAAAGCCCTTACTGGCTCTTATTTAAGCTTATTTTTTACATAGTATATGTGTGTCTACTGTGTATATTTATTATGTGTATATAAATACACACACATTAAGTATATATTTTGAAAATATTTACATGTATATATTTATATTCATATAAATTATATTACATATAAATATATTTAATATATAAACATATTTTTCTTAAATATAAACATGCATGTGTGTATTTATATATACATAATAAATATACACAGTACACACATATATTATGTAAACAAAAACTTATTTTGAATGCGATTAATCACGATTTATCATTTGACAGCACACATTTTTTACAATTTTGCTATCATATTGTAATTTTCAAATGTTTCACAGTGTTTAACTAATTTCAAAACTTTTACATACTTAAAAACAACTGCAGCCATCAGTTATTGGATATTTACACTACAGTTCAAAAAGTTCAAAAGTTTTGGTTGTTGTTGTTTTTTTTGTTTTTATGCTCTTTTAAGTCTTTTACGCTTGCGAAGGCTGTATTTATTTGAAAAGACAATAATTTTCATTGTCATTTTTTTCCTGTGATGGTAAAGCTGAAATTTCTGCAGTTGTTACTTCAGTCTTTATGTTGCATTATCCTTCAAAAATTGCTCAAGAAACATTTCTTATTATTATTCATGTTAAAAAATAATTCAAATAATAATAATAATGGAAACCATTGTACATTCTTTATCAGGATTCTAGAAGGTTCAAAAGAACAGCAAATAAATTGTGCATCCTTGCTGAAAAGTCTGTTTCATTTTATATTATATAAAAATCTGGCCCTAGACTTTTGAACAATAGTGTATTTGTGCCTTCTAATTTGTCAATTTATTATCATCATCCAATGCTCACTTAAATGTAATCTTTAAAAGCACTAATAATTCAAAAACACTGGTAACTTGTGCTGTTAATCTCAAAACTAATCTAAATTTTTCATACTGTAAATTATGTTGCAATGCCTAAATTTCCTTTAAAATGATTGATTTTAACAATAAATTTAGTTATTTATAGATTTTAGAAGGTGTTTTTTTTATTATTTATTTATATGGGTTTTTAAATCATTTATTTATTTAAAAAAGAAAAAAATTAGACCCCAGTCTTTTGAACAATAGTGTATTTGTACCTTATTTGTTTTAACATTTGTGACCCTGGACCCCAAAACCCCAAAAAAGTCATAAGGGTTCATTTTTTTAAATTGAGATTTATACATCATCTGAACGCTGAATAATAAAAGCTTTCCACTGATGTATGGTTTGTTAGGATAGGACAATATTTGTTTGAGAAACAACAATTTGAAAATCTGGCATCTGAAGGTGCAAAAAAATATATATATATTAATCTATAAAATTAAATAAATCATCTTAAAGTTGTCCAAATGAAGTTCTTAACAATGCATACTACTAATCAGAAATGTTTTGATATATTTACAGTAGCAAATTTGCAGAATATCTTCATGGAACATGATCTTTACTTAATATCCTAATGATTTTGGCAATCAATAATTTTGACCAATACAATATATTTTTGGCTATTGCTACTCAAGACTAGTTTCATGGTCCAGGGTCACATTTAGATCATAATCATTTAATGCTCTCTTAAATTTAATCTTTAAAATCACTAATAATTCAAAAAACACCAGGAAATTAATATTCTTTTTTCATACTGTAAATGATGTTGCAATACCTACATTTGCTTTAAAATGACTGATTTTAACATTAAATTTATTAAATTAAATTTATTTTTTTTACAATAGAAAACATTCAAATGTAAAAATATTTCACAATATTATTGTCTTTACTGTTTTCAAATAAACGCAGCCTTGGTAAGCATAAAAGACATTCAAAACCCGTAAACCAACCCCACAAATTTTTAAACTGGAATGTAAATATCCAAATATCTAAAAATTGATACAGTTCAATTAAATCTTAATATCAGCCGATAACTGATATGTACCACTATATTGTGTGTCCCTAGTATTTTTTATGCATGTAGCTAATCAGTATTGCAAAGAATTTTAATATCAGTTCATCCTCAATGTTTACAGTCATTTAACCCTATCAAAATATTGTAGTAGGCACAAAGATCTAAATTTGTTGAATAGGGTTTTTTTTATGCCAAGGTTATTTAGATAATGAGAAAAGCCAGTGTTTGAATGGCATCTTGCTTTTAACCAAGATAAAGTGTGGGGTGATACAGCCGTGGAGAGATCCCGAACTCTCTGGGCTCTCTCCTGACACAGTTACAAAGACATTCAGTGGTTCATTCTCTCCCCTCATTCACTTTCCCTTTGTTTAACACAACCGTGTCTTCCCTCCTCAACAATAGGCACTCTTCGTCCAGCCAAGCACCCTAGCGAGGACAGGAGAAAAAAAAAAGATGATCCTAATGTAGCTGCTGCAGCTTCAGGGCTGGGCTGAATGAAACCACCGGCTCTAAATCAGAATGCTAATGAGGATGCTGTCCCTGTCTGCCATGACTACTGAGAAGTCCAGCATGGCCGAAAGATAGCGGGACACCGCTGGAATTTCTTATTATCAATGCATAATGAAGCTGATATAGAGCTAAATAAGCAAACAGCATCTCATTTTCTTCATATAAATATATGAAAACATTTTTAGTTGTAAAATATGATGTCTATTTATTTATTTTCGTAATTTTTTAATATAGCGATTGACTTAAAATCGGAGTTTTGAAGGCCAGTGTTGCTTTATTTCTCTGAAGGTCTTTTCGCATGTTTTATGACTAACCCCGCTAGCCTCACATGATGTTCTCATTACGATACAAATAAACAAGCAAAACGTTTAAACAAACAAAAACAAAGGGTGTGCACAGAAATCGACGTTGCCTTGTGTGAACTCAGTAACACTGTCTACATCTTTGCTCTATTTCTGTCGGCAGCCGGTTATTTAAGGCAAGAACTGTTGCCAAGCAACAGGACTACGAGCGTAGCACGGGTCCATGGGTGCAGGGGCGGGGAAGAATGAATTCCCCGGTAAATCAGGCAAACGGCAGCCTCTCCTACACAAGCCAACACCCACGTCACTAAACACTCGTACGAAACAGAGCACACACTATCTCTGATAACATTTCACTCATGTTTACTAATTATGTTCACCGAAGCCTCTACACTGACACCCGATAGCCCCGCAACTCACTGCCGTGAAAATGAATCATGACAAATTATGATGATATACTGAATGAAATATTGTACTGACGGATTTGAGGAGAGATTTAAAGGGATAGCTCATCCAAAAATGCTATCCAGAGCATAAAACGAAGATATTTTGAGAAATATGTTTTTAATTTTGTCACCAAAACTGTTTGGTTCTTCAAAATATTTTCTTTTAATGTTCCACAGAAGAAAGAAAGTTACACGGCTTTGGAACAACATGAGGGTGAGTAAATGATGACACAATTTCATTTTGGGGTGAGCTATCCCTTTAATTGTGACATGAAACGTGCCACATCTGAAAAATGGAAACGCATACAAAGAAAATGAATATCCGTTCTTCTGGAAAACAATAATCCATATTTTGTCATTTTCCATAGGGTTTTGTATCTGTGATCTCTTCAGCAAGAAGCAGAAAACATTAATAAATAAGAGCACATATTACCTCAACTTTTCCAAATTTTTTACTTTGCCCATTTTCTATTTTTAGACAATAATACTAACTGATCTCATGACGAAAAAACATCCCTGTGTAAACTTTTTCGCAGGATGTGAAATACCTATAAGTACATATCACCGCAGTTTCCAACAGAAATTAACATTAGAGACGGTAAAACAGCAAACACTTGTAATCGTTTTCATACACAGTTATCATTACAGCTCCACATTTCACATCAAATGTGTCACAAATCACAACATAGATCTGCTACACTGCTGCTGTTGGTTATTGCTGTAGTTGTAGATTATTGCTGCTGCTGCTGCAAGCAAGTACAGGAACTTGCTACTGCCAAAGCATATGGCGATACGGTGCTATGAGTATTTAAGGCATACTGCTGCTGCACAAATAGCATATGAAATAGCAGATCTATACAGGTGGAGCTGGGGAAGGTGGAGGGTTTCATAGGAACTCTGAAAGCACGCTGCCAAATGCCCAAAAGAATACCAGCCATTTAAATGTTAAGCTGCAAGCTCATTGGTTGCGTACGCAACATGAACCAATCAGCTTGTGCCATGTCGTATACTCTGTAAATATCATCAGTTACGTTAACAACCCATCAGCCTGCGTCATCTACAGTTTCATGGCAGAACTAGGTATTTTCGTGACTTACGATAAAAGAGCTTGAGTTGAAGTGAACGGAAAACAAGCTAAAATGGCATGCTTGCGATTGTGTTTTTATGTCACATTCGCTTTTGTTCACACTATCAAGTAGGTTTAAGTGTACTGAGGATAGTACGTTATTTTAAAACATCATGGAGCATTAGAGTTATAGCGCCACTCAACTTACATTTCAAGGTGGAACTGCGGTGACACTCTTTTAGCGTCACTAAGTAGACATTTCACATCGAATATGTCATGAAACATACATGGCAATACGTATTTCGCATCAGAGTTTTACATTTTCGTCATGAGATAATGTTTAAAAAATAATTTGAGATTCATTTTGGTCAGAGCTGATCCTCCCTGTACGCAAAATATGCAAGCTGTGTAGGGCCCCTGAAACACCAGGTGGCCCCCTTGCTCTTAAAGAACACTCTTTTAGCGCCACTCGGTGGACATTTCACATTGAATATGTCACGAAACATATATGGCAGTATGTATTTCGCATCTTGTAAAAAACTTCCTACAGGTAAGTTTTTTCGTCATGAGATCAGGTTTAAATAATAATTTAAAAGATTCAAGAGGGCCTCCAAAACACCAGGTGGTGCCCTTGCTCTTAAAGAAGATAAAATTTTAGTTTCCTTTTGGAATTTGCCTTGCAGTTCTGAAAACATAAATGTTTATTTCTTTTAATGCGATGCGCTGTCGCCCTTTCCATGTAAAAACTAGTCAAATCATGTAACGTGAATGTCGTTATATAATCTTTCTCAAGCCTAGAAAAAATCAGTTGAAAGCATACCGAGCCACAGTTCACACTATGAAGTAGGTTTAGGTGTAGTGCACATGGTATGATAAAACCACAGAGCATTAGAGTTATAGCGCCACTCAATGGACATTTAAATTTAGAACAGCGGTGAGACATACAAAATCAACATCACATGAAATGTACCAAATGTACGTTCATCTGTTCTGAATGAAAAAAAACCCTTTTAGAGCCACTCAGTGGACATTTCACATTGAATACGTCACGAAACGTACATGGCGGAACGTATTTTGCGTCTTGCGGAAAAGTTTCTACAGGTACGTTTTCCTCATGACATCCAGGTTGCAATAAGAGATTTGTTTTGATTGGCTGCAGTGGTAAGAAAAAAAATAGTTGTTGATTGCACAAAAACAACATCTTTAAAGGCCCCATGAAATCAAAATGAAGTTTTTTGGCTTTTAGCATGAATATGTTTGCCTTAAGGTTATCTATAAGCTAGTCATTTAGCTCAGATATTTAGGATGCAGAATCCTTGGGTATGAATCCCCTAAAAAACATGACTCACGCTGAAAAAGCTGAAATATGTAAAAAAAAAAAAAAAACAAGCTAAAACGACATGCTTGCGGCTGTGTTTTTACGTCACATTCGCTTTTCTTCGTATTATCGGGTACTTTTAGGTGTATTGTAGGGTATGGTATTTTAAAACGTCACAAAGCATTAGAGTTATAGCACCACTCAATGGACATGTCAAGTCAAAACCAATGTCACATAAAACATACGATTTGTATGTCCATCGGTTACAGCGGAAAAAACCGAACACTCTTTTAGCGCCATTCAGTGGACATTTCACATTGAATATGTTACGAAAACATACATGTACGTCTTTCGCATCTTGCAAAAAAGCTCTCACAGGTACATTTTCATCATGAGATCAGGTTGCAGTAATATTTTAAGAGATTCATTTTGGTTGGCTGTAGTTGCATTTACTGTATATAAGCATTTAACTTAACGTAACTTATGTTACGGTTTTGATGACATCACCCTGGACTTCAGCTTCTCATTAAACTTTCCGTCCAATCAAACGCTCTCTAGAATCCGAAGTGCCCCGCCCCCTACACTATAAATACACACTATAGCTGTGCCTGAAATCGGCTATATATTCACAAATTTTATGAACAAACAAACACATAATCAGTAAAAAGGCTTTTTTACCACTTGAATGAATCAGACGAATGTGTGTTCACATCACATCATAATTACCGTAATTACTAGATGACAACCTGCCTGTTCTACTCGGAGCTGTTGACATCCTCAGAATTATGGCAACACTACTAATGCCAAAATGAATCTGTTTAATCTGAGTAATCAATAGACAAAACCACAACACAAGTAAAGCTCGTTATTCAAATGCCTTATTGATTAACTTATCAGATAATTATTCAACTTTGTGCTTGCTACATTAAACTGTATTGTATGTCTTTCAATTACTTTCAGAAAATCATAATATTCTTGCATTATTATGATAATAACAATTGTTAATAACATGATTATAATTAAACAGGATATATCATATGATATTAAATAGCCATTTTGAGTGTTTCGACATGACACTTCAGCAGTCAGATGGTACAAATTAGAAGGATCTCCAAAAATGTAGAGTTTACAGTTGTAATTATTTTTTTTTTTTAAGTATTTTTGGCATTTTGCCTTCTATTAGGATCGGACAGTATGTTCAAACACGCTGTCCACGAGGCTATCGGCGCCAGTGTGATTATTTCCTCTACAAGGACGTGAAGGACAAATCAGAGTCTCATAACTACAGCAAGTTAATACCAAAAATCTTAAGAATCATGAATGTTACATTTTTTCCAGGATTCCACGCTGCATGAGAATTTATAACATATCACCATCACTTTTAAATCCATTCCAACAATCATGTTCAGTATTATGCATAAACATAGTGACAGTTTTTTGAAGTAACAGTAATTTTGAAGGTTTTAGGTTTTAGTTTCAAGTTTAGTTAGAGTAAGGGTTTTCAAAGCACAAGACCCTTCAGTGACAGATGTGGTAACTAGCCTTATTTCAGTCGGCCCGCAGCAGGCAGAACATAAAAATGTCTAGGGACTCATTAACCTCTTACCATTTGATTTCCGTTCGTGTCACAGTTGAAGTCGGAGCTCTTGAATGCGGCGGCGGTGGTGACTGCGTTGGACGGCATCGCCAAATGAGTGACTGTTGAACACAATGCAAAAGTCGAAAAAGATCAAAAAAATAAAAGAACAAAAAAGGAAAAAAAAATGATGACCCTCCTTCTTTAGGATCCCCTGTGGAAAGGAACACCATAATCAGAAGAAACAGCACTTGAACACAACATTCAGAATAAAAAACGCATGCAAAAGATCAAAATTTTACAATCATTATGAGATCCCTTGTTTTATAATAAAAACACGCCCTTAAATAATTTAGATGAGGTGCTTTCAAACTAAAACATTAATGTGTATGGAAATATTACGGAATAAGACGTCACATTCAGATCGTGCATGAGAAATCAACTTAATTTTTCAGTCTAATACACCAGAAAATAACTTATGAGTTGACTCAAAATGTACGCATTCTCTGACTGCTACATGAAAATCTTTCTCTGGGGTGAAATATGAACTCTTCGCTTTATGGTATTTCCTATTTTCTCCCTCAGAGTGGTTTTAAAGGGATCTGTGCATTTTATTCTTCACTTCCACGTATGTGCTTCAGTGTGCTTTTTTCTACAAGTAGGACACCAAAGTCCCATGAAATTAGATTTAGAGGTCAATAAATTAGGCGAGTATATCGTTAAAGGAATAGTTCACCAAAAAATTAATACTCTGTCTTCTGAATTCCTTACTTACTGTAATGTCATTCCAAACTCATATATCTTCCTTTCTTCCAGTAGAAAACAAAAAAAAGAGGTTTAGCAGAATGTCCGTGCTACTCTTTTTCAGACAATGAAAGCCAAAAAATGACAAGAAGCATCATAAATGTCATCTGAATGACTTTTTTGTACTATAATCCAAAGTCTTCTGAAGTCATATGATAACTTTCTTTGTGAACCAGAGAAAAATTTAAATCGTTGACTTTGAAATCTCAATCACAGATACGTTTTTATTCAAATATGTGTGTCAGGAAATAGGTTTGACTTCTAGGAAATATGTGTAATAGTGCTACTAGTTTGTGAATGACATGAGGGTGAGTGAATAACAGTATTTAAATTTTTGGGTGAACTATCCCTAACTCATAAATATATATATATATATATAAATAACAGTAGTAACCATATAGTAGTGTTTGCCCAAATCCCACAGATACGTTAGAGTGAGTACAATAAAACGGAGGTAAACTGATATTGCTATTGTCATTAAAATGGAGGAAAACTTAAAATTGGACATCCCATATTAATGTATTATTATTTTATAGTATGGTATTTTAGTACACTCTGGTCTCCACAGTAAATTAATACAAGGGTAATAGCCAGAGTCATTAATATTCAATAACCGGTGAGATGTGTCACAGGTACCCAATCACAAGGTGTTAACTGATTACGTGTGTCATAATCTATAACTGTATAAAAAGCTCTTTTAATCACCCGCCTATTCGGATTATTCGGCCCTTATAAATGACAGTAATTTTCTACAGGCCACGGCGGCTTAAAATGAGACCCTCTCAAAACCTAGGTGAGCTGCCTACCTAGACAGCACTTTCGGGCATCTAAAGCGTGTCTTTTGGCATTTTCTGGTCATCATAAGCGCGTAAGGAAGAGAATGATGATCAAAAATGCTGTCTAGGTAGGCAGCTCGTTAGGTTTTGAAACACAGCCATTGTTTCAAATCGAGCGGATTGACGGTACGCTTGCGAAGAGCTGCAAATGAACGGTCATCAAGTTCAAGCTCATATCGCGTTGTATTAAGTCGCACATCTGTAAGAGCAGGAAAAACCACTGGCCACATCGAGCCGCCCCCCTCCGTATCGCCCCGAAAAACGGCCAGCCCCACGGCGGAGACTTATTTCGATGGCGGCTTAAGGTTCTAGACAACTGGATCGCAGTGTTAATTACCCGCTTCGCCAAGTTCCAGGCCTGACCCCTTTTTTTGTTTTCGCTGACTCCCGGATCCTCCTTCTGCTTCGCTCTCCCCGTCCTCCACCACCTCCCCAGCCGGCCAGCTCTCCTCCAGATGCTCCGCTCACACTGCAGAGTCCAGCGCTTCCGAAAGCAGCTCCGCGCGGTCCTAGAGACAGTTGGTTAATTTGCTTGACAGACAGAGACATCATGTCCAATAGGGTATATGTGTAACAGACTTCCGTTTTCTGCTTAACAGGTCTCGTTGTTTCCGGTTCACGCATTTTGCGTATGCCTCGTTAAATATAATGATGATTTACTCAAGATGCCTTCAGATTAGACACTAAAGATGATCAATGAACCAATGTCCATCACAT
This sequence comes from Cirrhinus molitorella, assembly GCA_033026305.1. NCBI lineage: Eukaryota > Metazoa > Chordata > Actinopteri > Cypriniformes > Cyprinidae > Cirrhinus > Cirrhinus molitorella. Next base: position 8,341,492 of record CM065135.1, read on the forward strand.
TTTTGTGGATTGATATAACAGTTTTTGATTTTTATTCCCTTCACTAACATTTATATATAAATACTTCCATAATAGAAACAGCTAGCTCACTTAACTGATTACCTTAAAAGTCAGCTGACATTATTTATTATGGCTATTAACACATTCTCCGAAAGGCGGAAGCAATGAGACCTGTTTTCCAGGTTTGTTCAGGTGACGTTCAACATATACCCCATTCACAATAGTCTCCAAGTTGGTATGAAATGAAAAATCACCTTATCTATTTTCTAAATGCATGTTATCTTACTTTGAAGGGCTCATATGTTTTATTTATTAATTTATTTATTATTTCAATTAAGATTCCATTGAAAATTAGTCTCTTATCTGGAGGTGTCAGCAGGGTTGCCAGGTTTTCACAACAAAACCCGCCCAGTTGCTACTCAAAAGTAGCCAAAATAGCCCAATTGGGTTTTGCAGGTGGTCCCTCGTAAAAATCTTGTTCTAGAGGTAAAAAACCTGCGGCAACAGTGTTATAAAAATAAAAATGTATTATTATCATTATTTACTCACCCTCCAGGCATCCTAGGTGTATATATGACTTCTTTCTTTCAGACAAATCCAGTCAGAGTTATATTAAAAACTTGCATTTCCAAGCTTTAGAATTGGATGGGTGGGTGTTTCTCTTCATCAGTCCAAAACAAGTCCAATTAAGTGTATTCATCGATTAAAAAGTGCTTTCTTCCTTTGCTCCTGTAAATAAATGTTGGTTTGTGCAAGACTCAAAGCAAATAATTGGATGTGCAGGGGTAATGTCATGCAGGTTGTAGCTCTCAGAACATTCCCAGCTTCCAAGCTAAGTTCAACGAGGATGTGAATGTTTCGACATTGATACTGTTGCCATAGAAACACATAATTCAGGGTTGAAGGTCCAAACTGCAGCTTCAAAGGGTTCTACACGACTGCAGAGCTAGTGCAAGATGAACATTTGTGGTTAAAATGTATATAATTTGTTCCTGGAATGTTTTCCTCAATAACCTTAATTTCTTACCGAAGATGAAAAAAGAAAGACATGAATATCTTGGATGACATAGGGTGGGAGTAAATTATCAGGAAATTTTCATTCTGGAAGTGAACTTCTCCTTTAATTTGTTCCCTCATTTTAATTTAGTTAAACTTAACTACATTTAACTAAAACAAGGGCACAACTTAATAAATTGGGGAAACAAATTAATACAATGTGGCCATGATTTACTTAAGATGAGGGAACTAATTAATAAATCATAGGAATTAATTAATTAATCACGTGGCTCTGTACATTACCTTATTTACACATAGCTGGAATAGGCCTAAATAACAGGCCTGAAAAAAAAAAAAATTGGTTTAGCTTGATTTGACAATTTATAAATGTAACAGCTAGACTTATTGGGAAAAGGGAACCCGGGTATTAAGACCCACATGGCTTAATATAATGTAAAGTATGTCTCTTACTAAAATATGTAGTAGAAAACCCATTAAAGATTTACTTTCTTAAAAAAAAAACGTTTTATACATATTTTGTACTATGGACGGTTCTGCAGGCATCTTCCCATTCTTTTCTTCTCTTCTTATCGCTAGGAAAGCAGTGAAGATTCCTTTGTTGCCCTTCGACCAAAAATTACAACCAAAATAGATATGGGAACGAGTAGTGCGTCCCCAGACGCTATGGGAAAAAAGCCTTTTTCAATCACGCAGAAACTGTGAAACTGCACGGCCATTGGTTCGTGCAATGCTTTCGAAAAAAAACAATGGCAGCGGTGCTTTAAAGCTGAAGCTGACAAAGAGCTGTTCCGACTTCCTAAACAGGGCAGAACGCTCAATATAGATTCTCACCGCTCTGACAGGGCAGAGCAATGACAATTCCTGGTCTTCCTCTGACGGAGGGAGCGCAGAGTGCTCTGAACAGAGTGGAAAGCACCATAGGTATATATCCAAGCCTTGGTTTCAGGACGACCTCAGAGTTGATTCCAGGCAGGCAGAGCTTACAGAAAGCACCTGCAGGTCCCCATGCTTAGCTGATGCTAGTGCTAAGTGTAAATTATTCTTTAGTGATAGGACTCTGAGACTGGCAGTCTGTAGCAGCTCAAAGGGAGGGCCCTCAGCACAGTAGGCAAGTCCCATAAATTGGGGAATTGGGCAATGAGAGTTGTCTTTTGAGGCGAAGACGTCAACTTCGGCCTTGCCAAAGATCTCCCAAATCCTCTGAACTGCTTGCGGATGGAGTCTCCACTCTGCCGAGGGGATGTTGCTCCATGATAACATGTCCGCACCCTGATTCAGCCAGCCCAGAACGTGTACTGCTCTAAGCAACCTCTCTAAGTGAAGCTGAGCCTATTCCAGAAGGCACTCTACTAGATCAAGGAGACACTTAGAGGAAAGGCCCCCCTGGTGATTTATGTAGAACACTACAAACATGTCGTCTGAGCGAATCAGCACATGACCTTAGGTCTGGCAAGAAGAACTGACAGGCTCAACATCTTTCAAGCAGTTGGTGTAGAGTTCTTGTTCCTCTTTCGACCAATGGACGAAAGTAGGTCTGCCCTCACACAGAACTCCCCAACCCATGTTGGAAGGATCTGTCGAGACCACCTTTTGTCTGCTGACCATTCCCAGGGGCGCTCCCTTCTCCATCCACTGATTGTCTAACCACGGGGCCGAGGCCATCACGCAGGCCTAGCTAGTCCACCTTGTCACGCAAGCATCTGTGACGCCACACATGGGGTGGAACTTGTGGTTTCAGCCAGCGTACAAAGTACGGCCGCATACGAAGTGGGCCCAGCTGCAGTGCCGGAGAGACTACGGCCTTGAGGCCTAGCATTCTTTGAAACGTCTTGAGAGGGCGAGGGGCTCCTATTTTGAAGGAGGCCGCAATCTTCTGTATGGCCAGAGCACGTTCTAGCATGACTACTGCTCTCATTTGAGCTGAGTCAAACTGAACTGTCCCCAGAAAGGATATTCGTTGGCTGGGAAACAGCGAGTCATACTTCAAAGTGGTCATACTGAATGGCTGTCTCATGAGGTCACGGTTCAAACATCTGAGATCCAGGATGGGGTGGAGGCCGCTATCCTTTTTGGGGATGAGGAAGTAACGGCTGTAGAAGCCTGACTCGCTCTGAGCTAGGGGAAGATTCATCACCTCGGCCCGCAAAACATGAGTGTTTGCTCTAAACCGAAGTGGGGACCACGCCGCTGAAACGCAGGGATCTTCGAGCGAACTAAGGTGAGTAACCTTGTTTTATTATCCCCATAAACCATTCTGAAAACCCGGGGATGGTCTCCCTGGCCTTGGCCAATGTGGCAAAGGGTTGAATTATTTTGAGTGGCTGGACACTGTGTGGGCCCAGAGAACTTGTGATCATGTGATCTCTCTTTTTAAAAAAATGTTTGTGTTTTATTTTCTCTGCTATAACAGCGGCAGGTTGCATGGGTGCTTGAACAGGCTCACAGTCTGCAACATAAACACTTTCCTCTGCACCCTGAGCCAGACGGGGTTAATCGAGTTTGAAGAGAGGCTGTTTGGGAGGCGGTGTGACCGTAGCGGGACTTGGTCTCCTCCTCTTCCTGTCCTGTAGACTAGGAAGACGGTGGAAGCGCGGGGTCCAGCACAATCTTGGGCCTAGGAACTTGGCGCTTGGGGAAGGGGTAGCATCTCACTGAGCGGGTAAGCCCTTGTGTCTGCATCAGTGTGTCGTCACACCGACAAGAAACTGAAAATGACCTGATTTGAAATAGAGGATATTACTTTTAAAGATTAAAAAAAAAAACACTGAGTGGATTTTAGTCATTGTAGGGTGGTTGTGTTCACACACTGCCAAAACACATTAATGTTCAAACAACATGTAAAAGTGATTTTTGCATCCAATTACCTCTTTAAATAAATACACTCTTTTTGATGGCTCTTTATTGGCATTGATGGTTCCATGTAGAACCTTATTAGTCAATGGCTACCATCAACTGCTTGGTTAAAACATTAAAAATATCTTCTTTTATGTTCAACAGAAGAAAGAAACTCTTCCAGGTTTGGAACAACTTGAGAAGGAGTAAACAATGACAGAATTTGAATTTCTGGGTCAACTGTCCTTTAAACTGTCCCATGTTGTACATGTTTTCATATTATAAACTCAAAGAAAGCTCAAAAAGTGATTCTGCCTAACCTTTATTCTGTGCTGCACTAAACACAGTCATGAAGACTTACATAAGATTTAGGAGTTAGGAAAGGTCAAATTTTCATGGTTGTCCATGACACAATGGTCAATAATTCAAACGCTGATTTTGTAACTCAATCACATATAAGTTTTATGGGTGGCCCCGTCATCACAGGATACGCTTGACGACAGATTTGAACTCAATCCTAATGGAGCTGTGATATACACACACACACACACACACAACACTCATTGTCCATATATTTTACCCTTTAATAGTATACAAAAAGACATAGGGGTGACGTAAACGCAAATATGGACGTAAACCATTGCAATCAGTGATTGTATACAGCAGCAAAACCATCAAATGAAATCATTAAACAGTGTTTGTAGCTTCAACTGACAGTTTGTGTGTTTAAACGCAAAATCACCAAAGAGTTGCCAAAGAAATGAAAACCTGATGGTACAGATTTTGTTTTTGAAATATTGTTTCGTCTATCTTTGATAACATAGGAGGTCCTCCGTTGGAGGCCCATCTGTAACATATAAATTCGCAATGATGCTTGAAATTGATTTCAAGCAGGGTTCCTTCCGCTTAAACTGTATTGTGTTTCAACCATTTAAGGCACCCCGTTATTAGTTACCCTCTCGGTGGACTGCTTCAGTAAATTCATAATCAATAAACTGTGGTTTAACACGCACAAATACACAGAACGAATACCTAAAGGACACACTACAGGTTTTGGCACAACTTTTAAAGGCAGAACAATATTTTTTTTCCCAAAGTTCACAGGTAAATAATGACTGCATTCCGACTAAGTCACATACTAAAACTCCTATTTAAGGGCTGACTTGCACATGTGCAGAATATTTTTATTTTATACAGCACTTTATACAGTACATCTAGGCACACACCTACATCAGAAGATTGCATTCATATTTGTAGCAAATGTTGGAACAGAATCAAACTTGCCATCTGAGAGTTTCGTACGCTGTCGTCCAAGCTGCAAATTTAAGCGATGACAATAATTTCCCAACTACTTTGTATATTCCTGTCCTTGAAACACAGAACGAGCATTATGATTTTATAAAATCTGATTTGAAAAGCAAATATACTGTATGATTGCTCTCACTATAACAGAAGCGACACTTTTTTTCCCAATGAGACCTCACTCATATTGTAGCCATTCAAAAGACTCCCTTATGCAGAATTACAAGCGTTTTAGAAAAGTAATAAACAGTGAATGAATCATTTCATCTATTGACCCTCATAAATGTCAAAGATTCTTAATATTCTACACCAAAACTCACTTCAAACTGCTCAATGGACTTACAGTATCTAATTTAACATTCAGATGTTAGCAGTCATAAACAAAACTTTTTTTAAATAATGCTTAGTATTATTTCTTATTCGAAACCAAACTAACAAAGAACGAATCACGAGTAGAACACAGTTACATACTTATAATCATCAAATAAATGTAATTATTGAACCTGAATTCCTTCTGATTCAAGTACAGTAAGTCAAACTGTCTTCCTCACGACAATAAAGCTTTAGACTCTAAGCAAGCTTTTTCCAGGTCTGATGCGCAACACTGTCACATATGAAAGAAAAATCCTGCTTTTGTAAATCGTAATGGTGATATAAAAAGCACAATTTATGATATCCATAGTAATAACTATGATAAAAAGTCAAACTTATGACATAGAGTTTAGATTTTAAGATAAAACCTGGCACTCATGACTGTTTTCCTGATAATTTTAACTGTCAGTTTTAACTTTATCATAATTTGAGACTTTTTTTCTCATAATATCATTATTTAAACTTTTTGTCACTCATAAATTCTCATAAATTAGTTTTTTTATCTCACAATTTTTTCATCATTTTAACTGTCAATTTCAACTTTATCATAATTTTAACCTTTTTTCCTAAAGATTACTTAGTATGTTTAGACATTTTTGGTCAGTTATAACGTCTCATAATTTTGATTTTTTATCTACATATCTTATTTATGACTTAGTATGTCAATATCTACCCTTTTATGTCATGCCCATGTTTATGCCCTTTTGTGTTGAGTTTTTAGGGGATAATTGTGACTTTTTTATCTCAATTTGTCAATTTCAACTTTTTTCATCATAATTTGGATATTTTATCTCATAATTATGACTTAGTATGTCATAATTTAGACTTTTTGTCATTTATAATGTGATAATTTACTTTTTCAGAATTTTTCTATAGGACTTATTACTTAGTATGTTAGTTTTCTACCTTTTTATGTAATTTTTTTTATGTTATGACTTATTATGGAATAATTCTGACTTTTTGTCTCAATTTTGACTGTCAATTTTAACTTTGTTATAATTTGAACTTTTTTCATAATTATGACTTAGTATGTCATAATTTAGACTTTTTGTCAATCAAAACCTCATAATTTTGTCAATTATAACCTCATAATTTTGACTTTTATCTATATGACTTATGACTCAATTTGTACACTTTTACATTTTTATTGGATAATTATGACTTTTTTATCCAAATTTTGACTTTTTGTCATAATTTTGACTGTCATTTTCAACTTTTTACTTTAAACTTTTTACTTTAAATTGTTACTTTTTTTTTTACTTAGTATGTCATAATTTAGAAATAATAATTTAAACACTAACCATAACTTGTCTTCATTTAGATTTTTGTCTTAGAAATTTCGACAATGTTTCTACCCTTTGGTGTAATTTATGTTTTTTCTGTTCTTTTTTTGAGTTTTTTTATGGGATAATTATGACTTACCTTAATTTTGATTGTCATAATTTTGACTGTGAATTTCAACTTTGTCATCATAATTTGGAAATTTTATCTCATAATTATGACTATAATTGACTTTTTGTCAATTATAACTTCTCATAATTTCGATTTAGTATGTCAATTTCTACCCTTTTATTTTTTTTTCTCAATTTGACTTTTTGTCATACTTTTGACTTTATCTTATAATTCTAACTTAATATGTTAACATTTTGAATTTTTTATCAAACCTTCGACTCTTGAGTCATAATTGTATTTTATTTATTTATTTTGCTTTGATGGTGTAATTCTAACTTTCAGCTTACAATTTTAAACTATTTAAGACATTGCTTTGACTTTTTTATCTTACAGTTATGACTATGTCATAATTTCACGTTTTTATGTCATAATTATGATTTACCAAAGCATTTTTTTCCTCATGTGGCAGGGATAAGCTTCCATACAAGGATCCTGTTTTCCACACTCAGCCGTTCCATAAAGTTTTTATGACCTGTGCTAATCTTCGACATTTGACCTTCGCGGTGTCAAAGTAAAATCCACCCATTTGTTCACAAGCGTTGCTACCGTGTTCCTCTTTCAACAGTCCCTGAGCACTGGTTTCATTTATTTCACACGAGTATACACAAGAACTGAACTCAATAAAGCTTTTGAAGTAACTTTTACAGAAACGTGTGCACTCAAAAAGATGGCTGGCTAAGCTGGTTTATGGAGGCACGGAATATATCCGTGTTCCATTAAAGTCCCTTTATGCTCTCCAAAAATACAGAGAGATACATATGCAACACTCTAAACTAAGAGGCAATACCAAAGCGCTAAAACAACAGCCACAACGACGGGCAAAACTGAACACAGTAGCGGAAATCCTAGACAAACGGCGAGCTTTACGAGACGTCCCTGATATATGGTGGTTTTGATGCGTGATGCAGAAGCAGCAGTTTGATGATCAGAAGACTACAAGGAGCGACGGAGCAGGCATCACTCGAGTCGGTCGGAATAAATGTCACATGCAGAGCAAATACGAGCCCTCTCCACCCATCCAGTAGAGCCACTCCATGCATTAAAACACAAAAAAAATCACTAGTTATACAAAAAAGCTTCCTTTGTGGGGAAAAATAGCTACAGCATAGATCAGTTTGAGTGACGTTGTGAAGATGCACAGTGCGTTCGTTTTGGAAAGTAGTAATCACAAATTCATAAAGGTTTTTAAGAAAGCACAAACAAGCCATTCTCATGGGTAACGTGATAACAATGGGTTTATACAGATAGACATAGAGCTATATTTATATCTATATATATATATATGTATATATTTATATACTTCCTAATAAATACAACTTGCTCTGTGCAAGGTGTGATGAAGAGTTTGTTTCACATAGTGAAACCCAGTTGGGGAAGAGCATGCATTTGTCTATATGCGAATGCCAGGAAGGGCTTGATGTCGCTGGTTCTTTCCTGGGGCTTAGAATGAAGGGGTGAAGTGCCTTTTCCCAGAATGCTTCAGCGATGACACTGGACAAAACACAAATTTAAGGTTAGGGGGTCATGACGGCGCCACGGTACACTGCACATTTAACTTTGGCATTAAGGGCAGGACTAGACAATGTTCTCATTTATACTTACATGAAATATTCTATATTCTTTTACTCTGACTCAGCTAGAAGAAAGAAAAGAGGCCTCGATCAAACCAAGAAACTATGGTCAACTAATGACTATATTCTGTAGGCTGGCAACTGTGGAAGTTTAATATCTTCAAAAAATTAGGGATGCACTGATATTAAAATTCCAATAATCCAAGGACCGTCCAAGAAGCAATAAATGGACGATATTACTACTTTGTCTATATACATTTAAAATAAAAATTAAAAATGTAACTGCTACAAGTGAATTTAGGCATCACATTATAATGTACAGTATGAAAATGGATATGAATTTAGTTGGAGATTAACCATTTGCTTGTTTTTTTTTTTAAGTATTTAGTATTAGCCAACGTATATACTACTGTTCAAAAGTGTTTAAATAATGTTTTTAAATGTATTCTATTTTAATATATTTAAAAATGTGATTTATTACTTTGGCAGCAAAACTGAATTTTCAGCATCATTACTCCAGTCTTTAGTGTGAAATCCTCACCAATTCACTGATTTGGTCCTCGAAAACATTTCTTATTATTACCTATGTTGAAAAATGTATGTTATGATGCTTAATGTTTTTGTGGAAACATTTTTTTTAGGATTATTTAATAAATAGAAATTAAAAATATAAATTGCACTGAAATCATTTATCATTCTATCTTTTGTCACTTTTGACCAATTTGTGTCATTAAAAGCATTAATGTCTTTAAAATATCTCACCCGAAACTTTTAAATGACAGTGTACACAAATGTGTAAATGTAAAAAAAAAATAAAATGCATATTTATAAAACCACCAATATCGGCCAATCATACGGTACTGATATATCGTGCATCCCTATAAATAAAAGCTTATTAAAAGGGAAATGGACTTTGGGCCTTTGCTGTTTTAATTATTATATCAGTTGTCATTCTGAAAGAACAGAATTAAGGAATAAGGGTAAACTGTCAAACAAGGATTTTGGGACTCACCCTTATCTCTTCCATTTCGCATGTTCTCCTCTTCATCATCCAAACCGTCGTCCACTGCAAAATTTACAGACATTACAATTACCACTGAAATCATGAAGTGGGTACTTAGAGGACAGAAGTGAGTGTGTAAGAGTACCTGAGTGAAGTTCTTTCACTAGAGACGACATCGTGTTTGTGATTGAGTCTGCAGCCACTAAAAGATCATTACGGAGATTTCTTGGTACACCTGAATGAAAAAGGGTCCATTTCAGATAACAATGTCCAGATCTTAAATGAACATATCAATTCAAAATGAATGTACTGACTTAAAATTCAGTCTGTTCCTCACTTAGAGCTATCATTTGGCATTAGATGTTTTGGAACATAGTCAGTTGTAATATAACAGTTGTATAGACTACTTATGGTCGTTTTAGTGCTTAAAAGCCCCAGCCTTCATTTATGGAACAGATCAGTTTGGTCATTCTTCCATTAAACATCTTCAAAACATCTCTTTAAACTTGTTATGGGCATCTTATAATCATCTTCTAAACAAGTTCTAAGCACTGTCTAAAAAACATTCTACACATCTACCAAACATCTTGTAACATCTTGTAATCATCTTCTAAATATGTTCTAAACAGCTTTCAAACATGTTCTAAACATTTTCTATACATCTTCTAACTAACATTTGAACGATGTTCTAAACATGTTTTATTCATCTTCTAAACATCTTCTAATCATATTCTGAACATTTTCTAATCTTCTTTTAAATATCTTCTAACCATCTTCCAAACATTATTACAACATGTTCTAACCACCATCTAAACATATTCTACACATGTACTAAACATCTTCTAATCATTCTGTAAACATCTTTTAATCATCTTTAATCGTGTTCTAAACATGTAATCATCTTCTAAACATGTTCTAATTATCTTTCTAAACATGTTTTATTCATCTTCTAAACATCTTCTAATAATCTTCTAATCATATTTGGAACATTTTCTAATCTTTTTGATACCACACATACAGTGCACAGCATAAATGAGTATATCCCAGTGTTAATTTTGACAGCAAATTTTGATTTAGTTTTAGTCATAGTCTTTTGACAAAAATGCCATTTAGTTTTAGTCATATTTTAGTCATCTGAATTGTTTTTAGTTTTAGTCTAGTTTTAGTCGACGAAATATCATACGATTTTAGTTGACTAAATCTACAATAAATTTAGTCGGCTAAAACTTAATGGGTTTAGTTACAGTGCAATGTATTTATTAACAATTTCTCTAAAATTTCCAAACTCATTATAAAGGTTTGATATTAAGGTTTTATCATGATCAACACACAATTCTTTATAGCAACTTAACCATATTCTTCATTCATAGTTATTTCTATAAAGTATTTTAGATTAATATTTAGGGCTAAGTGATTCAGTTAAGAGCTGTGTGTGGCTTTCTGTCTTTCTTTTGTTGCTTAGTTAACATCTATCTCGGACAATATCAACTAAATGTGGCTGCTATCCCTTTAAAAACGAATGCACGAATGTAATGGATGCAATGTACTGATACACTTTCTCTATACTGTTTTCGTTCATTTAAGATGTAATCAGCTGTGTTTACGTGAATACTCGTCAAAACGGACAATTCAATATCATTTTGTGTGTATTTCTCAGTTCATGCAAAGTGAAAGAGTGTGAGTCTGCTTTCTGTGTGTATGCTTCGGTGTCTGCGCTCAGAAAACAAGACCGAATTGAGTTCTCTCTTGCGTCGTCAAATTTATTCATATGTCTGCACTTCTCCCACATATTGACATTTCTGAACGTTTTATAAGACGTGCAGCAAGTGTATTTAAGCTTGTGTCCCGCAGGTTTGCACGCATCTAACCCATCGAACCTATTCAAAAGCATCCAAAATGTTCTTGTGTTGCTAGAGGAGGAGTACAGTGAGAAGTGCCTGGTTCCCACGGTAACATTTTGTGGTAGTAAAGCTCTTAAATTGGGATATATGAGTGCTGAAGGTGTGAGGGAGTTGTGCTTTATCAACGCTGTCATGAACTCACCCAAGACTGTGTGATGTAATACAAAAAACTGAAACTGATGCTACCCTCTCCTCATTCCCTGCATTGTTGGGCATTTTTTCAGCATGACAATGAAGATATTCATTCTCTCAAGGTGAAAATCCTTCAGTAGACATGTATTTTACCCAATCTTAATACATTTGAGCAGCTGTAGAGGATTCTGTAGAGGCATGAGCAACACTCCCCATTAAAGACCAGGGCATTTAAAGAGGTTGTCCTCCAGGAGTTAAACAAGACAGATGTGGCATTTTGTCTTGAACTTGTACACTCAGTGTAAAAAAGGGTCAGAGCAGTATACTTAAAGTTCTGGAGGACACACCAAGTACTAGAATATTATACATTTGCTGAATTAATTCTAGGGTGTACTAATTTCTGCAATCATTTAAACAAAATTGGCTAATTTACTTATTTTACAGAAAACATGGGCATATATTTTTTAGTTTTTATTAAGTATATGTTTAATACATTTTAAAACATGAATGATATTAGTCATCATTAAGAAAATACATCTTTTATATTTATTCAGAGGGGGTGTGCTTATTTATGCTGTGCACTGTATCTCACTATTTGACATCTGGATTTATATCTACAAGATGTTTTTTTTTAGAGTGTTTGCTCATCTGCAATACACCTATAGGTCTATATATAAGATGTCAAATAGACATTTATTTGATATATTTAAGATGTTTAGGATTTAGAATAAACGTGAATTTAGAAAAAAAAATAAACTGACATCTTAAAGACGTCTGTCAGATGTTTGTATACAGCAGATTCTATGCATATGAAGCGATATTTAACAGACTTCTTACAGATGTACATGTGCTATCTGGGAAATATCTTCTAGTCATCTTCCAAACATCTTCTAATAATATTCTAAAAATCTTCTAATCACCTTCCAAACATTTTATAATCATTTTTTTTATCTTCTTCTAATCATCTTCCTAACATCTTCTAAACATTTTCTAATCATATTCTAAATATCTTCTAATCATCTTCCAGACATCTTGTGTGGATGATAACGTCAACGCAAAGCTTCAGACTTACCCTGAGAGAAGGCATCTAGCACGTCATCTCCGACCCCTGCCAGGCAGTCCTGTGGCGTGTGTGTGGGGGTTGAGCCGGCTGATGTGGAGCGGATGGGCATAGGCATGGTGCAGCTGGCACTGTGGCTGGGAGATGAGTGGGGCGAACTCCCCGTCTGAGTCTGTAGAAGGGATATGAGGGAGAAGAAAGCAAAAATTACACTAAATATGTAACAACCTGAACCTCCATTGGTCCCTCGCTCCCCAAGAAGCACTACTGCTGAAACACCTATAGATCTCTGATCGGTTTCTTTAGATTGTAGCGCATACATTTGTGGCCTGTGAGCTCACTGAGCAGTATGCAAGTGCCATTAGGGAAGCAAAAGGATGGTAGAAAAGGGCCGCACTGTCCCACAGATTGATGCTGGGCCCAGGGCCTGTGGCCCACTGCCAGGCAGCAGATGGCTGGCCAGACTGCAGTCACATTAGACGTGAGGTGCTTAGCCCTGATGAAAGGAGAGCAGGTCTCTGATATTTGGCAGGGAGACATGCGGCTCGTGGTCCCTCCCTGGGTCACAGGAACAAAGCAGCGGGACTTGACTGGAAATGGGAGCTTCATGTCCTCGTTATGAGGAGCAGACGTGACAGAGATCGCCCACAGAGACATGCGATAAGCTCGTGAGATATCCATGCTTTGTTCCCATTAAGCAACTTTCACTTATCAGTCATTTTTAAAGTTTTGTAGTAGTAAATTATTGAAAATTATTGTGTCAGCATTTACTCATCCTTATATCACTTCAAGCCTATATGACTTTCAGTCTTTTGTTGAACAAAATGGACTGATTCTCTAAAAATGACAAAAGGAGTAGGGGTGCATGATTATTCAAGGGGACATTGGATGGCCCTTTTGCACAAGTTAGAATGATTCTTTAGGGTCTTCATGAAATGTCTGCAAAATACTCAATGGTTGTGTAAAACACCCTTTTTACCTTGTCAAAAACAGCTCTGTTAACAGTGACACATTTCGGTGCATGTCTCTTTAAATGTTAATGAGCTACTGCTTACTCCATTTCTCTCTTTCATTTTTTGAGTATTCGATGACGCATTACCATCAAAAACAAAACTAATTCACTATGTCCCCAGTGGCTCTGATGTCAAGAGAAAATAAAGACTCTTATGTTCACTTTTACATCCAAGTAAAAAAAAACCTGCATTGCTTACGAGACATTGTTGTCGCTACAACTGCTCGAGTGCAGAGAAAATGGTGGACAACGTACCACTGGCTGAGGGTGTAAATATGCTAATACGGGACAGTTCGTCAGCGGTCATGAGTGGGACCTGAGCAATATGACTTCATACTGCTCAGAAAATCAGGTTTTTTGTTTAGGGTTTTGGCGGATTTAAAAAGGAGTTTTGTCTTCTAATCATATTCTAAACATGTTACAATATTTTTCTAAACATCTTTCAAGCATCTTCTAAACATCTTCTAATCATATTATAAACATTTTCCAATCTTCAACTAAATATCTAATCATCTTCCAAACATCTTCTAAACATCTTCTTATCATCTTCCAAACATTTTCTAAACATCTATTTATATTCTGGACATTTTTAATCTTCTTTTAAATATCATATTTCAAACATCATCTAATGATATTCTAAACATGTTCTAAGCACCATCTAAATATATTCTACACTTTTTACTAAACAAATCATCTTGTAAACATCTTCTAATCATCTTTAATCCTCTTCTAAACATTTTCAATCTTCTAACAATTTTTAAAAACACCATTTTTACCTCGTCAAAAACAGCTCTATTAAAAGCGACCCATTTTGGTGCATGTCTCTTTAAATGCTAATAAGCTACTGCTCACTCCATCCTTCTCTTCCATTTTTTTGTGTAATTGGTGGCTTCATACTGCTCAGAAAATCTAAACACTTGAAAATTGAGCCTGTTTAGGTTTTTTGGGCATTTAAAAAGGAGTTTTATCTTCTAATCATATTCTAAACACCATCTAAATATATTCTACACATCTACTAAACAAATCATCTTGTAAACATTTTCTGTACATCTTCTAACCATCTTTTAAAACACCCTTTTTTACCTCGTCAAAAACAGCTCAGTTTTAACAGCGACCAGTTTTGGTGCATGTCTCTTTAAATGCTAATGAGCTACTGTTCGCTCCATCCCTCTCTTCCATTTTTTGTGTATTCAGTGGTGCATTACCTTCAAAAACAAAAATAAATTCACTGTGTCCTTAGTGGCTCTGATGCCAGGAGAAAATAAAAAGACTCTTATGTTCACTTTTACATCCAAGTACAAAACACTTACATTGCTTACGAAACATTGTTGTCGCTACAAATGCTTGAGAATGGATTTTTTTTCATAGTGTCCACACACTGCCAAGACACATTTATATGCAAACACTTAAAAGTACATTTTGTATCTGACGTCCCCTTTAAAATACATTAAGATAGCCATCAATTTTTTTCCAAGCACAATACATATGTTAGATCAAACTTTTGCAGCTGTGGCCCTAGGTGTTTACTTCAGAATTTCTGAGCTGTATTAAAGGAACACTTACTGCCTGTTTCTGCTCTTCATCCTGTCAGCCAGAAGATGAGAGATGACAGTGAGTGAAAGCAGACACGTCAGAGAGACAGCGGTGGGAGAGAAAAAGGTGAAGAAAAAAAAGTGAGCATACAGCGAGAAATAAATGAAGTTTTCATACATGGTGTGGAAAATAAAGAGCCAGATTGTTGCCCAACAAGTTTCGTACCTTCAGCAGTCTCATGAGACCTTCCAGCTGGACCATTAGCTCTCTCCTGCTCTCCTGCAGGGCTGACATGCGCCTCTCCAACTCGTCTTTTCGGTGCCTGCACCAAACGACAAACAAAATGAATAAATGAATCACCATATGAATCATAAAAATCAATGACTGCCAAATATACGCGACTTAAAGGGCGCATATGATGGAAAACTGGATTTTCTTTGCCCTTGTGAAATAAAAAGCTCCTTGTACTATGTTCATAATGCAAAGCTCCCTCCACAACCCATTCATACAGTTTATAAAAACTAAGTGGGAAAAATGGCTTACGCTAAAATGGGACTGACTTCAGAACCAAAGTGGAGGATATTCACATATACTATTCTTAAAGGTACAGTAAATCAGCTTTTTAAGGTTAAAATGATGGACCGTAAAAAAGAAAATTACGGAAGCTTAAAAAAATCTCATGAGAAATGTGTAGGATATGACCCATTTGAACTCAAGTGAAATCAATAGTACTGCTCAGAAATGTGCATAATGTGCCTAAGTCTCCATGAAACCAAAACAAAGAGGGCAAAAACCTCACAATGGAAATGTGCACATTTGCTCATCTAATGAGACCAACGTATTGTTAAGAAACTAATTTGGCTCTTACATGCCCTCTGGTGCCTATGAATGGTACTCCGTTTAAATGACTTGAACAATGACTACAGGGAGTGAAATCCCACTCAGTCCATTTAAAGCCTGTTATGTTTCTAACAACCTCAAATGTTCTGAAACGCTCCGGTTAATTGACGTTATGGGTAATTTAAAGTCGAATGCTCCCTCTTTATAACTCTGATTAACACTACATCCATTCTGTTAGTTTTTGCGCATGCGCTTGTAAAGGCTATGTTGTGAGTGTGTTCGTGTACCGTAGCAGTCGTAGCTCTGCCAGTAGAGTGGGGTTCTGCTGGGCTTTCTCAGGAGTGGGTTGAGAAGCCTGTTCATGCTCTAGACGCAGACGCTGGATTTCCTGCAGTATCTCCCTGTATACATAAAACACCAACTTAAATGAGTTTCGCTGGCGTCTACTTAAAGCACTCCATTCTAATGTAAAACAGTTTCTGTAATCACTCTTGCCTTTAATAATAATAATAATAACAATAATAATAATGGTAACGCTTTACAATAAGGTTCCAATCGTTCATGTTAGTTCATGTATTAACTAGCAGGAACAAACAATGAACAATACATTTATTACAGTATTACAGTATAATATACAGTATATAAACTTTATCTTTATTATTAATGTTAGTTAATAAAAAACCTGTCATTCATTGTTCCATTAACTAATGTTAACAAACAATTTTTTTTTATAATGCATTAGTTAAAGTTAAAATTAACATTAACTAGGATAAACAAGTGCTGTAGAAGTATTGATCATTCTTGGTAAACTAACAGTTAACTAATGTTAACTAACTGAACTTATTTTGAATAATAATAATAATACTACAAATGATTAATAGTTAAACATTAACTTAAATTATGAATATTCTATAATAAGAAGAATAATTATCATCATCATCATATACACCAAAAGCACTAATTCACAAAAGTTCTAATGTAACAGTTTCTGTAATCACTCTTGCCTTTAATAATAATAATAACAATAATAATACTACTAATAATAAAAATAATAAAACAAAATATTAATAATATTATTAAAATAATCTACAGGTATTTAAAACATTACATAATATATTTAATTCTAATGTAGCAGTTTTTGTAATCATCTTGGCTTTAATAATAATTATTATTATTATTTATAGTAAAACATAAAATATTTAAATTAATATAATAATAATAATAATAATAACAACAACAACAGACACTGAACACACTCAGTTCTAACCTAAGTCTCTGTAATCACCCCTGCCTTTAATAATAATAATAATAATAATAAATTAATAAATATAATTTGTATTATTTATAGTAAAATATTAAATATGTAAATTAAAGTTACACAGAAAACACTCAATTTTTATATACTCTTTGTAATCACTCTTTCCTTTACTACTAATAATGCTAATAATAACAAAATAATAATAATAATAATTATTATTATTATTATTATTTATAGTAAAACAATAAATATTTAAATTAATAATATAATAACAGACACTGAAAGCACTCAATTCTAATGTAACAGTCTCTGTAATCACTTTTGCCTTTATTATTAAAATAATAATAATAATAATAATAATAATAATAATAATAATAATGATGATGATTATTATTATTATTATTTATAGTTAAACATTAAATATGTAAATTAATGTAATATTAACACGGAAAGCACTCAATTTAAATGTAATAGTCTCTGTAATCACTCTTTCATTTAATATAATATTATCATTATTATTATTTATAGTAAAACAATAAATATGAAAATTATTATTATTATTACTAATAACAACAGATACCGAAAGCACATTTTAATGTAACATGCTCTGTAATCACTCTTATCTTTAACAATAATAATACTAATTATTATTATTATTACTATAATTATTAATAAAACATTACATTTTTAAATTAATAATTATAATATAATAATAATAATACTATATAGCTATACAATAATAATAACAATACTATATAACTACAACTGTTAAATAATTTGATAATAATAAAGTATTTAATTTAAATATTTTTTTATTTATAATATGAATATTTTAAATACCTTCTTATATAAGTGTAACAGTATTAATTGTAAATAATACTTATTTAATATTTAATTCAATTTTTTATTGAATAATTGAATGTATTGCAATACTAATACTACTACAACTACTACTAATAATGCTATTACAATAGAACTTACTATATAATTTATTATACAGTTAATAAACTGTTAATAGCAATTTTAAAAAAAAAGATATGGGAGAGTAAACATGAATACATAATGACATATTTTAATTTAGCTTGAAGAGATGTAGTTCCATCACAAAGCAAGAAACATCTATTTAACATCTGTTAAAAAAAAACGGACCTGTTTTTATTCTCTAGTTCTGCGATGAGCTGCCTCTGTTGCTTATTAGCATCAAAGTTGAAACTCAGATCAGTTGGAGGGCATTGCTGAAAGACAAAATAATTAGTATTACTGATTATGTGCAAATCTAATTAACAAAAATGGCGATAAATGAGCATAAAAAAATGTGTTGCCTAGTTATGGAGCATAAAAGCCAGATGTACACCAAAATGAGTATTAACTAAACATGCTGTTGATTTTCAATAAATTCCACACAAAAAGTGTCCTTTAAAAAACTTTCCTTTGTGAAGTGTTGAGGTGTAATTTGAGTGTATTTGTGAAATGTGTCTCACGGTGGAGTTGCTGGCCTCTGCCGCCAGACGAGCAGCATATCGAGCGATAAGACGATGTTCTTCATCCAGTCTGCTGGGACTCTCAAGGGTGCTGCAGTCCAGACAGACAGACAGACAGAATAAGAAGAAATACACAGAGCAGGCAGAAGAGAGGCAAAGAGAGTGATGGAGCATGAGACGGATAATGGCAGATGTGAACTCCAGAAATCACCATGAGTAATGAAACATCTGAGATGACAGATGAGCATCAGGGAACCGTTTGGGGAAGATACTCTAAAATGTGGCTGCTGCAGCTACAAGCTACTAATATTATATTTTTTTTATTAATCTAATCTAATATACTTTATGTTTATTAAAATGTTGTGAAAGATTTTGAGCAAATATTTTGTAAATGTTTAATTTCAGCAATTTTATATTTATATAATATAATATTTGCATTTTTTGTAAGAGTACGTTTTTGATCAATATTTAATTACTGTGATTTTATATACATTTGTTACAAAGTCAAGATATTATAATGTAATATAATAATGCATTTTCCAATTTTTTTATTCATTTTGAGCCAATATTTTGTAAATGTTAATTTTAATTACAACTATTTTATATACATTTATTGTAAACAAAGTCAAGATATATAGTATAATATATATTTTTTTTTCAAAATTGTTTGCAGTGAGTTTTTTATTATTACTTAATTAATTGTTCATTTACTTGTGTATGTATATAAATGTATATAAAAATGTTTATCATAAACAGAGTTAATAAATTAATATAATATTAAATAATATGATATAATATAATATAATACTAACAATTTTTGAAATTCATTTGAGTAAATATTTTATAAATGTTTACTTAATTACTGCAATTTTATATACATTTGTTACAAAGTCAAGATATTATAATATAATATAATAATGCATTTTCCAAATTTTTTAATTCATTTTCAGCCAATATTTTGTAAATGTTAATTTTAATTACAACTATTTTATATACATTTAACAAAGTCAAGATATATAGTATAATATATATATTTTTTTTTTCCAAATTGTTTGCAGTGAATTTTAAGTAATATTTGATTATATTTGTTTTATTATTACTTCATTTACATGTTCATTTACTTGTGTATGTATATAAATATATATATATGTGTTTATCATAAACAGTCAATAATATAATATAATATACATTAATATATTATCAAATAATACAATATAATATAATATAATATAGTACTAACAATTTTTGTAATTCATTTGAGTAAAAATTTGAATTTTGAGTAAATATTTTATTTCATTTAAGTGTTCACTTACTTTAAGCAATGTATATAAATATGTTTATCATAAAATCAATACAATAATATAATATAATATAATATAATAATGCATTTTCTAAATATTTGTAGTGAATTTTAAGTAAATATTTCATTTCATTTAAGTATTAAGAAATGTATATAAATATGTTTATTGCATAGAAATTCATATATAATATATAATATTTACCATTTTTGTAATTCATTTGAGTAAATAGTTTGTAAATGTTATTTAATTACTGCAACTGTATATACATTTGTTACAAACACAGTCAAGATAATATAATACAATATAATATAATATAATATTGCATTTTCCAAACATACAATAATGCATTTATTGTAAACAAATGATAAAAATATATATAATATATTATACGACATACATATTTTGCATAAATATTTCATTCAAGTGTTCACTTTAAGCAGTGTATAGAAAATGTTTATTGTACACAAAGCCAATATAATATAATATAATTAAACATTTCATTTTTTTTATCTTTACATTCGATTATTTACCTAATTTATTTTTAGCATTTTCTTCCACCTAAAAAAGATGTACCTTGTGTGAGCATAGGCTGTGGTAGTGCGTTATAGCGTTTGGCATATGGCTGGAGCAGATGACGGAGCATATGTTTTCCTTCCTCATTAAGTGCTCTACAATTAGGAGTGAATCACATGTGCATATGTGTGAATGTGTATGTTCTGCGACTCAGACACCACACAAAAACACATGCACGCGCCACATTCATCCATCAAATGTAACACAAATATTATACTAGTGTGATAATACAATAGGATAATAAATGAGTGTAGTGCTGTGTCAGTCCCTGTGACCCGCCTGAACTCTCACGCTCTCAGCGGACTGATTCATTAAGAGGCCCTGTTTTCATGCCAGACGTCTCACAGACAGACATGCTGTTTATAATAATCAGTGTCACGCTGAGATTGATCCTCTGGAATCCACTTATTGATATGGCACCCTGACAGCGACTCTTAGACCCTTATATTGACACTTGAAGGTGCTCTGGGTAATTTTTTCTCATTAAAAAGCTTTACACAAAGAAATGAGGAGCACTTTAGACAAATATGTTTCAAATTATGTGCACTTATTTAAGATAAATACCAGTGCATAGCTAGGGACTAAAAAAACAAAACTCACTTGGCAGAAAAGCTTTGAGTGAGTAACTGTGTCCTAGGAGAAACAAGGGTCAGTTACTAAACTTAAAACAATTATTCCAAATATTAAATTACTATATATATATATATATATATATATATATACACACACACAGTATATAATATAAAATAACTAAATGTACAATTATTATTATTATTATTTGTTAATATTACAACACTACATGTAACTGTACACTAATGTGCAATTAATAAAATGTTATTACAAATATGCATATTTTATTTCAAATATTAAATTACTAAAAATAAACAATGTATTAAACTGCATTCAAACTTTTAAACATCACTAAAATTAAAGCAATAATAAAATTATTATTATTAATTATTACTACAACAACATTACTTATAACATTATAGTAATATGCAATTATTAAAATGTTATTCTGAATATGTACATTTTATTCCAAATATTACATTACTACAAATAAATAAATAAATAATACATTTAACACTATAATAATATTCAATTATATTAAACTGTATACAAAATTTAACAGTGATATGCAAATGTTATTCCAAATATTACATTACTTAAATTAAATAATTAATGCATTAATTAATTAATTTAGTTACTTACTTACTTAACACTGTAATAATGTTTAATTATATTAACCCTTCTATTTGTATTATTCTCTACTGGAAATTTTAAATATAACTAAAAAATAAAATAAAATAAAATAAAATAATAATAATAATTATTATTATTATTATTATTGTGTTACATTACAGTAATATGCAATTATTAAATTGTGTTATATTGTTATATTGAATATTAAATTACTAAAATAATTATGATAATAATAAGAATAAAAACAACATTAAATTATAACAATATTTAAATATTAAAATGGCATTTGAAATCTTAAAAATGATATACAAATATTTAATTATTATTATTACATATAACATTACAAGAATATTTAATTATATTACTGTATTTGAAATGTATTTGAAATTTGAAAATGTATTCAAATAAAATAAATACAATAATAATAATAATTATTATTATTATTATGATTATCATGATCACAACAATATTACATGTAACATTACAATAATGTTAATTATTAAAACCTTATCCTAAATATGTCAATTTTATTCCAAATATCAAATTACTAAAATTAGTAAAGTTATTGTAAATAAATAATATGATAATAATAATGATCATCATCACTGTATTTGAAATATTACAAATTACTGAAATTAAAATTAAATAAAAATATATATATTATTTATATTTTATTATTATCATTACACTATTACATTAAAATGTTGTTATTATTATTATTATTATTTAGCACCTTCCTGTGCTTATAAAAGTGCACCCAAACAAAACAAAGAAAATCGAATAGCGAAAACAATCAACATTTTATAGACTAACCATAACAATCGAGTCCCATGTGTGTGATCCACCAGCCACACAATGAGTACAAGCGAAAAAATAAAATGTCCAAACATGCAGTCCCATATGGAAAATTAAAAACCGGTGGCACATAACTTCCTCAACAGAGAAAAAAGGGAAAATACTATCAAAAACAAATCACAGCACCTCAATGTTACTGCCAAAATAAAATGACATATGACAGCTAGAAGTGATAGTGTAAACATCTGCCATTCATAATAAATACTAAAAACAACGTAGTTTGTCAAACGAATATAAAGAAACATTAAATCCTAAGCGTCAGAGAGAGAGAATAGACAATGAAAGTCAAATTCTAACATTTTACGTTCTAAAAGAAAAAATTCTTTAAAATATAAATGAAAAGTTTACTCTGACCTTTTCTAATGTAAAAGTCAATAAAGGACATGGAGAGCATATCAGCACTCCACTGTGATGGAGGTGGAGTCTATGATTTCATATCCAGTGACAGGTGGTCAATACTCACTTAACTTCAAATTAAAAACTCATTCGAGGCAAATGGAAAATGATATTTCTGTTCTGGCAGCAAGACTGGCCATGACCCAACAGACGATAAATTCTACACAAGGCCACTTGTCCTTGAAGGCCCGACCCGGTAAATGAACGTGTGCCTGAGAGGTGCACAGTCAGCAGACAGACTCGATCGCGCTCATTGTCCTGCCTACAGCTCCGGTGTTCCTACAAGGCCATGCAATTACACCCAAAATGAGTTAGAGGAGGAGAAATTTCTTATGGAGGTTCATAAGGCACAGCATCTGGCTGTTCATGTTTTGAATGTTAGAGAAATCAAGGGCTGTTGTAATATTTTATATACAGTTGAAGTCAAAAGTTTATACAAAATGCATGTCCTTTTTTATTTAATACTGACCTAAATAAGAGATTTCATATAAAAGACATACAGTCCAAAAGAGAAAATAATACCTGAATTTATAAAAATGACCCTGTTCTTAAAATGGTGTTGTTACCTGAATGATCCACAGCTGTGTTTTTGTTTAGTGATAGTTGTTCATGAGTTCCTCAAGGTCCCACCCTTCAGGTCCCACAAATTCTTTGTTTTTTTTTAGCATTTTTGTGTATTTGAACCCTTTCCAACAATGACTGTATGATTTTGAGATCCAACTTTTCACACTGATAACTATTACAGAAGGTTCAAACGCTCACTGATGCTTCAGAAGGAAACACGATGCATTAAGAGCCGGGGGTGAAAACTTTTGGAATTTGGAGATCAGGGTAAACGTAACTCATTTTGTCTTCTAGGAAACAAGCAAGCATCTTATGTAGCTTCTGAAGGGCAGTACTAAATGAAAACAATATGATATTTAGGCAAAAAAAAAGAGAAAAATATACACCATCTTTATTCTGTTCAAAAGTTTTCACCCCCAGCTCTTAATGCATTGTGTTTCCTTCTGGAGCATCAGTGAGCATTTGAACTTTCTGTAATAGCTGCATATGAGTCCCTCAGTTGTCCTCAGTGTGAACAAAAATAGATCTCAAAATCATCTCTAAGTTAATCACTTCATATATTTACACAACAGTTATTTTCTGGTCCTCAAATCTGAAAGGAGTGCGATTCTAGTGATTACAGAACTCCAAACCGCTTTGGCGTTTGTATCACTCCGCTTGTGGTATTTCTCACAGCGAGTGTCATGGTGGACACCCAAATCCACTGTAATTTTAGAAATAATACTGTTTTTGTGTCACAGAATCTAGTTTAAAGATTTCTTTAGAGCGAGAATGTACTTGTATAACTTCTATTTGAAAATTAGCTCTACTGTTTTTGGAGATGTGAGCTCCAGGGCAACAGCGACTGCTCAGTGCTCATGAACCCGCCAAGAGCAGCCTTACCTCGGCCAGATCTTCTGGAATTTACCGCAGACTCTGATGTCTCTGTAGTGGTTGAACATGAGATTTTTTTGAATTGTTATTATTAATCAAAAATAAAAACTACTGCAGTTATTTTTCTCATGCCTCCTCTTTAATCGGGCTGTTAGACTATGAGGATTGGCCATTAGGTTTATAGATGTGGCTGCTCGCCATTTGTGCATCACCCAGATCACGTCCCAGGTTTGTACCAAGTGTCACTACTAAAGTGGAACAGGATGATGATTTTGTAACAGTGTGCAAGTGTACATAAAGCTGTCTGTTTAATAAATTGCATGAGCAATGTCATTTTGGAAAGTCATCTTCATCAAGTCATAATGCACAGCATTACTGTCCAAACAAAATCATCACAGCTTACAACAACAGCAGACATCAGCAATGTCAAAAGTTATGGTACTTCAGGACTGAGATAATATATTTAAAAGAAACAATGTTAAAAAACAAACTTTGGTAATACAGAGACTTATTTTCCACAGACAGAAGGCTGCTTTCCAAAGCTGTATTTTTTTGTCGTATCACTACCATTCAAAAGTTTGGGGTCAGAAACATTTTTCTTTTAGGAATTTGATACTTTTATTCAGCAAGGACACATTAAATTAATTAAAAGTGACAGTAATGACATTTATAATGATTTCTATTTCAAATGAATAGTGTTTAACTGTGAAAAAATCCTGAAAAAAGTGTATCAAGGTTTCCACAGAAATATTAAAGAGAATTTAAATTCTGTCATTAATTCCTCACCCTCATGTCGTTCGAAACCCGTAAGACATTTGTTCATCTTCAGAACACAAATTAAGATATTTTTGATTAAATCTGAAAGCTTTCTGACCCTGCATAGACAGAAACGCAACTGACAAGTTTAAGGCCCAGAAAGGTAGTAACTAAGACACTGTTAAAATAGTCCATGTGACATCAGCATTTTTAAACATAATACTTTATTCAGGAAGCTTTTAGGGTTTGTAATACAAATAGAAATAAATGTATAACCAAGAATTTTAAAAAGTCTACTGGTCAAAATTATTACTCTGATGTTAATAGTCAATAGTGTATCATTTTTACTTGATAACAGCCTTTAGTTTGCTGTAGTTCTCAACAAGTTTCAAGCATGTCTTCTGAGGAATGACAGCCCATTCTTCCTTAGAAAATCTCTCAAGCTCCTCCAGATTTGTTGGTCTTCTGGTACAAACTCTGGACTTTAGTGTGCCCCACAGATTTTCTATTGGATTCAAGTCTGGGCTTTGTGCAGGCCAGTCAAGTACACACACTTTGCTCATTTGGAGATATTTCTTCACCAGAAGTGAGGTATGCTTTGGGTCGTTATCATGCTGGAAGACAAAATGTTGACCCAAACCAAGTTTTCTTGCAGACTGTCTGAGGTTGTCTTTCAAAATATTCTTATAGTCTTCCTTTTTCATGTTTCCTTCAACCCTGACGAGATTCCCAGTTCCAAACGCACTGAAACATCCCCACAGCATTATACTCCCACCACCATGTTTCACTGTGGGAACAGTGTTCTTGGGGTTGAATGTCTCTTCCTTCGTTCTCCAAACATAGGCAACATCTCTATGGCCAAAAAGCTCTAGTTTTGTCTCATCCGAACAAACATCTGGGTCTTTAGAAATCTCTCTCACTAGTTTTCTTTCACTTCCTGCCTCTGCCCGTCTTGTTCTCCACTGTGTTGGTCTCTTTAAACTTCTTGATAATGCATCTCACTGTAGTTCTTGACACTTAAAAATGCCTTGATAAACGTGTGTATCCTTCTCCATCTTTATGAGCATTAACAATTCTTTCTCTCAAGTCCAAACTAATTTCTTTTGTCTTTGCCATGATGACAGTGCATATTATTTTACTAGTTGTTTCGCAAGATACTAATCCTCAGTTTAAAGAGCAATTTAAGCCGGGGACACACTGCATGATTTTCGGCCGGCCCAGACAAAAGATTGCCATCGTGAAACAATCGTGACGATTTCGGTGATCGTGGCTCCTAAACGGTGGTCTTGTGTCGTACAGTGAGAGAGGTTCAAAGACGGCCGTTCTCACGGTCTTGCGACCAAAGATAGCCTACGATCATTTTCTGGCAGTGTCAGAAATTCAGCGTGATTGTCTCGCAATGTGTTCACTGCTACGACCTACGTCTACTGACCAGCCAATGAAAGTGCAGCATGAAATGACGTATCGATGAACGCGACATGTGACATATACAGCGTATGCTAACAGAAGTTATTTACCTCAAGCTCCCTGTGCAAAAGTGGCATCCCAAGTTGGTCTCTTTTCCCTAGCCATGACCGGGTCCATATTTCCCTATTCAGCCGCCACCTCTTCTTTTTTTCAGCACACATGAAAACAAAGCACGATTCATCTTGCTGTATGACGTTGTGCTAACGTGGGTCGCTGCCTACGACTCAGGTGTCATCATCGCACAGTCTACACACATGTCGTACCCAAGATTATTAGAACCACGTCGCATAGTGTGATGTGCAATGATCTTATAAGATGGCTGAAATCGCACAGTGTGTAGCAAGTTTTAAAGGCTTAACTAGGTTAATTAGGTTAATCAGGTAAATTAGGTTAATTTGGCAAGTCATTGGACAACAGTTATTTGTCCTATAGCTAATCAAACTAATAATTTCTTAAGGGGGCTAATAATATTAACCTTAGCAGTTTTTTATTTATCTATTTTTAAAATATTTTATTCAAGCAACTATAAGAAATCAGACTTTCTCTAGAAGAAAAAAATAATAGGAAATAATGTGAAAACATTCTCTTGCTCTGTTAAACCACTTAATGGTATCTTAATTTGTGTTTGAAGATGAACGAAGCTCTCACGGGTTTGGAACGACATGAGGGTGAGTAATTATTGACAGAATTTTCATTTTTGAGTGAACTATCCCTTTAAGTAGCATAACTGTTCACAACATCAACAATCATTTGTGGTTAAAAAGTATATACATTTTTATTGTTTTAAGAAAATGACCAAATGTTTTGCTAGATAAGACCCTTATCACTCAACTGGGATCGTGTAGAGCCCTTTGAAGCTACATTGAAACTGCAATTTGGACATTCAACCTACTGATCCCCATTGAAATCCATTATATGGAGAAAAATCCTGGAATGTTTTCCTCAAAAACCTTAATTTCTTTTCACCTGAAGGAAGAAAGACATAAACATCTTGAGTAAATTATCAGGAAATTTTCATTTTGAAAGTGAACTTCTCCTTTAATATTTAACTTTTTAAATCTGTGGAAGAAAATAGGTAACTAGAATCATGAAAATTCACTCATGTTGATATAAAATTGTATCTTAATCCTTAACCACTCACAATCTATTTTAACTTGTTGCTAAATAGACTGAAATAGTGCTGGAGTCCCAGTCAAGTATAGTCTTCTGCATCCTCCATATAGCGAAGAATTTATAACCGGCCTGAAAGATCGGGAATTGCATTCATTACAGATTTTGTTGATGCACTTGCAGCTTTAGCTGATTTGCATAATACCTCCAGCGAACGAGGTGCTAAAACAATGCAGATAGCACATGCAAATAAACAGTGGATCACCTTGGGCTGTAACCCAACCTGAGATGCAGCAAGGGTTCACAGACAGCAGCCAATTTCTCGACTGAATGCTTTTAGTAATCCACGTAATTTCACCAGTATTGGTATCGACTACTGAAATTCATCGCGACCCTAACAAACGTAATCAAGTGTGGCGGGTTGTACCCGGCATAATTACATAAGAATGCTAAGGAGCACTTCTTGTGTCCCTAACATCTCCATTTTGGCAGACTCCAGTAAGCAAGAGTCGAGACAAGAATTAAGTGCATAGTAATTCTGCATATATTTTTGGCGCCCCAGGCATTACCAGGCACTTGACATTGTACTCACACAAACAATGTGTTGTAACGTAAGACTGTGATGTTGGGTGAAAGGTTCAAGCGCAGAGACTGGCAGTCTGTGTCTTTGATTTCATAACCAGTGGCGCGTTATTGATGGAAGCGGAGATGAAACTAACATCTACAATCTCCCTCGACCACAGACTCATTTAAATGCGTCGCTTCTGCGATTGCCTGAGGTTAAAGAGTCGAGTAAAGTCAGCTCCTTTTAGACTGACTCGGTGAGGGACTTCATGTAGGGTGAAGTGTTTACCCGTCCACTAGTCTTGCCTCGACGGTGGGCTATATTTAGAGCAGAATACACACAAACCAAACCGATCTCTGCGCAAAACATGCCACATCTGGTGCATTTAAGTGATTTGCCGTCACGACACGCGTCGCTCCGAGACTCGATGCGTTTTTTAGTAATCACCCGATATTAAGTACTGTCAGCGGCCTGACACAATGACAACAAATGCAACTTACTTTCCAATATGTGTTCAAATGAAGGTGTACAGCACAAGAAATCCTGTGAGGAATGGGCTGCTTTGGCAGCGGCTGTGAATAAACAGGGAATGGTGGATCTTATAAAGAGTGGGACTGAATTTTCAGCTGATGGATATGTTTGCACCAGAGCTCACAAGTGTAATAAAGTACAAAATGTTGCGCAATAAACCGTGGGTTACTGCAAGCATCTTTTGGGAAGAAATTCATCAAACCAGGGTGCGAATTATAAGCTTGGAGGGTCTGGTCCCCCTGATCAAGCTTTAAACTCAAAGAAGAAGTCAAAATATACAGTTAAAGTCAAAAGTTTACATACACCTTGCAGAATCTGCAAAATGTTGATTATTTTACCAAAATAAGAGGGATCATTCAAAATGCATGTTATTTTTTGATTAATACTGAGCTGAATAAGATATTTCAGATAAAAGATGTTTACATGTAGTCCACAAGGGAAAATAATACTTGAATTTATAAAAAAAATACCCTGTTCAAAAGTTTAAATACACTTGATTCTTAAATACTGTATTGTTACCTGAATGCTCCTTCAGGTTTCATGATTTTTTTTTTGGCTTTTCAGCATATTTGTGTATTTGAATCCTTTTCAACAATGACTGTATAATTTTGAGATCCATCTTTTCACACTGAGGACAACAGAGGGACTCATATGCAACTATTACAGAAGGTTCAAATGCTCACTGCTTCAGAAGGAAAAACGATGCATTGAGAGCCGGGGAGTGAAAACTTTGTGAATTTAAAGATCAGGGTAAGTTTAACTTATTTTGTCTTCTGGGAAACATGTAAGTATCTTCTGTAGCTTCTGAAGGGCAGTACTAAATAATAATAAAAAAAAACATATTTAGGCAAAATAAGAAAAATGTACATATCTTCATTCTGTTCAAAAGTTTACACCCCTGGCTCTTAATGGATTGTGTTTCCTTCTGAAGCATCAATGAGTGTTTGAACCTTTTGTAATAGTTGCATAATAACTGTTTAGGACAAACAAGAGACTCATGAACAACTATCACTATACAGAAAAACACAGCTGTGGATCATTCAGGTAACAACACAGTATTAAGAATCAAACTTTGTAAACTTTATTAAATGTAACTATTATTTTCTCTTGTGGACTATATGTAAACATCTTTTATGTGAAATATCTTATTCAGGTCAGTACTAAATAAAAAAAACAATATGCATTTTATATGATCCCTCTTATTTTGATAAAATAATTAACATTTTGCAGATTCTGCAAGGTGTACGTAAACTTCAACTGTAGTTAACAAAAATTAAAACCATAAAAATAAAAAATAAAAACTAAATGTTAAAAACATTCATTTCAGCTAGTTGGCAAGGAAATATTCTATTTTCATTAAAAAAATGTGAATAAATATGACAAAATTACAAAACTTTTTACAAAAAAGAAAAAGAAAAAGGAAAATATAAAAATTAAAATGAATTAATTACTAAAACTACTAACAATAAAAGTATATCAGTGATACTAAAATAACATTGAAAAACTTGTTTGAAACTCTGTATTTTTTATATATAAAAGCATACAATGTAAAAAACTATTTGTTGAGTCAACTTAAAATAATTTGTTACCTGGCTGCCTTAAAATGTTAAGGTAGCAGAGTAACAAATTATTTTAAGTTGACTGAACATATTGTGTTTTTTGTTTTTTTACAGTGTACTGTATATATGTTTCAACAGAATGTCAGAATGTTCAACAGACATCAAACTATAGCAACAGTAATCTGTTTAGTTTATGAAAGAGAAATGAAATCACTGTCAATAATAGTTTTCATTTATTTTTTCGATTTATCATAGTTTCAGGGGGGGTTTTTTACCTCAAAAAAGTAGACCATGGCTCTAGCAATGCCAAGGTCATGGGTTGTTCCTAGGGAATGCATGAACTGATAAAATATATTGCTTTAATGCAATATCATAAAAACACTTTAGTTTAACATTAAGATACCTGACGATTAACTTACAGTGCTAGAGACAATTTTGGTTGTACAAGAAACTTCTGACAAAACTTTGAAGTCAATTCCTCTGAAAGTTTTTGGGTAATTCACACTGCTGGAGTGACGACATGATCATTTTTCAGCTGCTCAAAACCTTTGCGTGAGAACTTAATCATTGCCACAAGAATGTAAAACAAACATTGTAACAGTTGTACTTTTTTTACTACACTCATCTAACCATCATTTTCTTTATAAATCTTCACATTAATTAAGTAATCAGGAATGATTACTATCTCGGATTTCATCAAACATATGTTAATTTGTGTTATGAAGATGAACAGGCTTGGAACGACATAAGGATGAGTAACTAATGACAGATTTTTTTTATTTTTGGGTGAACTATCCCTTTAAGTGACTACAAGCAAAGGCATTTGTCTTGGGAACCTGGGCATGTGTCAACAGCACAAAAAGCAAAAAAGCCAGCCTGACCAACTCTCTATTTACAAGATAAGGCTCTCGTTCCATCAGAGTTTATCTTCCGGATCACCTTGGGCTGCAGCCCAGCCCGGGAAGCGCAGAGGGTTCGGAGACAGCAGGCCAATTTCTCGATTCAGTGCTTTTAGTCATCTGCCTTTGAAAGGCAAACATTCAACCTAATTCTTCAGCGATGCAATAAACATGGGAAATATTCCGCCCAGAGAAAGATGCTACAATCTTCTACTCATCCGCACGCAGCATAATTTCAAAACAAGCCATTTTACATAACAGGCTTAAGTGGAGGAGCTTAAAAACACACACACACAATCAGCATGCAGACAGAAGCCTGTGTGCAGCGCTTACCTTTTTGAAGGCGTGGGCGCCCCGGAGGAAATGAGAACGGTATCGTTCATGTCGTTGGCCACTGGCCTCAGCTGACTGCAAAATCACAGAGTTTGAGTCAAGCCTAGACACAAACCTTCGGATGACGCTCTAAGCCTTCCACACATCAAACCGCTCTCGGAAGTGATGTTATTTTTGAAGTACACCGCACATTAAACTTCCTCGTCATAATCGCCTTCCAGATGCACACGTTTTAATTTAATGCTATTTGCCCAAACTTAATTAAGTTAACAAGACGACAAAAGGGTTTCTAAGGAGGAATTCTAATTAAAGCTGCAGAAATCCGAGAAGGTTGGGAGAAACGGGAGGGGGTGACATTGCAGGAGGTAATTTGTGTGAATAAACAGTGCCATGGGATCCATCTGGACTCGATGCCCGCCAGTCCTGATGGACACACTTTTCAGAACTTTTTTGCTTCATTTGATAAGAGTAATTCCAATATTTTGAGGGCTAATTCCTATTAAATGACAACATCTCATTCGTACATTTTTGTACAATCTGCTTACAGCCCACTAACGGCTAGCTGCTTATTTCATTTCTAAAAATCACACTTTCCTATACAAATTTTTCTACTTATATAATTTAAAGTGTTATTTACCATTTTTTTGTAATTAATTGTGAAATTTGCTAGCAATATCTGAGTGAAAACTGTTTCTATACCCAATTTGTTTAGTCTAGTTCTATCATGTTTATCTTTCCTATTTTTTACCTCTTGTTTAATAAATTTTACATGATTTTTTTTGTTATTTATAAAGAATATGGATTTTTGTCTGAAATTTAACAAGACTAAAAGAAAAAAAAATAGTAAATAAAATTAAGATTATTAGAGAAAATCTTACCATTTAGTTATTTTTAATAATAATCTGAAATTTAGGAGTTCAGCACAACTAGAAAAGTCTATACTAACAACAAAAATATTCATAACTTTTCATTGACTTTTTAGTATGAAAATCATCATTTTAAAATTCCCTGATATTCCTAGGTTTTCCATGACTCTTGGATGAAAATCCAAGATGTTTGTCCACTACAACCCAAAATACTGAAAGTACTGTACTTTTTTTGTGAAACTGTAAATAAAACATAGATTAAACATATCTACTTTAAAACTTCCATTTTAATTAGTAAAATGTAATGTTTTACTTACAGATTCTTTGTAATTAATTGTAAAATTTGCCAGCAAAGTGAAAACTCTTTATATAGATTTGTTTATTTTGTCTAGTTATTCCCTGATATTCCCAAGTTTTCTTTTCTTTTTAGTCTAGTTCTTTCATGTTCAATTTTCCTATTTTTTAGCTCTTGCAATTTTTTTGTAATTTCATAATTTTTCTAGTTATTTATAAAGAATGAATAAATAACGTTTAGTTTTTTACCTCTTGTTTAACACATTTTCATTATTTTTCTAGTTATTTATAAATAATGACTAAGGATTTTTTTTTTTTATCTGAAATTCAAAGTTCAGCACAACTAGAAAAGTCTATATTACCAATAGAAAATTCCACAACTTTTCAGTGACTTCATAGTCTGAAAATCATCATTTTAAAATTTCCTGATATTCCCAGGTTTTTCCATGACTCTGGGACTGAAATCTGAGGTGTTTGTCCACTACAATCCAAAATACTGAAAGTACTGTAGGTTTTTTATATGAAATTGCAAATAATTTTTTTTTGGAGTACATTTTAGAAGAAAATATAATTTCATTCTTTCTACTTTAAAATTGTATGTATAATTTAATGTGCTACTTACAGTTGTTTTTTAATTAATTGTAAAATTTGCTAGCAATTTTTAAGTGAACTGTTTCTATACCAATTTTATTAGTCTACTTCATTCACGTTGATCTTTCGTATTTTTTTTACCTCCTGTTTAATACATTTTAGAGTTATTTATTTATAATATTATATATTACTAAATTTTAAATTTAGAGTACAGCACAAGTAGGAAAAAAATCTATATTAACAATAGAAATTTCCATAACTTTTTAGTGACTTTTTAGTCTGAAAATCATAATTTTAAAATTCCCAGGTTTTCTTTTTAAGTGAAATTGTAACTAAAACTACATTTTTTTTAAATGCATTATACAGGAAAATACAATTTCATTCTTTCTACTTTAAAATTTGATGTAAAATTCAATGTGTTACTTACAGTTTCTTTGTAATTAATTATGAAATTTGATAGCAATTTTTGAGTGAAAACTGTTTCTATACCAACTTTTTAAAGTCTAGTTCTTTCATGTTTATTTTTCCTACTTTTCAACCTCGTTTAATAAATGTTCATAATTTGTCAATCGTTTTTCTAGTTATTTATAAATAATGAATATTAATTATTTTTTTAATCTGAAACATAGAGTTCAGCACAACTAGAAAAGTCTATATTACCTATAGGAATGTCCATAACTTTTCAGTGACTTCTTAGTCTGAAAATCATCATTTTAAAATTCCCTGATATTCCCAGGGACTGAAATCAGAGGTGTTTGTCCACTACAGTCCAAAATGCTGAAAGTACTGTAAGTTTTTTATGTAAAATTGTAAATAAAAGAACATTTTTGGAGTACGTTTTATAAGAAAATATAATTTCATTCTTTCTACTTTCAAATGTTATGTATAATTTAACTTAGTTTTTTGTAATTAACTGTGAAATTTGCTAGCAATTTTTAAGTGAAAACAGTTTTATACCAAATTTTTTAGTCTAGTTCTTTCATTTTTTTACCTCTTGTTCAATACATTTTCATAATTATTTAATCATTTTTCTAGTTATTTACAAACAATTAATAAATAATGTTTTTCTTTTACCTCTTGTTATAAATAATGAATAGGGATTTGTTAAAATCAGAAATGTAGAGTTCAGCAAAACTAGAAAAGTCTATATTACCAATAGAAATTTATATAACTTTTCAGTGACTTTTTAGTTTGAAAATCATCCTTTTAAAATTCCCTGGTTTCCCATTACTCTGAGATGGAAATCCGAGGCGTTTCTCTACCACAATCCAAAACACAATCTCTTCTAATGAAAGTAAACATCCAAGGAATGTCGATTCTGACTTCAGTCGCTCTGAGGTTCGGCACATTTGCATTACTGAGACGTCCTAATGTTAATGTTCCCTGAGGCTGCTAGCATCATGTCACACGACTCGTGAAACGCCGTCATATTGCAATCCGAGCTGTGGCATCCTTCTGAGACCTTGAAGGAAACAGTTACCAGCATCGAGCAAAGTGATCCAACACATGGCAAGAAAATCCCCAACAACATGCTAGATGTTTACTACAACTGCATGTTAAAAACACAAAAGACTCATTTTTGAATTAGCAAAGCGCTTCTGTTCTATGCAATTACTCACTCACCTCCTGTAAGGCAAAGAGTGGCTGTCCGTCAAGCGCTGAGACGTAAGCGGTGACCGCTCTGTCCAGCTGCCTGTCCTGTTCTGTGCTCAACTGAAGGAGCATCTCAATGCACAACACTGCTGCTGTCTCCAAGGAAACCTGACAGTCACGTGACACTGTGACGATCCAGACACACTCTTACTCTCTCCTTTCCCTCTCGCTCTTTCTCTCTCTCTCTCTCTTTCTCTCTTCCAGCCTCGCGGCTCCTCGGCTGAGACGCACGTACAGTACTTTCAGCCACTCAGAAATACATGCTATATTCTTCCCTTTAGATTTCTTCAATCTTTGTTTCCAGCCACCCACATTAGTCATAATCCAGAGCAAAACAATCCCCTCTTTTCCAACAGAGAGCTTCATTTACAACACAATTACTATACACAATGCAGCCTACACAGAAACAATAGTCTAATACTTTAAGTGCAAATCTACATATTTTCAAGACCGACTAGTTGGCAGTTTGTCTAAATTAGTTCTGTATAATTAGGCACCTGTAAGTCATGCTTCACACAGCCATTTCCATATACTTTTCAATAAAGTTTTTAAAAAGAACTGATCCAGTTACTCCATGCCGTTAAGTTGTAGACCTATTATGTCAAAAAAAGCGTGATTATCTACATTGTGGAAAGAAATGTCACCAAAATAGACAGATGCTAAATGGTACAACTGTTTAAAGGTCATTTCCGGAAAATGACATTTTGTGCTGATGTGTGAATGGAAGTAATACGGATAAAGAACGGAAAGCCATTGTGTGTGTGAATAGCACATGTAGTACATTTACTGGACGAGGTAATCTGGAATACTCACTGAATATATTGTGTTTCATGTGTGAAAAAGGCTGGTAGTAATTTTCCTGTGAGGTGGGGCAAAAGCAGTTGTTTCTAGGGATGAATATAGAGACGTCAGAGAAAATTGAGTTCATTCGTAGATATAAAAAAATACAAAACAATTACAGTTAACACAGAATTAACTTAAAGGTGATTTATCATAAAAATCTGTCTTTTTCCGTGTTTAAGTGACATTATCGGTGCATCTACCAACCCAGAAAGAGTGAAAAAGAACAACCCAGTAACTTCAATCTGGTAAGCCTTTTTCTGCAAGCTGGTGAAAAAAACAAGCGCGTCAGATCTTATTATAATATTACTGCCCCTTAATTTGCATGTTTCACCCCACGGTGTCATCTTTTCGATTTCAAAAGCAACACCGGTGTACCAGTTCTAACACCATGGCAAAAGTTTGAGCAAAGCATGCTAACTGTTCTGTCATTGGCTGCACAGAAACAGAACACTATTTAGAGTCCCAGCCTCAGATGAGACAAAAGATTTTTTATTTATTTACTGTATATTACGCTGCTGCCACACGTCTAATATAAACATGCAATTTCTTTCCCAGCTGTTTACCTTCATAGACATAACTGACTGTTTTTCTAACTTGTGTGTGTTTTTAACATAAACGTGTGTATTTGACAGTTTAAGCTCAACAAGACATGAAAGAAACCTTAATTTAGTACTAGTGCTTTCTGTGGGCGTACTTCGGATGTGTGTGCTCAGAAAACCGAATATTACAGAAAATAATAATTTATAAATAATATGGCTTTAAAATTCATGATTTCAGTGCAATTTTGAACTGAATCTTCACAGACACGTTCTGGGGACATCTGAGACTGTACATCACTTTACAGCATTAAATATTGTAAAAAGGGGCATAAGAGGGTCTCCTTTAAAATGTTTATTCAATTATGCATTTACTGAACTATACATAATTTATACATCTAACATTAATAGCAAGTAAAAAAAATACAGTAATATTGTTATATAATAATATATAATAATTTGGTTTGATGTGACTGAAATGTCAAAGTCTAATTTTAAATCCAATTACTTAATTTTAAAATAAATATATTTTATAATATGTGACCCTGGACCACAAAAACATGAATAAATAAGCTTTCCATTAATGTATGGTTGGTTAGAATAGGGCAATATTTGGCCGAGATGCAACTATTTAAAAATCTGGAATCTGAGGGTGCAAAAAATTTTTTTGAGAAAATCACCTTCAAAGTTGTCCAAAGTTCTTAGCAATGCATATTACTAATCAAAAATTAGGTTTTGATATATTTATTGTAGGACATTTACAAAATATCTTCATGGAACATGATCTTTACTTAATATCCTAATGATTTTTGGCATAAAAGACAAATTGATAATTTTGACCCATACAATGTATTTTTGGCTATTGCTACAAATATACCCGTGCTACTTAAGACTGGTTTTATGGTGCAGGGTCACATATAACTTAAGCATTTCTCATATAATGTAAATGGGTCTGTATACATAATATTAAACTTTATATTTTAGGTATATGGTAAAAATATTTTTTCAAAGTTAATGAAACAAAGATTATAGGAGTAAGTTTTGCAGGAAACTACAATTTTGGTCTTTCTGCTTAAAAAAATTACTTCTTGCACTGTCAATCAATTAAAAAAATTAATTTATTAATCACACTTTTTTTTTTACGAAATTATTTGTGATTAATCCCACCTAACATTAAAGTTTTTAAATATACTTCTTTATTGCAATAATTTCACAGTCACAATTCATATAGAAACTATTTTTTTTTTTATGACCGAAGATATCACTGATCACTAATACCAATTGTTCTTTTTTCCTAATTTTTTAAAATGTACTATAGCCATTCAACATTTCAGTATATATGAGAGCTATCAATTAGAACATGTATTCAACTTAAAAAATAAAATAATAAAAGTAATAATTTTTATTTAAGTGAACTTAAAACAATCTTCATAAAAACCCATTATTCACCTGTGCACTTCAGCAAGTAGAACATATACAGAAATTGAATCAAGTTCAAACACTCAATCAAACACTACATTCTGAATTAAATATAGATGAATCCTTAAAGCTACAAAAATTATTGATATCCTCTTTTTTCTTTTGTTTTTTTGATTAACAGACATCACAGCATTTGGGTTATTAGCTTATTTGGCTGCTATTACTTTAAGAGCTGCCACTGCTGAATGTAACGCGAATCTGACACGCATGCTCGTAGTTTCATTCCATGCTTTAATGTTAAATGATACAGGCTACAGCATGCGCCACTGCATTTGTGCATGCGCGCTACAAGCACAGTTGACAGCTGACAGGACAGGTAAATTGTTTTTTACTGGCATATGGCCGACAACATTTCATCTGACCACAGTTTACTGTTGTTCTACTGAAGCTCCCTCATCACCTGTACCTTTCCCACACTCATTTGACTGGCGCCTGGCACTGAAGAAAAGTTTGAGTGCATGTCTGAAAAGTTTCCCATTTGATGCGGTTATAAAGACATTCTGCAACTAAATAAATCAACTTCTTGTCAAGAAAAAAAAGAAAGAAGCTGCAGTTGCGAGTGGGGCGGCCATCTCTAGCTCCGCCCCTGTGTTAACTGCGTTAAAAAACGTTCTAATTCGATGTATCTCTCTAATCAATGTGCATATAGTGCAATGTGATCCTTAAAATGTAACCCACTGCTAACAGGTGCCACCCATCACTCCCATCACTCTCAATCTCTGGATCCAGATTCTTCAGCTCTAATTTGAACCTCAAATACTACATCTTAGCTAATCTCCAACCACTCAAATTCGTCAAGCAGATCAAACCAGGATGAAACCCTCTTCTAAACTTTGATTAGCAGACTCCTCTTGATTCAAAGCCGGAGACTGACAAGTCTTAGATGTCGGACGTGCTACGAATGTAGATTTATTCATCATGATGTTCAGAGAGGAAGGCGAAAATCACACTCACATATTTTTTATGAGGTCAAATGAATTACATCGAGGGCCGTTCACAGGCGCTCTACTCCTCTGGTTAATTACAGTGAAGTGAGTACTTTCACAGAGCCCGAGCGGGAGAAATATGGAGCATCTAATACCCCGTCTCAGCTAAAAGTTATCAATGCATGTCCCGCCTTTCACCCGGTTTATGCCTCTGGTTCTGGGCCCATGCTGCACATCTGCAGTGAAACACCAGTGTTATATGACCTTGGCTGTTTATAACAGTCACTGTCTATTTCAGCTACATTACATTGATTCATAATGATTACGCAAAAAGAAAGAGGCATATGCACATTTGTAAACAAGTTTCTAATTAAATAAACATGAAATCAAAATTGACCTTACTGACTTTCTACATTACTGGTCTTATTTCTCATGACTCATTTTATTCCAAAAAAGGGTTTAGTACATATTAGTATTTCATTTTTTTAGATTTTTTTTCTAAATCATAGTTAATTAGTTGTATCATATTTCACATACAGTTGAAGTCAAACGTTTACAAACACCTTTCAGAATCTGTGAAATGTGAAGTATTTTACCAAAAATCATACAAAATGCATGTTACTTTTTATTTAGTGCTGATTTGAATAAAATATTTCACATTAAAGATGTTTACATATAGTCCACAATAGAAAATAATAGTTGAATTTATAAAAATGACACTGTTCAAAAGTTTTCATACACTTGATTCTTAATACTGTGTCATTACCTGAATGGCCCACAACTGTGTTTTATTTGTTTAGTGATGGTTGTTCACGAGTTCCTCAAGAAAAGTCCTCCAGGTTTCACAAATTCTTTGGTTTCTCAGCATTTTTGTGTATCTGAACCCTTTCCAACAATGGCTGTATGATTTTGGGATCCATCTTTTTACACTGATAACTGGTGCTTCAGAAGGAAAAGTATCTTGTGTATGTAAGTATCTTCTGTAACTTCTGAAGGGCAGTGCCAAATTAAAAAATATATTTAGGCAAAATAAGAAAAATGTACACATCTTCATTCTGTTCAAAAGTTTACACCCCTGTTTCATTCTGAAGCATCAGTGAGTGTTTAAACCTTCTGTAATAGTTGCATATGAGAAAAGATGGATCTCAAATCATACAGTCATTTTTGGAAATGGTTCAAATACACAACATAATTTGTGGGACCTAAAGGATTTTTCTGAAGAACAGCAGGCAGTTTAACTGTTCAGGACAAATAATGGACTAATGAACAACTAACAGTAAAAATACTTCATTTTTTTAATAAATTCAACTATTATTTCAGGTCAGTACTAAATAACATTAATTTTGTTTGACAACTGTATAAAGACTATGACACTACTTTTTAGAAGAATTATTTTCTCTTAATTAAGACATCAGGACAGTTGTATCACATTTCTGACAAGGTTATTAGAGTATGTTTTATAAGAAAATATTTTGGTTTTGTTTAAGTCTTATAATGAATTAAACATTTTTAGACAAATTTCATCATAGAAGAGGTGTAATCAAGTCACTTTATGTATTAAATGTATTTTTGAAAGATTTAATAGATCTTTGAGCGTTAGTCATTGACCTATTTAACATACATACAGCCCACGAACATTCTGTCAGTGGTTCAAGAAACGATATGCTTTGTGCCATTTTGTTTCATTTATATCCTCTGCAAATTAGTCACAGACATCTGTCTCTGCCTATGGTTCAGCATGTCCTAAAGAACTCCATCTGTCAAACAGCAGAAGATCTGAAAGGCATGCTTTTATATGCCATCAGCTGTCAGAGAAACAACACGCCAGTAGTTCATCAAAGAAATTCATCTCACTTAAAACAACAACAACAAGGCTGTCCACAGAGTTCCTGTGTCTGTCTGATTCACCGGGCCGAGCGGACATGATTTTCCTTTTCTCTGACTCTGTCACGACCAATCAGAATGAGGCGGCCTGCAGCTTGTGACAGTGGGATGTGGAGGATCATGGTGATGGATGTCACCTTGAGGTCAAAGCCAACAGGAACACTATGCTGACCAATTGTGAGGGGCAGTAACAGGCAGTCAGACATGTTTACGCTGATCTGCCAGCTACCCGAGAGATGGTCATGACGGGGCAGAGCTCTAATAATGAGGATACTGATTTGTATGACCTTCTGTTTCTAACCAAAACTGATGCAACTGATTGCATGTAGCTCTTCAACACAGTATCAAATAATAGAAATCATAAGAAACAAGCAAACAAGGCACAACTCGACGCAGGTTTTGCAGAAAGATTGAACTGTTATTATTATGTGGTCACCGTTGCTTTGTCTGTTATTACTGATCGTTTGATATATACTAAGAATTTATACATTTTTAACACAATTGTTAGCCAATCACAGTCTACAAAGCAGTCTACAATGCACCACACCTTCAAACAGACAATTCTAATGAGGGGGGTCAAAACAGGACAGAAGATAGCCTGTTATTTCTAAATTATGATGTTTTGATGTTATGAACAGTACAAAATAAAAAAAACAAAAGCAGTTTATGACCCCTTTAATGCTCTGTGACGTTTGAAAATAACTACTTACCATCTATACTAAACCTAACCTAACCGATAGTGTTAACAAACGCAAACGTAAGTAAAAAACACATTTGCTGAAGAAACCATCCCTTTTTATCTTGCTTCCAGTTTTTAAACCCTTTCTTTTGTGAATCATGACTCTGCACCAGGTGCGCTACCGAGCAAGTTTACCATGTCAGAAAAGCCATATACAGTATCTCACAGAAGTGAGTACACCCCTCACATTTTGTAAATATTTTATTACATCTTTTCATGTGACAACACTGAAGAAATTACACTTTGTTACAATGTAAAGTAGTGAGTGTACAGCTTGTATAACAGTGTAAATTTGCTGTGCCCCCAAAATAACTGAACACAGCCATTAATGTCTAAACCGCTAGCCACAAAAGTGAGTAAACCCCTAAGTGAAAATGGCCAAATTGGGCCCAAAGTGTCAATATTTTGTGTGACCACATTATTTTCCAGCACTGCCTTAACCCTCTTGGGCATGGAGTTCACCAGAGCTTCACAGTTTGCCACTGGAGTCCTCTTCGGAGCTGGTGGATGTTAGAGACCTTGCGTCCCTCCACCTTCCGTTTGAGGATGCTGCACAGATGCTCAATAGGGTTTAGGTCTTTAGACATGCTTGGCCAGTCCATCACCTTTACCCTCAGCTTCTTTAGCAAAGCAGTGGTTGTCTTGGAGGTGTGTTTGGGGTTGTTATCATGTTGGAGTACTGCCCTGTGGACCAGTCTCTGAAGGGAGGGGATCATAATCTGCTTCAGTATGTCACAGTACGGTACAGTATGCCGGCAGCACTCATGCAGCCGCAGACCATGACACTCCCACAACCATGCACTGTAGGCAAAACACACACACACACACACACACGCTTGACACCATCTGAAAGAAATACGTTTATCTTGGTCTCATCAGACCACAGGACATGGTTCCATTAATCCATGTCCTTAGTCTGCATGTCTTCAGCAAACTGTTTGCAGGCTTTCTTGTGCATCATCTTTAGAAGAGGCTTCTGGGATGACACTGATAGGCTGATCCCCCACCCCTTCAACTTCTGCAGCAATGCTGGCAGCACTCATTTATCTATTTCCCAAACACAACCTCTGGATATGAAGCCGAGCACGTGCACTCAACATCTTTGAGTGCTTTCTTCTTATAGCCTACACCATCTTTATGTAGAGCAACAATTCTTTTTTTCAGATCCTCAGAGAGTTCTTTGCCATGAGGTGCCATGTTGAATTTCCAGTGACCAGTATGAGAGAGTGAGAGGGATAACACCAAATGTAACACACCTGCTCCCCATTCACACCTGAGACCTTGTAACACTAACAAGTCACATGACACCAGGGAGAGAACATGGTTAATTGGGCCAAGTTTGGACATTTTAACTTAGGGATGTACTCACTTTTGTGGCCAGTGGTTTAGACATTAATGGCTGTGTGTTCACTTCTTTCGAGGGGCAAATTTACACTGTTATACAAGCTGTAATCTCACTACTTTATGTGGTCACATGAAAGATGAAAATTGAAAATTAAACCCTTTTATTTTTTTGGGCAAACAACATGCTGCACAACAGAGTTTTACTGTAAAAATTAAAAAGAAAACAAATGTGATCCCATTTAAAATTAAAGATGCTAATGAAGTGACTCTCCGCTGGAGGTGATATTGTGTATTCATATTGTCATATAGACAGAAGGCAGAAGCCAAAAACACCGCAAATGTCATCTGCACTTTGGTAAACAAAATGATGTCAAATGTTTCTTCAGATCTGTAGCATTACTATAGCATTTCACCTGAGCATTGCAAATCACGCATATTCCTTTGTTCTTTTTTCTTGTCAATAGTATCTCCGCTATTAGCACTGAATGAATGACAGGCTCTGTTGAATTCGCGCAAGGTAAATAAGAGGGTGACATCTAGTGGAGAAGACCAATGATAAGATTCACGTTAATTGGACCTTGTTTTAAATGCTGAAATAAATACTAGAAAAGATTAATAACATGAGTAAAAAAAAATGAGTCTTTATTAATCGATACTTTATTAATTATGACCTCTAGTCATAATTTGTGTGAAAAAGAATAAAAGTTGTTCATTATAGCTACGTTTTCTTCCAAAATGTAGCTAGACACATGTATTTCCCTACCTGATCTCATGAAGAAAACGTACCTGTGTGAACGTTTTCGCAAGATGCGAAATATAGACCAATAAGTACATATCACTGCAGTTTCCAATAGAAATTAACACTAGAGGTTGACTCTCAACAGACAGCAAGCACTTGTAACCGTTTTCGTACACAGTTATGATTACAACTCAGCTCAGCCGACACGTAATTGGATTTAGGATGTAAAAAATGACTCACGATCAAAGAGCTGAAAGATAACAAGTATGCTTACAATTGCGTTTTAATGCCACCTTCATTTTTGTTCATACTATGGGGTAGGTATAGGTGCTGTGTTGCCAAGTTTGCAGTTTTCCTGTGGAATTGGGCTACTTTCTTACTATTGCCGCAGGTTGTTTTTCATGTCCCAATAACGTAAAATTTAGCATTTAGCATTCCAATTTAGCCCCTGGAATGCTAATTTTACCAAAAGAACCCCATCACCAAACGTGTATTTTACCCCCTGGAACTTAATTTTTTTTTACCAGGGACCCCCCTCAAAATGCAATTGGGCTACTTTTGGCCTACTTTTGAGTAGCAATTGGGTGGGTTTTGTTGTGAAAACCTGGCAACCCTGTTTAGGTGTAATGTAGTTGGTACATTATTTTAAAACATTAGAGTTATAGCGCCACTCAACGGACATTTCAAGTTGTCTTGAAAATGACACGTACAAAACCGACGTCACATAAAACTTACTATATGTACGTTCATCTGTTCCAGGGGAAAAAACAAACACTCTTTCAGCGCATCCCAGTGGACATTTCACTTCAATTATGTCACAAAACATACATGGCGGTACGTATTTTGCATCTTACGAAAAAGTTCCCAGAAGTACGTTTTCATCATGTTGGTATGTTCATCAAAGTTGGTATTTCAGGCCTAGATTGGTAATGTGTGCATTACCAAGTACAACTAATAAAATAATATGACTACTGATTAGATTTATCACAACAGAACCACTTGCTTTAATACTTAATATAAGACTGCATAAATCCCTGTCTGAGCTGAAAGAGACGCTCAATGAAACAGACCATAATATCTGTTAGACTCTATAAAAGTGCCATTGTTACATTCCAGAGTCATAGTAAACAGCAAACGCTGGAGGCTTGAGATTGATTTAGCACTAAAGAGATCGAGTGGCCCACAGGCACCTCAAACTGCATTTAGATAAGTTGAGAAG
The DNA here is from genome assembly GCA_033026305.1 of Cirrhinus molitorella. Classification (NCBI taxonomy): domain Eukaryota; kingdom Metazoa; phylum Chordata; class Actinopteri; order Cypriniformes; family Cyprinidae; genus Cirrhinus; species Cirrhinus molitorella. The sequence continues at coordinate 8,386,356 of CM065135.1, forward strand.
ACAATATGTGACAGAAGAGGAGGAGTCAAACAGCTGAGTACTCATGTTTAATGCACTCTTTTTATTTCATGTTAACGGTCTTATTGTAAATGATTTATCTGTGCACATTAAAAGGAGAAAAATGTATTACTTTGTAGACTTTAATCAAAATCCACTAACGTGCTCAACCTCTGAAATGATTTTCCTTGTCACTTACATAATTTTCTCATTTAAATCCTGATTGATTCTGAAACATGTCACATTACAGAAGTTAAATGGGTTGTGAATGCCATTTCGTGTCTTTAAATGTGTGAAAATGTGCTACGCATTGTAATCAAGGTCTGATATTTATCTATTCCACTCATTCGACTCATTTCTCGAATTGTTGCGTGGCCAATTAAATAAAGAATTACGAAAGTCTCTTGCTCTCTTTATCCATAAATAGGAAGTGTTATTTGAAAATACATTTCTACAAGTCTTTCATATGAGGACCATTTGAAGCTGATGCTATTCAAGTGGTACAAAGGGATATTTCAAGAGCAGTTTTAATTGCTTAGCAATCTGAATTTGGAAACTAAAAATAGACGACGCTGGCAGCAGAACACGAGCTGGAAAATGTGCCCTTCGGTCACAGTGAGTTCAGAGGCAATTTCATCATTAAGTCTGAATCTATTCTAGGTGGTAATAAGACGGTAAAACTTAAACACTATTTCATAAGATGTAACATCATTGATTTGCAAAATTGCATTTAGAATTCAATTTAAAACAGATCTAAGGAAACATATTTGAATACATATAAGCACGTTTTAAAGCGAATGGAGTTTAGATGTTAAATACAAAGCACAAGATCAGCGTGTATTTATAAACCAACATTTAAAAGTGCAGATTACACATGTTGAGCCTTTGAACTTGGTAACTTTAGGATATTGTGCACTGGTATATTTGTAGCAATAGCCAAAAACACATTCATTGGTTCAAAATGATTGATTTTTCTTTTTTGGCAAAAATCATTAGGATATTAAGCAAAGATCATGTTCCATAAGGATAGTTTGTACATTTCTTTCTGTAAATATATCAAAACTTAATTTTTTATTAGTAAAATGCATTGCTAAGAACTTCATCTGGACAACTTTAAAGGAGATTTTATCAGTATTTCGATTTTTTGCACTCTCAGATTCCAGGTTTTCAAATAGTTGTATTCTGGCCAAATATTGTCCTCTCCTAACAAATCATATATCAGTGGAAAGCTTATTTATTCAGCTTTGTATAAATGTATGCATCTCGTTTTCAAATTGACCCTTATGACTTTTGTGTTCCAGGGAACATATAGGCTAAATATCTATAACTTTCCATTGTACAAAACCATCACAGCCAACAAAAATGCTGCACATTACACCTATAATAGGAATAATAATAGCAGACAACTTAAATTAACTTACATTTATTGTTGAAGCCAGTAAATGATACATAAGCACTGCCTTATAAGTTTTGTGTAAGTGTGACTGTCTCTTAAGGAGATGAATTTATAAACATCTTTTTTGAGAGTTTTTTTCTGTGCTGAACAGCCTAAAATCTTCTCTGCAAAGCTGCATTTCTTAATTTATTCCCTTTAGGGCATTGTCAATAAAAAATATAAAGCTAAAATAATGTAAAAATAAAATCTAGAATATATAACTTCAAAAAACATGTGTGATTCTACCTCCAAGCCACTGGGTGTCAGTATACAGTCCAAGATCATTGTTTATTAAGCAAAAATTAATTATTGCAGTTTTAATGTTTATAGTTGACTCTACAGACAACATGTTGTGTCATTTGCAACATATTTGTTTTTGTAATATGGCGTGAAACAGGAACAAAATTACATACTGTACTTAATTTCATCTATCAGAAATTGATTGAATTGTGAAAATATGCGTTTTATACCAGAACGATGATTGATGGCTGAGTAGTAAGAGGTTTTCATAACATCAGTTAAAAAGTAAAGTCATTTCAGAGGCTGAGAAAATTATTACATTTAAAGGACTACAAAGGCAAAAGTTATTAAAAAAGTAATCAGTTTTGGTATTGATTAAGGTGACTCAAAAATAAAGGAACGGTTCAAAAATATGTTCGGTTGTCTTGTTGGCAGTCTGTTCTTTGCTTTAAGGGTCAAAAGGAATGTCTGAGAGAAACATTTGGTTTTAAAAAGCTTGTATATCTCTATAAAGATACAGAGATAGGGATCCTCGGGGGGATGCGCCTCAGGTACTATCAGCGGCCTCCATTAAATTTAAAACTCCATCAGTTTTAGTGCAGCCATTCTCTGCCAACTCAGAAATGCCACTGGAGCATGACTGTGCACTTCAGCCATTATTTTAGTCCCCACAGGAGACCGTCTGCCTGCATGGGATCTAAGGACCGGTAAATCTTATTTTTTATATCACATTTTTTCACTTCATAAACAGCACCATGCATGTTTTGACTGATGTGATGCTGGTGACACGTCTTCCTCAAGGTCAGATATTAATGCTGACCATCAATGCAAAATGTCAAATAAAATACATGGTCACATGATCCTTCAGAAATCATTCTAATATGGTGATTTGGTGCTTAAAAAAATCACATTATCAATGTTGAAAGCAGTTTTGCTGCTTAATTTTTTATTGTGTAAACCTTTTTCCAGCATTCTCTTCTTTAAACATTAATCTGTAACATTCTAAATGTCTTTACTGTCACTTTTGATCAATTTCGTGTGTCACTAATGAATAAAAGCATTATTTCTTTCAATAAACATACATTATTTTAAATGTACTGTTTATTCAATTTTTTTATATTTAGTTATTTTGAAATTTTTTTAGTGATTAAAAGTACATGTAACCCTGCACTACAAAACCAGCCATAAAGCAAAAAAAAATTTAAATTGAGATTTATATGTCATCTGAAAGCTGGATAAATAAGCTTGTTAGGATAAGACAATATTTGGCCGAGATACAACTATTTGAAAATTTGAAAAAATATTGAGAAAATCACCTTTAAAGTTGTCCAAATTAAGTTCTTAGCAATGCAGATTGAGTTTTGATATATTTACGGTAGGAAATGTACAAAATGTCTTCATGAAACATGATCTTTACTTAATATCCTAATGATTTTTGGCATAAAAAATTAAATCTTGACCCATACAATGTGCTACTTATGACTGTTGTTGTGGTCCAGGGTCACATATGTCATTATAAACTAGTCTAAATTGATTTATATAACAAAATACCAACTAAATTAAAACAACATTACCGTCAAAAGACAAAAACTATGACTGAAATGCATTATCACTAGGTGCAGTCTTACATTCATATTGAAACATGTCTTACTGCTGTTCATTTTCCTCACCCACACTTCAGATGCTATAAGCATGGTATTATAAAATCATGCGATTGTTATCCGAGCTGTTAATACTTCATATGGTTTATAATCAAACAACTCATCAGACAAATAAATGAACACAGTAAATCTGCTACACTTTCCCTCCAGTGGAGGGCACATATGTCCTACAGTTTTATAGTCTTCATCAATCCCTGAGTCCATGTGTCAGTTAATGAAAGTACTTATAGACCAGGGCCTGTTCCTTAGAGCGAAGGTCTGGCAAGATTGATTTAGCTCCCTGATATTTATAATTCAGTAAATGAGAAAACTGTACCCATATATTTTTACACACAATATCTTTCTTCTTGGCATTTCCTAATTACATTTCATTCCCATGACAGATCTGCAGATCAATATTCGCTCTCACCATAGAAGTAAGAAACAAATACTGTTAAATTTCAGACAAGAGGACGTGATTACAATTATAAACTGACTGTTATATACATTTAAAAACGTTCACAGAAAGTCTTATCAAGAAACAGTCATACTTTAACGCTGTGAGACCTGTGTATGCGAGCTGTTACTCAGAAATGCAGTGAATGAATGATATGAGATGTATATGTTGTACAGAGCTTAAATAGTAGAGATAAATGCGATTGGATAAGCACTCCAGAGGACTTACGTGGTATGTGCGAGGTCCTGAGGTCTTTCCGCTGCCTCTGGGAACACAGGGTGAGGTGGCTCTCCGATCGGCATGCAGCCTAGAGATTTACTGATTGCATGGCTGAGCTTCTTTGCTGGGGACTTCTGTAAAACGGGTGAAAATGATCCCACAAAGTTAAAAATAGATACTAATTAGAACCCCAAAATACCTTACATGTACTTAAATGTACTAAAAAAAATCAAATTAGTCAAATATGTGACCCTTATGGCCACAAAACGAGTCAATTTTTTAAAATTAAGCTAAATAAATAAGCTTTCCATTAATGTGTGGTTTGTTAGGATAAGACAATATTTGACCAAAATACAACTATTTTAAAATTTGGAATCTAAGTGTGCAAAAAAATTTAAATATTGAGAAAATCGCCTTTAAAGTTGTCCAAATGAAGTTCTTAGCAATGTATATTACTGATCAAAAATTAAGTTCTGATATATTTATGGTAGGAAATTTACAAATTATGATCTATACTTAATATCCTAATGATTTTTGGCGACAATTTTGACCTATACAATGTATTTTTGGCTACTGCTACAAATATACCCGTGCTACTTAAGACTTAAGGTTTTGTTGTCCAGGGTCACATATATGAAGTTCATAACATAATTGAAAATGAATGCTTACTTCCCATGTGAAGCTAGAACATTTTATATAATTTAATGTAAAGATTTTTGTGTGATATATTTCATTTAAAGTTAATGAAAAATTTCCATTGATTCAGCGAAATCCTTGCTGTCTGGTTGAAAAAAAAACTTTATCGTGGTGGTAAGAATGAGGGGGGAAAACTCTTATAATTGGATTTGGGAGGCAGTGCGAATCGTTTCCCAAGCTGTAATTTCCAGCAGTGTGACTGAGCTTTGGAGCAACGCTTGAGTATTAAAAATGTAATCAATATAACTCACTCGCTTGAAATCCTGAATTAGAGACGAATGACGTTTAACAGGAAACAACATCCTTGCTGCTCATCCATCCCTCACCCATGCCCAAACAATTTTGCTATAAACATGTTCAAAAGTTTGGGGTCCATTTTATTTTAAACAAGTATTCAGCAAGGATGCATCTGGTGCATCTACCAACCCAGAAAACATGAAAAAGGACAGTTAACTTTGTTTTGATAAGCCTTTCTTTTCAAGCACATGAAAAAACAAACCGTTTAGATTTTGCTCCCCCGTGATGTGGAAAGGTGATCTTTACCTTCAGACACATCCTGTGTGTTTTTAACATAAACGTGTGTATTTGATGGTTTAAGCGCAATAAGACATGAAAGAGAGCTTAGTACTAGTTTAGTACGCACATTTATGTCCACATACTTCAGATATGTGCGCTCAGAAAACCCTATATCAGACGTTTTAACTAATATGGTAGCCCTAACTTTTGAACAGTAGTGTGTATGAATATATTTCTACCTAGTAGTATTATATCATTCAATTAAATGTCACGTTTCTGTTCCACTGTGCTTTTCCTGTGTGCCTATAGTTAACTGATTAGTTCTTTTAAAGGAACATTCCACTTTTTTTGAAAATAGGCTCATTTTCCAACTCCCCTGGAGTTGAACAGATGAGTTTTACCATTTTTGAATCCATTCCACTGATCTCTGGGTCTGCCGTTAGCACTTTTAGCGTAGCTTAGCATATGTTACTGAATCAGATTAGACCATTAGCATCTCGTTCAAAAATGACCAAAGATTTTCAATATTTTTCCTATTTCCTATAAAAGTGCTACCGGCAGACCCAGTGATCGGCTGAATGGATTCAAAAACGTTAAAACTCATCTGTTTAACTCTAGGGGAGTTGGAAATTGAGCCTATTTTCAAAAAAAAGTGGAGTGTTCCATTAAGACTTTAAACGCATTTAAGCCCTGTGTTTCCTAAGTCCTGCATCCGGTTTTGTTGTTTGTTTCTGTGGTTATATTGCATTAGCTCCTAATATCTCCAGTGTATTCCTGTTAAGATTTATTATTAAAGATGGATTGCTTGGATTCTTCTGTCTTGTAAACTTGCACATAACATTAAAACAGTATATTAATTATTAATAATATGTATAAATAATAATAATATGAATTAATATTTTAAATATATCTAGTTCTAAGCAAATTCTAACATAAAAAGATCATTTCTGTCTCTTGGACAAGAGTTTCCCTTTTAATGCAGAACTATGTCAAATCTTAAAGGGATAGTTCACCCAAAGATGATAATTCTGTCATCAATTGCCCACCCTCATGCCGTTCCAAAACTGTAAGACCTTCTTATCTTCAGAAAAATTAGGATATTTTTCATGAAATCCGAGAGCTTTCTGACCCTGCATAGACAGCAACGCAACTGACACATTCAAGGCTCAGAAAGCTAGTAAGGACAAAGAAATTGTTGAATAAAGTAATTATTTTGTTATTGTTTTTTGGCTCACAAATGTATTCTCGTAGCTTCATAACATTACGGTTGAACCACTGATGTCACATGGACTATTTTAGCAATGTCCTTACTACCTTTCTGGGCCTTGAACATGTCAGTTGTGTTTAGGGCTGTCCCCTAATAGTCGACGAGAAGAGGCTTGGTTGACCAAAATTTTATTAGTCGCTTAGTCGCAGAAAACAATTCCACAGAAAGTGGCGAAATCACACAGCCTGTGACAGACAAATCGTTAACGACTGGTCTATGTGGTAATATAGTACATCGGGCAGGACATTCAAACACGCACCTATCATTCTTCAACCTCAAATATGGCTTATCATCTAAAATATGTTAGCAGCAACATAATGTGCGCTAGCAAAAACTCACACTGTAAAACAGAATAGAAGCGTGCTTACTGCATGACAGATGGAGGCGCTGGTGTGGTCACTTGCTCTTGAAAACTGTTTATTTGTGTGCACTCAAAATAACAACGAAACGTTGCGCTTCTGTAAAACAATTCTGCAGAAGCGCTTCTGCAGCAAACAGGATGCACTTTCTGCCGTCTTGGTCTCTGTGAACTTGAGCGCAAAACTTTGAAACTCTTATACTTGTATACTTGCCTTACAGACATGAAAAATACATCTATAGCAAGTGAAATGTCTACTTTTAATATAATAATAAACCAACTCAAATAGAAAACAAATATTCTCAGATTATGTTATGAGAATCCCTATGAAATATGCACACAGGCGCATCACTGTGGAAATGACGAATCAGTGTCGCTGACTTCATCTCTTAAACCGAAAACAAAAAAGCACTAGTTCATCACTAAATTATTAAAACGCTAATGCAGTCTCCTTGCTGTTTTTCCTGACACATTCATAATTATTATATCTATCAGTGCGTTGTGGCAAGCTTTTTTTGTGTGTCCTAGGTTTCTTAGGCTATGTATGCAATTAAAGGCTCATTATTATGATTTATATGGTTTATTATTAAACGTGCAACTAATATTCTACTAATTCTTAAAATGAACAACTACTAGTTGACCAGAAAAATCTTTGGTCAAGGCCAGCCCTAGTTGCGCTGCTGTCTATGCAGGGTCAGAAAGCTTCATTAAATTTCATTAAAAACATCTTAATTTGTCTTATGAAGATGAACAAAGTACTTACACGTTTGGAACGACATGAGGGTGAGTAATTCATGACAGAATTTTTATTCTTGGGTAAACTATCCCTTTAAACAGCATAAATGAGATCTGTTGTGATTAATGATTAAATTTTGGTTTGTTCTTCTAACAAAGTCACTGAACACACTGAATGTAAAGTATTCTAATGATGTACCTTTACAGTATTTACAACTCACTTAGATTATAAGCTACAGAAACAGTGTTTCATTGATGACAGAAAACAATACAGGTTTGGAACGACATGAGGTTAAGTAAATGAAGGCCGACTTTTTATTTTTGGATGAACTAACACTACATACCCATGAGGAGTGTTCCTTCATCTGGTGCTGGTTGCTATGGGGACCGCTGGCATGACCACGCCAGAAGCAGCTCTGACAAAGCTGGTAGCCATGGCACTGCTGGCAGCGGTACCGGAAACCCATCATGCTCTCACTCCGGCAATACGAACATTCCACTGGATGGAAGACTGTGGGACAGCAGGACAAAGGGTTTCAGACATTCGCAAAACCTTGTGAGCCATATTTTGCAAGTGAGGCATCCAGACGAAGTGGGCGATTGGAAATAAGATATAAAAAACCCACATACAATCCAAACGCAGCACGTACCATTCTCTACATTAGCGAGTCGGTGCATGAGAGGTAGCCATACGAGGCACTGCGGGGGTGGATCTGCCATCAACACATCCAAAAACGTATTCAGCAAGATCTTCTTCTGGCAAAGCACAGATAAGACACTCTTAGTGAAAGCCTCTAAGACTCCGAGACAGGTTGAATGAGATCCTGATCGTTTTAAAGGGACTCTCGCTGCTATTTGAAGCAGATTAGTGTACTTACCTGCTGAGGGAAGCATGTTCTCACAGAGTGTTCGGTGTAGCCGAATGACGGCCCCTCGAACACTGCTGTGGGGAGCTTCAACACTTCCCTCAGGAACTGGTCAAATTTGGCAAAGACCATCACCCCATTTGAGTCTGATATCTGGGAAAATATATCTGAAAAGGACAGAAGTGATTTTGAGTTATGTCATGAGTACATTTTTAAGAACAAAAAAATTTGGATCAATGCTTAATTCACATACTATTTATAATGCAGGATTTTTGTGTAGTGCTCATTTTTGTGGAGCGATAAATTAATGTAATACTAGTTGTACCTATTCAAAAAATGTATGAAATGGAAAACATATCTTGGTAAAATGCATTAAATTCTAAGATAATGTGATGAACCACACTTTTGATTGGTGTAATTTCTCCAAACAATGCACAGCATTCTCACAAGATCTGTATATACAGCTAAAAGACATGTGTGGGATGAAAACAAAAGTAGTAGTAGTAGTAGTATTAGTGGTGAGATGCATTTTAATAACACTAACCAGTATTCAGACAAGATTTTAAACTGTAATGTCATTTTGAGTTTAGTACACATTACGTACAGAAGGGGGAGCCAAACTCAGTGAAACTTTTTGGCATAAAAGCCCTTGTTGTGTATTATTTTAAAATAAAAGCCTTATTTTATATTATATAACTTTGTGTGAGTTTTCAGACTTTAAAAATGGAGTAATACTGACAGTTTAGCAGAGAGAAATGTGGCAGTTAGCAAAAAGAAGAGTTTGAAAGGACTACTTGCATATATTCCAGTGCTAATCAACAACAGTTTAGCATGACAAAGCATATGAACTCCTCTTTATGACAGAACATTTCTATTGTGTCTGAAACTGCTGAATAGCTGTATAATAGACATGATACTCACAACGTAATTTGTCTAGTATTTTACCGCCACACATTGTAGCTAGCATTGCCTTCATAGCAAACACCGTGAGTTTCCCATGGCCTTCACTGAAACACAAACAACACATAATAAGAAGATGTTGTGTTATTGCAATCCTAAGATTCTTTAAATTACATTTAATGTCTGGACTACACAAACTTCATACTCTCCTAGCCAATCTTTTGGAAAAACATGTGTAAACAGAACACGTTTGTCTACATAACATTGATAGCATTACAAGGCCCACAACCTCATAGCCAAAATATCTTATTAGTACTTTTCACTGTTTTTTGGGAGTTTTGGTAAGTTTTAAAATCATGATACTACATTAGCTACATGATTTGTGTGTTTTTATGCATATTTTTCAGTTGCTAGCTACTTTTTCCAGGAGGTAGAAATGTAGCATGACAAAAAGCTACATCACCTGTTTTGTCACACTGTGCACAGGAAGCTAAAATGTCCTCTAGCTCATCTGTAGTGTTGGAAAGTCTGATTCATTTTAGTGTAGCCTATAGGTTCGTTTGAACGATTCATGTAAATGAACCAGTTCAAAAATGACTCACCAGTTCATTTCAGTTATTCAGTTCTTGTGCACCATTTTCTTTTTTTCATGTGTGTGTAACGGTTTGTTACTTCTTGACTTTCAATAGTTGTTAAGTTGTGTTAAGAATAACATTTAAATATAATAAAAAGGGGGTAAAATACACATTTCGTGGGGCTCTTCTGGTAAAATTAGCATTCCAGGGGCTAAATATTACATTATTGGTGTAGCTTCAGCATGCGGACGTGAAAAAAACTTGTCAAAAGTATGAAAGTAACCCAATTCCACTGGAAAACCGTGGACTTGGCAACACTGTGTGATGGAGTCCAGACATGTAGAAGCCACATTCAACTGCTCCTGAGTCTGACACATCAACGAGTTCCACCATCTTAGAATGGTCAAATCAATGTTTTCCAAGATGCAACAACATTGCAGTGTCTGGTTGTGAAAACCACCATGATTTAAATTCTTAAGAAAATATGGTAACCTTTCAGAGGTGACAATGTGTTTGTATTAACCTGTATTACAGGTTTTTAAACTATGGCAACTTTTTGATGTTGTGTTAGCTAACGCCTATATATCATGCATGCTTATAACTACACATATGCAGTATAATCATACGTGCATTTAACTACGGTTGCAGATGCACAGGCAACAATGTTCATTGAGTGGCTATGATTGTTCCAATATGGTGGACGGCTTGTGTGTAGTGGCCCACAGAAACACTAGTGAAGATCTGGCTATACTAGACTTCCTTGCACATGAAAACCTTTTTACAGAAATCATGTAGAATTTTAATATTATCCATTTATCATTTATCTTAAAAGTGTCCAATCTTACTCTACATAGGCAGACACTGATGCAAGAAGAAAATTTGGGGGGAAATGGTACATTTTGATCATTTTAAACTATTTTTATCACTGCCTGCCAGTACTGAATCAATAGTAAGTATATTTATAATTGACATTTCTTTATTTAATGATTTAAGAAATAAAAAAGGTAATTGCGACTTTTTATCTCAGAACTGCAGGTTATAGAGTCAGAATTGGGAGATATAAGGCCAGAATTGCAGGATATAAATTCGTGATTCTGAGTTCTAAAGTCAGAATTGCGTTTTTTGCAATTCTGACATTATTTCTTGCAGTTGTAAGTTTATATCTCCTAATTCGAACTTTATAACTCGCAATTGTGAGTTTATATCATGCAATTGTGAGAAAAAAAGTCAGAATTACGAGTGTATATCTTGCCATTCTTACTTAATTTCTTGGAATTGTAAGTTTATATCTTGTACTTTTGACTTTATATCACAATCAGAATTACGAGTGTGTATCTTTCAGTTCTGACTTAATTTATCTTTTATAACTTGCAATTGCGAGTTTATATTTTGTAATTCTGACTTTATAACTCACAATCATGAGTTTATGTCATACAATTTTGAGAAAAAAGTCAGAATTGTGAGTTTATATTGCAAAATTCTAAGAAAAAAAGTCTGAATTATGAGTGTTTATCTCGCAATTCTGAAAAAAAAGTCAGAATTGCCACATATAAACTCGGAATTGCAAGAAAATTCTTCTTAATTCTGATTTATTTCTCGCAATTGAGAGTTTATATCTTGTAATTCTGACATTATAACACGCAATTGCATGTTTATGTCATGCAATTCTGAGAAAAAAGTCAGAATTGCAAGAAATTTCTTTGCAATTCTGATTTATTTCTCGCAATTGCGAGATAATATCTTGTAATTCTGACTTTCTAACTCGCAATCGTGAGAAATTTCTTTGCAATGCTGATTTATTTCTCGCAATTGCGAGATTATATCTTGTAATTCTGACTTTCTAACTCGCAATCGTGAGAAATTTCTTTGCAATGCTGATTTATTTCTCGCAATTGCGAAATTATATCTTGTAATTCTGACTTTCTAACTCGCAATCGTGAGAAATTTCTTTGCAATTCTGATTTATTTCTCGCAATTGCGAGATTATATCTTGTAATTCTGACTTTCTAACTCGCAATCGTGAGAAATTTCTTTGCAATGCTGATTTATTTTTCGCAATTGCGAAATTATATCTTGTAATTCTGACTTTCTAACTCGCAATCGTGAGAAATTTCTTTGCAATGCTGATTTATTTCTCGCAATTGCGAGATTATATCTTGTAATTCTGACTTTCTAACTCGCAATCGTGAGAAATTTCTTTGCAATGCTGATTTATTTCTCGCAATTGCGAAATTATATCTTGTAATTCTGACTTTCTAACTCGCAATCGTGAGAAATTTCTTTGCAATTCTGATTTATTTCTCGCAATTGCGAGATTATATCTTGTAATTCTGACTTTCTAACTCACAATCGTGAGAAATTTCTTTGCAATGCTGATTTATTTCTCGCAATTGCGAAATTATATCTTGTAATTCTGACTTTCTAACTCGCAATCGTGAGAAATTTCTTTGCAATGCTGATTTATTTCTCGCAATTGCGAAATTATATCTTGTAATTCTGACTTTCTAACTCACAATCGTGAGAAATTTCTTTGCAATTCTGATTTATTTCTCGCAATTGCGAGATTATATCTTGTAATTCTGACTTTACAACTCGCAATCGTGAGAAATTTCTTTGCAATTCTAATTTATTTCTCCCAATTACGAGTTTATATCTTGTAATTCTGACTTTATAACTTGCAATCGCGAATTTATGTCACATAATTTTGAGAAAAAAGTAGGAATTGTGAAATTGTATTGCGCAATTCTGAGAAAAAAGTCAGAATTCCAAGTGTATATACTGCAATTCTGAGAAAAAAAGTCAGAATTGCCACATATAATCTCAGAATTGCAAGAAAATTCTTCGCCATTCTGATTTATTTCTCGCAACTGCGAGTTTATATCTTGTAATTCTGACATTATAACACGCAACTGCGAGAAAGAAGTCCGAATTGTGAGTTTGTATTGTGCAATTCTGAGAAAAAAAGTCTGAATTATGAGTGTATTTCTTGCAATTATGATGAAAAAGTCAGAACTGCCACATATAAACTCGAAATTGCAAGAAAAAAAGTCAGAATTGTGAGTTTATATCTCATAATTCTGACTTCATCTCTCAGAATTTTGAGTTTATATCTCACAATTCTGAATTGCAAGATGTAAACTTCCAACTGCAAGAAAAAAACCCTCAAAATTATGAGATAAAAAGTCGCAATTAGCTGACAGGCTGAAACAGGCAGAAACAAGCTTCCATAGTAAGGTCATCATAATGCACATTAGCAAAAATTTTGGTGAAACCTTGCATGCATTGTCTATTGTCAATACAGTAGCTATGTACAGTATGATCACACAGAAGACGCAAAAATCTGCATGGGGAAATCTTTTACCCTTAATTGAAAGTCCAGATCAAGTTGATTTCTATTGAACTGACTGGACTTGCTTGCAAAAATTCACCAAACAATGGTAAATGTGTCTGGACTTTTAGAATTTTGCCTTAACAAAGTGTGTTATCTTAGTAAGCAATATAGTTAGGTAGCCTACCCTATGTAATAGCCTTCACCTTAGTAGTGTATTTACAATGTCTTGAAATGCTGCCTCCGTTGGCAGCTCACTATGTGTTGGACCAGAGCCTATGCCTTCCACACACTCACTCTTGTCACGATGCATATGACTCACAGTCCATCAGGTTTGCAGGGACATACTGCCACAAGGGACCCCCTGAGAGAAAAACAAATCTCCCGCACTAACAACACACCTGTCATAAGTGGCCACGATGAAGTTGAGCAGCAGGCCGATGGACTGCTCCACGTTTATCTGGTGGGTGGTGGGCAGCCGCTTGTTGAGCTGGTAGAAGATAGAGGACAAAATGGTCTCCAGGCGTGACACATTAATCTCCGCATTGTGGTCTAACGTGCTCAACCCATTGTCACGGAAAGCTTCGATCATGTTCCACACGTCCACTAGATGAACTACGACAATAAAAGTACACCAGTGAGAGCATTAAAATACAGAATGGATATATTTTGATGTTTTTAATACCAAACGTACACGACATACAACCAAAGTTACTTTCTACGTCCCACAAAACTGTATTTTTAAAGAAATAACATGGAAACAGGACTTACGGTTGCATCGTTTCTGAACAAATCGTAGCTTACATGCCGTCCTATACGTCGAGAGGCGAATAACATCAAAGTTTTGTGCCCCTGGAGAAAATTAAATGCATCGGTTTTGTTACTTTCACACTGACAATTTTCTTAAACATGTTTGCCCTAAAATGAAAATGCTGTCATTATTTACTAGGGGTGGAAATCTTTAGGCACCTCACAATCTGATTCAGTTCTGTGGTTTTAAGCGCTGGGAGTATTGAACAGAATTATTTTTGCTGCTTTATAGGCCTTAAGCGGTTAAATACACACTTGTATGAGTCAAAATGCCGTCTTTGTATCCTCATAAACACAGTCATTTAGGTCTTAAGTGAAAGCAAACAGCTGAGAAAGAAAATACATGTGTATCGGCCATCGACTTTATTAAATTCGAGTACTCGATTCTAAAAAATCCTAGATTGCATTTTGCCCATTTTGAGATGATACATTCCACAGACAAGAATCCATGAAACGCATTATTAGACTGTTTTCTAAGACTGCATGATATATTAAACCCATTTAAAAATCATAATAAAGCATAATATAATTGTGAATCCACAAACGCTACGATTCAATTAAATAAATGTATGCAATGCAGGTTTGATATACGCGCTTTAATTATTTACATGCGTATAGGTATTCATTTCATCAGATTTTTAAGGTAAATCATTTATAAAACTATGCAAATACAGAACAATACATCATTATCTTTCTCAATAGAGTGTTTTCACGACACGTCATCAATCGGCCATATTGGCGGCACTAAACTTAAACAATGCCACTAAACCGAATGAAACTCACATATTTTGCTGATCATTGCTGCTGAAAATGGTCAAATGTTGTCATGTTTTGGGGTGTACTAATCGGTTGGACCGGGAAAAGCATTTGGAGTACTATAGACTGCCAAAAGTTATAACAAATTAAGGAGAAGATTGCAAAAAAACTGTCTGGCATTTGTTGTTGGCCAAAATGAACCAGGATTTCCAGAGCAAGAATCTTGACAACATTTGTGTTTGTTCTTATCATTTCCGGTCAGGTAGATGAAATATTAAGCTAATATCTTAAAGGAACACTCCACTATTTTTCAAAATTCACATTTCCCAACTCCCCTAGCGTTAAACAGATGAGTTTTACCGTTTTCGAATCCATTCAGCCGATCTCTGGGTCTGGCGGTAGCACTTTTAGCATAGCTTAGCATAAATCATTGAATCTGATTAGACCATTAGCATCTTGCTTAAAAATGACCAAAGAGTTTTGGATATTTTTCCTGTTTAAAACTTGACTCTTCTGTAGTTACATTGTGTACTAAGACCGACAGAAAATGAAAAGTTGTGATTTTCTAGGCTGATATGGACAGGAACTATACTCTCATTCTGACGTAATAATCAAGGAACTTTGCTGCCGTACCATGATAATACGCAGTGCATGAATATAGTCGCCAGCTATTTTACTATTAGCTTAGTGGCTTAGTGCCGGTCATGTGGAAGTTACCTAGCTTGGGACTATTTTCAGGCGCTGCGTAATATTGTGCCTACTGCACCCAAAGTTCCTTGATTATTGCGCTGGAATTTTCATTTTCTGTCGGTCTTAGTACACAATGTACCTACAGAAGAGTCAAGTTTTAAATAGGAAAAATATCGAAACTCTTTGGTCATTTTTGAGCGAGATGCCAACGATCTAATTAGATTCAATGATCTATGCTGAACTATGCTAAAAGTGCTGAATGATGAAAATTGTGAAATGATCAAAAAAGTGGAGTGTTCCTTTAATTAATACTGCTTGTGCGTATCTTTAACACCTATTAACTTTAGTTTGTCAAATATTGCACCCTTTCCTGCTTACTAAGCCCTTCTCTATATGATTTAGCAGCCTCTACATGTTTTTTTTGTGGTTTAGACAGCATAAATGAGCAGAACAACATATGCAGTAACACATTACATTTACCACGCAATCCATGCTGTTGTTTACATCCGAGTGTCGCCAATATAGCCCCGCATCCGGGTAACCGACCAAATTGTGAAGTAAGTGAAAACCCTCTATATGCTAATTGTTCATTATGATTTCAAAATAAAAGCTCAAACCCTCACTCAAGTTTTGATGCCCACATTTTCAAGAAAATAGCATTTCTGTCACAAAGAAATGTCCCAATATTAAAGATTAAGTGGACATTTGAATTAAATGTTGTTTAGTCAATATTAAACAAGGATTAGATCACACAGTAAAGTGTAAAATATGATTGTTTTGCAGGCCTTTGATATAATGCATAATGTACATTAATTCTATTGTTTATAATACATTATGTATTTTAAAAGTTTTGTTCAATCAGACCATATGATGACTTGCTTTTGATACTTTATCTGAACCAATTATGTTCGCTTCATTGCAGTTATACACTACATTGCCAAAATTATTGGGACACCTCCTTCTAATAATCAGTTTTGACTACTTTAGTAATTTCCATGAGTACTAATCTTAATGTTTAAGCATATAAACAGTTTGGACAGGACCCTTTTTTATTTTAACATGACAATGCCTCTGTGTATAAGGCAAGGTTCATAGAAAAATATTTGATTCAGTCAGTGTGGAAGAACTTGACTGGTCTGCATAAGCCAAGATCTAATCCCAGTTGAACACCTCTGGTGTGACTTTAAATGCAGACCTTGAGCCAAACACTCAACACCAAACACCAATGACTTGTACATACACTATACGGACAAAAGTATTGGGACACCCCCTTCTTTAGAACAGAAAAAGGCACTTCCAAAACTGTAGCAACAAAGATGGAAGCATAATTCATGTTTTTAAAAAAAATGTACTTCCATCTCTGTCCAAAATGACCGTACCCATATGAACAAGTCATTGGAGTTTTCAGCTCAAGGTCTGCATTTAAAGTCACACCAGAGGTGTTCAGCTGGGATTAGGTCTTGGCTTTATGTAGACCAGTCAAATTCTTCCACACTGCCTGAATCAAACATTTCTCTGTGAACCTTGCCTTATACACAGAGGCATTGTCATGTTAGAATAAAAAAGGGTCCTGTCCAAACTTTTGCTATAAAATTAGGACAAAATTCCCTAAAATATCATTATATGCTTAAACATTAAGATTAGTGCTCATAAAAATTACTAAAGTAGTCAAACCTGTTCATTAGAAGGAGGTGTCCCAATACATTTGGCAGTATAGTGTATATGCATTTTAAGTAAGTTAGTTTGCTTAGGTCTATTTTTATTACCTATGTATTATAATTAGCAGATTACTTGATTAATTGTCAGAATACTCTACTGTTTACTTGATTGCACCCCCCCCCCACATTAATCTATGACATGCACAAAAATCTTCTGAACATAAAAGCAACTATGTGACATTTTACACAGTTCCCTGGTTCTACTATTTTCTCAAAATCAGTTTTGCCTTCCAACACGAGACACTAGTTTGTGCCAGTCTGTTGCCCTGTGGCAGTGAGGGGCGAATAGATTTCGACAAGGCCTCTGTGTATGTGTGTGGTGCATTGTGCAGGAAATGTTGTTAACTCTGAAAGCAACTCACTCATCTCCATGAAGAGCTGCCTCTTCTCCACCATGGACTTGCTGCTTTTACTTCCCTCTTCAATCATTCTACACAGCACAAAAAAGGTCAATTTAATACCGCAGCTTAACCACGGCCTCATTACGACAACACAACTCACAATAAACAGCAAAATCACAAGACAGCATTGGAATATGTTTGCAAATATTACAACAGCTATCTATCCATATATGCGTATATTCCGCATTCCTTTAATCAAGACCTCTCTAATCAGAACTCTCTCTACGATCTTTTGCAAACTCGCGGTGCGTATCTTCAGTCCACAGGAAACTCCTTAAGACTCTATTACTCACCTGTCAGGTTGGCTGGGACACAGATAAGGTGATGCAGAGGAACCAGGAAGCTCCTACGAAAGGAAAAACATTTCGATGTTGACATCTGGGGAAATACCCCTCCCCCCAATCCAACCCACACACAAATACAAAAATAAACCCTGGAATAAATCCCCCGTTCATAAAAGGGCATTTGAGTTCTCTTGCTCTGTGCTAGCGCTGATTATGTATGACAATAGTGTCTGCACAGACTGCATCCTGCGAGCTAATGAAACAAGAGCCGCTAAGGAGCCACTTAATAGTGACAAGAAGAGACGGGAATGGCAGTGAAGGAAAAACTCTGAGCATAATGACATGCATATTATACATTAGAATTGCTGTGAGTACAAGTAACGTGCAGAGACAAAAGAGAGGTGAAAAACGAGCTGCCAAGGAGTCACATGTCAGTGTGTGTACAATAAATATATATGTGCAGAGTTATTACTGTTGTGTAATTGTAATGCTTACATTAAACGTTACATCAGCTGTCAACTCATAATTACTTGCTGATTTAATTATTGGAAGGGATTTTTATAAATCACTTCACTGAGATGATCTCTTCTGATTCATTCACTGATTCATTGACCTTTTCTGCAGGTTACATCGTTATGCCAGTAAACTGTTATGCAGCAAACCATGAGTGATTCATTACAGATAAAAACACCACAGTAATCCACAAGTAATCCATATGACTCCAGTCCATCAATTAACATCTTAAGACGTGAAAAGCTGTCATTAAAGGGTATTAACGTTAAACCTTCATGTAATCCGTAATAATGCTTTCTTACAGTAAAAAAGTTCATCCGCTGTTGTCCTCTCACATCACAGTCTACTGACCTATTTGTTTAGAACTGTTCGCACTTGGAGTACTTGCTCTGTGTGTATTTCTCACCTGATTAAGGCGAGACGACTTTGTGTGGATTACTTGTGATGTTTTCATCAGCTGTTGAACCTCTCACCCATTCACTGCAGAGGTTTCATTGGTGAGCATGTGATGTAATCCTACATTTCTAGGTTATGCTTTTTAGGTAATGTATTCTGACTTCTTTTTAGATTACTTTTTACCTAACTTGTTTTAAACTTACCACTCATAATCAATAATACATTTTACTGTATAATAATTTATTTTATATATAGTTTTTTCATGAATCGCAAAGTTATTTATATAACATTTACATGGATTTTTAGATAGGAAATGAAAGAATTAGGGAGAATCAATGAATTATACAGTTGAAGTTAAAAGTTTACATACACCTTGCAGAATCTGCAAAATGTGAATTATTTTACCAAAATAACAGGGATCATACAAAATCCATGTTATTTTTTATTTAGTACTGACCTGAGTGAGATATTTCACATAAAAGATGTTTAGATATAGTCCCTTGTTTGTCCTCAACAGTTAAACTGCTGCTGTTCTTCAGAAAAGTCCTTCAGGTCCCACTATTTTTTTTTTATTTTTATTTGTTTCAGCATTTTTGTGTGTTTGAACCTGTTCTAACAATAAATGTATGATTTTGAGATCCATCTTTTCACACTGAGGACAACTGAGGGACTCATATGCAACTATCACAAAATGTTCAAACACTCACTGATGCTTCAGAAGGAAACACAACGCATTAAGAGCTGGGGGATGAAAACTTTTTAAGTCAGAAGATCAGGGTGAATTTAACTTATTTTGTCCTGTTGGAAACATGTACGTATCTTGTGTGGATTCTGAAGGGCACTACTTAATAAAAAAATATGATATTTAGGCCAAAAAAGAAAAATGTACACATCTTCATTCTGTTCAAAAGTTTACACCCCTTTCTTTTAATGCATTGTGTTTCCTTCTGAAGCATCAGTGAGTGTTTGAACCTTCTGTAATAGTTGCATATGAGTCCCTCAGTTGTCCTCAGTGTGAAAAGATGGATCTCAAAATCACAGTCATTGTTGGAAAGAGTTCAAAAATACTGACTGCTGAAAAACCAAAGAATTTGTGGGACCTGAAGGATGTAAACTTTTGACTTCAACTGTAAATCATTTACTACCATTGTGTGAATAATGTGTAATCATGTAATCCATAAAAAATAACTGTAATCTGATAAGCATTTTAAAATGTAATATAATATAATTACAAGTGCTTAAATTTTGTAATCTGATTATGTTATCCAGCTTACAAGTAATATGTCTGTTTCAATGGAGAAAAAAACTCATCTGCATCTTTGCATGGTCTGAGTGTGAGTAAATGTTAATTTTTGGCTGAACTACTTGTACTCCTTTAATCATTCATGCAACAATTTGTTAATAAACAAGCTGTTAACGACCTAAACTTGACTTTTTATAAATTTTTAAATATGCGTGTCTTATCTAGAAAGAAATTTGTAAAAAGCATGAGACAAAAATGTGACCCTGGACCACAAAACCAGTTTTAAGTAGCACACGGATATTTGTAGCAATAGCAAAACACACTGTATCAGTCAAAATGACAAAAAACATTAAGAAATTTGATGTTCCATGAAGATATTTTGTATATTTCCTACTGTAAATATATCAAAACTTAATTTTTGACTAGTAATATGGACTGCTAAGGACTTCATTTGGACAACTTTAGAGGCGATTTTCTCAATATTTAGATTTTGCACCCTCAGATTCCAGATTTTCAATTAGTTGTATTTCTGCCAAATACTGTCCTCTCCTAACAAACCATATCAACTGATGTATTTATTCAGCTTTCAGATGATGTATAAATCTCAATTTCAAAAAACTGACCCCTATGACTGTTTTTTTGAGTCCAGGGTCACAAATGACCAAATGCTGATCTATTTTCTCAAAATTGCAGAGCATTATTGAAATCAGATGAGTGATTTTCCCAATACATTTTTACCATGTGGATTTTAAAAAAAGTCTTCATTAAAGTGTTATAAGCCACAAACTAAGACAACTAGCTACAAGATGAATCATAACATTACAAACTTTTATTTAAAGCAATAAAGTATTGAAGACTGTACTTAGCTTTAGTGAAGAAAACAACTACAGTCCCATAATGCATTGCGAATGACATAATCAAATTAAAAACAATGATGAAATATAAAATGATGCAATAAAAGTTGTTGATTGTATCTTGATAATATCATTTGGAGAGCATGTTCCCTGCAGAGATCTTTTGGTGCAATTTGATTCTCTAATTGGTACATATTTCATATAGCATCTTGGGTAGTTTTTCACCAGGAATTCCATTTATTTTAAAAATAAGTTAAAATAATAGGCACAGATGGCTTAAACAAACGCATACGCCATTGATAAACAATGTCAGCGCTCACAAAGGTTTGTAAGTTATGGTTAAAAATTTATTTCCCAATCAGAACATGAGTATAATAAGTTCGGTAACCTAACTGTTGCACATCTAAATTAACTGGTTTAATTTAAGTCAAAAATATAATTTCACAACCCAGTCAAAACAAAAATTATTCAGACACCAGATATAATTTTGGATATTTTTTTACTAGTGGGTGCAGGACACTATAGTTCATTTATGTAAGTGAGGATAGCAAAATAACATAGACTGTGACATATTATACCTAAATATTTGTCATACAGTGGAATACCAGAAAAACTGGGACCAAAAATTTGATTTGTCACTTTGACCTGACCATGCTTTCCCTAATAGCACACATACATCATGGAGACGTCTATTTGACGTCTGCATTTACATCTTCAAGACGTCTATTAGACGTTTCCTATCAGATGTCAAATAGACGTATATTAGATGTCTTTAAGATTTAGAAACTGACATCTGTTTGTACACACCTTTGTTACATACCTTTCTATTAAAATTATCTGACATTATCAAGATGAATTTGTTCTGACACAGTTTAACTGTAAACTATAGCGAATAAACTGTGATAATGGGAGAAATTTTGAAGGTGTCTGAATACATTTTGCCTTGACTGTTATTAATTTGTGATTAGCAATATGAATTTGTTCTGACAGTTTAACTTTGAGTTCTTGTCATATTTTATTAGCATTTTCTAAACTCGAATAAACTGACAATGTGAGAAATGTTGAAGGTGTCTGAATAAATTTTGGTTTGACTGTATATACATTCATTTATGCAAACAAAACTAGGCTACATTTAATGGGTTAAGCTAGCAGCTTGTTTAGATAAACTGACGTATTTGTTTAGTAATGAACTGTTCTTCACAGGACGCCTTTAAACACTATTGGATCTTACTGACAGGAAGGCAGCGGGAGACACCTTCAGTAAACCCCCAAAAAATACGAGTCAGTGAACAAGATTCGTTCATTTAAAAAGATTCGCTCGAACGACTGATTCGTTCACGAACGAAACACCACTAGAAAGCATTATGTCATTCCTGACTGTTAAAGACACTGCTGACGTTATGACTTCTGGCTTCGAATCGTTCCGTTCGTTTTGCTAATTTAGTCGCATGTTGCAGGGCTACTACTAAGTGAATATAAGGCCCACTAAGGTAGAACCTTGGTATAATGACTCGCGCTTTGACGTGACTCAATGAGGATTTTTCATTAACCAACGGAAATACACACTGTACAAAATAGTAATACACCCTCAGTGCGTTTAAATGACAACGTCTTAGCTTAATGTACACGGCCATATTATCTTTATTCAACTCCCTGTGTACCTGGTGTGTTGAATAAATAAGATGCTACATGATGTACAAATACAGTTGGTTCCGTAAGATGATATTCTGAGGACATGTTTGGTTGTGCGCCCTTTGCTTGTGTTTGTATTTGCGTGTGAATGTGAAAGCATCATTAGCGGATGATCTTACCAGCGGGAGGAAATCACGCAGGTTGCGCGACCATCATCAGCATCTGATGAGAGAGATCAACGGTCTCGCACTCGATTCCTGGCGTATCATCTTCATCATAGTTCTCTTTGACTTTTTTAATATAGGCTGACAAATACCGAGCCAATAATCCGCAGTTTGCTAGCGCTGCGCTCCCCCATCGTCATATTTGTGCCGTGGTTACCGTTCCGTTTGATTCGGTCTTGTAGGAACTGCAGTACGAGCGCTTCTCTGAGCATCAGCCAACAGCAGAGGACAGCAGAGCACTCCTGTCTTTCCCATCACTGAGCAGCACTATTGCTCTTCATATGTACGATTATTATTATTAAGCCATTAGCCGACTGTTAGTTTTATGTGATGCAGTGCAATATGCTTGCTCGAATATGCTAAGTAACTGTTCGTGTACTGCGTGTGTATGCTTATTATGTCTACGTTCAAAACACATAAAGATGTTTATTTTTTTATTTTGCATTTCAACATTAACAAGCTAACATAAGTGATCTATAAGTCTCTCTCTCACACACACACACACACACACACACACACACAGTATATATATATATATATACACACACACACACACACACACACACACACACACACATTTTTTAATTTAATTTAATTTATAATTTTATAAATTATAAATCATTAAAAAATTTCAAATAAATGTAGGTCCAAATGAAATTCACAGACACACACACACACACACACACACACA
Source organism: Cirrhinus molitorella (assembly GCA_033026305.1). Classification (NCBI taxonomy): domain Eukaryota; kingdom Metazoa; phylum Chordata; class Actinopteri; order Cypriniformes; family Cyprinidae; genus Cirrhinus; species Cirrhinus molitorella. The sequence goes on from CM065135.1 coordinate 8,409,797, forward strand.
CACACACACACAAACGGAAAAATACATATAGCCTATAATTATTTAAGAAAAAAGTATATATATATATATATATATATATTACATGTATTTATTTTTTACATTTTAATTTGTAATAATAAAAAATGTCTCCAAATAAATGTAGGTCCAAATTTAACCAACTTACATACAACAATACATATTTATATATATATATATATATATATACGAAGGTTTTTATGTGTATATATATATAGAATTCTATTTAATAAAAAAAAATTTGTTTAATTTTTTTTTTTTTTTTTTTTCAAAGGTCCAAATTTAACCAATTCACATGAAAAAAAATAAATAGAAATTCCTTAGTTGGGTAAATTAAATCTTCTTACATTACTTACACTATCAGAAAAACAAAAAGTAAATTTTATATTTTTACATTGACAATGTAATCAATTTTCTGTTTATTAAAGCCAAGTATGAATCTAATCAAGTTAGTGTTTTTAAGTAGGCCCTTTTTTCATTTATTCAAAAAGAATAACTCACAGCAGTAGCTAACAATTGAAACAATATATTTTATTTGTGAACTTATGTTCAGCTTTTCTTTTTAATAGTTTAACAGAATGCGAACAAACAAACAAACACAAGAGGCGGGATTTTTTTAATCAATCACAGCTGATCATAACCAGTCATATCCAATCAAAAATATCGGCACCCTTGTAATTCTGTCAAAAAAGGTAACACTTCTCTCAGAAAATTGTTCCAATTGCAAATATTTTGGTATTCATGTGCTTATTGTTTTCGTTTGCACTGGAACAACAAAAAAACAGAGAAGAAAATTCAAACTTGATAAAATTTCAAACAGAACTCAAAAATGGACTGGACAAAATTATTGGCACCCTGTCAAAATTGTAAGGAAGAATTGCAAGCATGTGATGCTCCTGTAATTTGTATTTAGACACCTGTGGCAAGTAACAGGTGTGGGCGATATAGTAATCACACTTGCAACCAGTTAAAATGGAGAAAAGTTGACTCAACCTTTGTGTTGTGTCTTACACTGAGCATGTAGAAAAGAAAGAAGTGTAAGTGTAAAGAGTTGTCTGTGGATTTGAGAGAAAAAAATTGTGGGAAAACATGGACAATCTCAAGGCTACAAGTCCATCTCCAGAGCTTAATGTTCCTGTGTCCTCTGTGCACAATATCATCAAAAGGTTTACAGCCCATGGCACTGTAGCTAACCTCCCTGGACGTGGATGGAAGAATAAAATTAATGAATAAATTACACAAAGGATTGTTTGAATGGTTGATAAACAACCCAGATTAACTTCCAAGCAAATTCAAGCTGATCTGCAGACACAGGGTACAACAGTGTCAGCTCGCACTATCTGTTGCCATCTGAATGATAAGTGATGCTATGGTACGACACCACTGCTGACACAAAGGCATAAAAAAGCAAGACTGGAGTTTGTCAAAACGTATGTGACAAAACCACAATCCTTCTGGGAGAACATACTGTTGACAGATGAGACAAAAGTAGAGCTTTTTGGGAAAGGACATCATGGCACTGTTTGCAGAAAAAGAAATGAGGCCTTCAGAGAAAAGAACACAGTTCCACAGGTTCAAAGATGTTTTAGGGTTGCTTTGGTGCTTCTGCCGCTGAATGGTTTGACTGTGTGAATGGTATCATGAAATCTGATGATTACCAAGGAATTTTGGGGCCTGTGTCAGAAAGCTGCATCTCCACCAGAGGTCTTGGGTCTTCCAGCAGGACAATGAGCCGAAACACACTTCAAAAAGCACTCAGAAATGGTTACAAACAAAGCGCTGGAGAGTTCTGAAATGGCCAGCAATGAGTCCAGATCTGAATCTCATAGAACACCTGTGGAGAGATCTCAAAACAGCAGTTGGGAGAAGGCATCCTTCAAATCTGAGTGACCTGGAACAGTTTGCAAAAGAAGAGTGGTCCAAAATTTCAGTAGAGAGGTGTAAGAAACTCATTCATTGTTACAAGAAGCGGCTGATTTCAGTAATTTTTTGCCAATAATGTTGTCCAGTGCATTATTTGGGTTCTGTGTGGAACCCAAATAATGTTTCTCATGTGAGTATCATGTGCTGATTTGCAACTGCAACAATTTTCTGAGAGAAGGGTTGCATTTTCTGAGAGAATTGCAAGGGTGCCAATATTTTTGGCCATGAATGTAAATGAACACTATAATCTATTTGGGTTTATAAAAGATTTACAGTCCCGCCTTCTGAATGTTCAATACGGTGTTCCATTGCTTAAAAAATCAGCTATGATGCAAACACCTGTTCACCTTTTCAAGAACAGCCCACAGTGGAGCCCAGCAGTTGGGAGAAGGCATCCTTCAAATCTGAGTCTCCTGGAGCAGTTTGCAAAAGAAGAGTGGTCCAAAATTCCAGTAGAGAGGTGTAAGAAACTCATTCATGGTTACAAGAAGCGACTGATTTCAGTATTTTTTTTTTCCAAAAGGGGGTGCTACCAAATATTAAGTTAAAGGTGCCAATAATTTTGTCCAGTGTATTATTTGGCTTCTGACAAAAAAAACAAAAACACGTGAGTACCAAAACATTTGAAACTGCAACAATTTTCTGAGAGAATCGCAAGGGTGCTAATATTTTTGGCCATGAATGTAAATGGCCACTATAATCTATTTGGGTTTATAAAACATATACAGTCCTGGCTTCTGAATGGCCAATACGGTGTTCCATTGCTTAAAAAAATCAGCTATGATGCAAACACCTGTTCACCTTTTCAAGAACAGCCCACAGTGGATCACTAGTGTTGTTGCATAGCAACGTTCTTTCATGGTGAAAATCTGTGCTTTGAATTTTTTAATTTGTAGTAAAAGCAGTATTGTTATTATTTAATATAGTTAGATGAAATCAGCAGAATCACACAAAAAACAACCCACCACTGCATTTGTTTGACTGCATTTTATTCATATTGTTTCTTGATAAAATACACTTTGCTTACAAGTGCTGATTACAATTACTATATTACATTCACCTTTATTTTACATAAAATATTTGACTTTTAAAACAAAAAATAACACACATTGTGGAAGCCACTCTAAGTTCTGGACAGCAACACCTCCTGCACTACGAGTCGTATCATTTCAGCGTTAAGCAGGGGAAAACATGGCCTCGTTAATTAAAAATCCAAGTGTTTTGTAAAATGTCACAGGCATATAAGGATGGCGATAGAGGCAGTGGTAAGTCATGCGTTGCAACTCTATCAAAGGAAATGAAAGCGGTAAATAACCAACAACAGTTAAACGCTGCTGTTTACAGCTCTGACAAATTAAACCATTTCCAAGAACTGAGATTTAACCCAAATATCTTTATTCAAATCAGTTCTAAGGCCTGATATAAAGTACAATGGAGGTATCACAGTTATAGTCTACGAGTCTCTTGTAAGTTTAAATGCTGCATATGTATATATAAGTAAATGAAAGCGACAGTTTACCCATGACAAAAGTCAAAGAAAGCCAGTTACCTTGAAACAACCTCACACCCAAAGACATTCAGCACAACCCAACCACCACGCTAGTAAATTTTATTCATACAACACAAACACTATAACCTGATGGATTTGCTTTTTCCTGTAAGAAGCTAGACTTTCAGTAATCAATAAAGTGAGCTGCAAGTTTCACACAGATATTATTAGTCAATTAAAAATCCACTGAGGACACATTAATTCATCGCAGGCAAAACTAGCCACACAAAAAGATCAACAAGGGCCCTGGTACGAAAAACAATGTGTAAAAAGTTTATGTACACCTTGGACAAAGGTATACCAAAATGGGACAGCCAATATAAAGACATAGTAAATACCCTGTTTCTTAAATGTTTTGTAAAATGATTTGTAAATAGACTTCTTTTTATTAAAATATATTACTTAAAATATATTACTTTGCTTAACTAGACAGACATTAAAACAAAATCTGATTATCTAGCTCCCATAAATCGACTTTGGTATATTACCAAGCAAATATCTAAAATTCTTTTACATTTCTTTTACATTTTGATTAAAAAAGAGACTAATTCAGAATGCAACAGGTTTTTCTTTCTAACATACATAGCACTACCGGTATCAAAATTGACGTTTAGCAGAATTGTTTCAGGACAGAAATTGAGCCACGACATGATTAAAATGAATGTGTTGGACATTATTTCACAATTAAAAACCTTCAGTTATCAGACAATCGGATATGTTTAGGCAAGATACAAGAATGCTTCGTAGAAAATTTTGTACATCTAAAAGTAAGTCAGTATTTACAATACCAAACAAAACAATATCTTCATAAAATCTCCCTTCTGAGTGTTTGACTTCATTGCTCACATAGTTTTGCTGTTGATGCTCTGTGTATTTTCCGAAAAACTAAGCTTACACAGAGTATCCGCTATTCCAATTAGAGGCAATGTGACATAAACAACTCAAATGATTAGACACAGGCTATTGAAATGATTAAGACCTGGTTTTGCTCCTGAGTGGGTACAATAGATTGTTTAAGAAGTGCTTTAATTTTTTCATCTTTAAAAATCATAATTTTTTAAGATATAGATCATTAGCAAAGTCATTTTCCGAACATAAAAAAGTGCAACCCTAATAAATCCTTTTTTTTTCTGAAGAAAATGAGATGTAAGGGACTAATGCTCTTAATTTTATAAATATTGTAAATATACAAATTATTGCCATTATCAGTATAAACCTGTTCTTACATTCTTCTCTCAAGTAAAGCCCACCCATCTAAGAGAAGTGCTAGCCTGTTAACGCATTTGACAAAACTCCCTTCTATCCCATAAATAACTCGGAACAGTACCATATAAACCTAGTAACAAGGCAGGTTAATGTCTTAGGTTTACATATTCACAGTAATTCTGCAAAGTACTTGGTATTTCAGTTGTGTGGTTCTTTGCTTGTGTCACAAAGGTTTAAACGAACCAACAAATAGCTTTACAGGATATGCAAAAACTAAATATTGATGTTATCTCTAATCCAGCAAACTAATATAGAAGCCCATTTCCACCACTGAATAAAAAATAGCAAAGATACTTTTTATCTCTAAATTTTGACTTTTTTCTTAGAATTGCGAGATATAAACTTCTGAGAAATAGTCTTTATTCTCAGAATTGCAAATTCATATGTGACCCTGGACCGCAAAATCCGTCATAATGGTCAATTTTGAGATTTATGCATCATCTGAAAGCTAAATAAGCTTTCCATTTATATATTGTTTGTTAGGATCGGATAATATTTGGTCGAGATACAACTATTTGAAAATCTGTAATCTGAGGGTGCAAAAAAATAAAAATATTGAGAAAATCACCTTTAAAAATGTCCAAATGAAGTTTAAGCAATGCATATTACATTTCAAAAATTAAGTTTTGACATATTTACGGTAGGAAATTTACTAAATATCTTCATGGAACATGATCTTTACTTAATATCCTAATGATTTTTGCCATAAAAGAAAAATCACAAATTTTGACCCATACAATGTATTTTTGGCTATTGCTACAAATATAACTGCGTGACTTATGACTGGTTTTGTGGTCCAGGGTCACATATATCTCAAGACTGATTTTATTTCTCACAATTGCCAGTTTATATTCAACTATTCTGACTTTATAACTCAAAAGATTCTGAAAAAATTCAGAACTGTGTTATATAACTCGCAATTGCAAGAAAATATCTCATGATTATGACTATTTCTTGCAATTGCAAGTTTATATGATGCAATTTTGAGAAAAAAGTCATAATTGCAAGTTTGTATTACATAATTCTAAAAAAAAAATCTGCATTGCGGGATTTAAATGTTCAATTCTGAGAAAGTCAAAATTGCAAGATATGAAGTCGCAATTCTGAAAAAATAGTCTTTATAGTTTGTGTGTTTATATCCCAGTATTCTGACTTTATAATTCGCAATTGTGGGTTTATATCACGCAGAAGTCAGAATTGCGAGATGTAAACTAGCAATTGTGAGACAGAATGTTAGAAGTGCATTATATAAACAATAATCCTAAGAAATAAACAAGAGTTTATGTGTATATATATATATATATATATATATATATATATATATGAGTGTGTGTAAAACTCGCAATTCTAACTTATAAACTCGCAATTCTGACTTTATTTCAATTGCGAGTATATATCCCGCTATTCTGACTTTATAACTCGCAATTGTGGGTTATATCATGCCAGAATTACAAGATGTAAAATAGCAATTGCGAGAAAAAAAGTCAGTTGCATTATATAAACTCGCAATTGAAAGAAAAAACCTTGCAATCCTGAGAAATAAAGTCAGAACTCACAATTCTGACTTATTTCCTCACAATTGCAAATTATTATCTCACAATTTGGACTTTATTTTTCTCACTTGCAAGTTTATATCATGCAATTCTGAAAAAAAGTCATAACTGCGAGGTTTGTATTATACAATTCTGAGAAGTCAGAAATGCGATTGTAAACTTAGAGATAAAAACTCACGTCTCCCTTTTTTTTTGTATTCAGTGGCGGAACGGGCTTCCATGAAGTAATGTGAGTTATGTGTAAAAGACCCGAAATTTGAGGGGTGGGGGAATCATGATTTTTAACATCTACAAAAATAGTAGTATTTTCATTTCTAAAATTATATTACAAAAATAGAACAGAAATAGAACAAGCCTTAAATATTGCCACTACTCAACATTGAGTCTTGAGTCTAAAACAAGGTGCTCAATAAACGAGAGGAAGTATTACTCGCCATTGCACGTTTTTCATACCTCATCTTCTAGCATGTTATTTGTTTGTGCTGTAAAGAAAAACAAAGGGGCGAATTCACTAAACAGTTGCTTGCTGCATTTTAGCGCAAAAACCTGCGGCGTTTTCACTAAGCACCGGCAATCCAGTTTAACCAGGCGCTTAAAGCACGAAACTGCAAATGATAGAGAAAAGCACAGCACATATCCAGACATACAGTGTAGTCGAGTGCTTTAAAGAGCCGATTCATGGGTCTGGATTGCATTAGCGCAGCCATACAATCTATGAACAGTCCCAGTAAAGTATGCCAGATCACGGTAGTCTGCTGTATTCACCACAACTAAGTACTCAGAATACAGACTTGCTGGCCATGTAACCTGATTTGCATAACTCCTGAATGGGCCGCTAAAACAAAGCAGAAGGTGTGTGCAAATAAACAGCACTATTAGCGGGCACAATTCATTCTTAGTGAATTCCCCCCGTACAGCAACAGCTTGCCTCTCTAATGACAACGGATACATGAACAGGTTACCAGAGCGAGTGCGTCACTGCTGTACTGTTGCAACATTTCTGCTACCCTCACTGCAGCGATTGCTTTTTTTGAATGAACGAATGAACAAGTTGCAGTTCATGACCATTATCGTACCACCAAACACGAGACACAGAGTTTGGATGGACCAATGCAATCATCGTGACAGAATGCGCCACATCCCTTGCACATAATCATGGCCTTCAGCCGACAGTAGCACTTTGATTGGACGTCCTCCATCCCAGAGGTTTCCATGAAGGCTTGCTCAGGTGAGTTCTCACCCTGACTGTTCTGATCCAGCAGGTGACCGGCAGGTATGGCAGTGACAGTGACGGAAAAAGACATCACACCTCCAGCAGCCGTTTCACCGTCACCACTGCAGGACACAGTGGGAGAAGTTGGAGTGTCAGCCAGTGCATGAGGGACAGACATGCTGATAGTGCCACCATACTGAGGTCCATTATGGGCTTTCTGAGACAAGAATGTGCGTTGGTGACAGTCACCTAACTGATATGGCTCTGTTTTACCCTGTATACTGCTGCACATATCAAGCTGCGCTCTGGAGCATGTTTCTTTGGTTCTAATAGAAGTACAACCTTCGTCTTTGCTGGACAAACAACTCAGCGATGGAGATTCGGACTTTATATCAGAGCAGGGTTGGGGTATCAAACCATCATCTGGTTTATTTATGACACATCCCTGCTGTTCCACTTTGACCCTTTGGAAATTCAGGTGTCCTTGAGATGCAAGTGATTCCGTCTCCCCTTTCATGCTCTCCTCTGGTTCGATCTTCTCCTTCTTCAGGTTGGCAAGGGCAGTGCTTGTATTACTAGTTAGGTGGGGCCGTTTGCTGCTCTCGGATGTTCTACCATATGTGGAGACATTGAGGAGGTAGTGTCCTGTCATAGCTGGTTTGGATACCCTTTTACGTCCAAAGGTGCCTAGATGGACACTCTGGTCATGGCTATTCTCAAGGTGACCTAACTGACAGCACTGAAATTGGGAGGGTTGACAACTGAAGCTGGCGTTCTTCTGCTCACATTTGTGCCTTAGTGGATGGAGCATCTGGTCCTGAGTGCCAACTTTGACCAACTTGTCCACATTTCTGACTTGTATGCCAAAAGGAACTTGGTTCCCAACTTTGTTGGCATCTTCTTGGTTTGTTGAGCTATCTTTTTTGAACCCAGCAGGGGTGGTACCAAGATTCCCTTTATCTCCTGCAGAAATGGCCGCGGATTGAACCTCCACCTTGGCTAGTGGCTTTGGGAGGATCTTTTCTAAGGGAACCTCTTTGCCTTGAAGAAGCTGGGTGACCAGAGGATTATTTGCTGAGATTGAAGAGCTAGGCTTGGTCGCTAAAAAAGGTGTCTGCTGTGGTCTCTGGCTTTGTGCAATTGCGTTCGAGACAGTCACATTTCCTGCCTGACTTGAAGGTGCCAGTGTCCCCCCAGGACTGAGGAGGTTATGCTGATCCTTCTCTGTTGGGTTCAACGTACACTGAGTGGTTTGCAACCCCATCGAAATGCGATTATCTTTTAAAAAACCCTGGCTTTCACTAAAGGCTTGTGCAAGACCAGGATCTGTGTGTCCAGTGGAACCTGAGGAAGGAGAGGTTTGTGTGAGAGTCACTGTGCCTTCAGAAGCTGGAGATCCAGAGCTTAGCTTTATAGGTGACACAGATTGACTTCTGCTGCTTGCTGGTGAAAAATCTTCGGACAGGGACCGAGCTGGAGAGGGCGTTGAGGTACCTCCAACTGAGCCGGTTCCCATTGAGGAAGATGACCCGGCTGCTGCTGCTGCAGCACGTTGTGCACGTGCTAACTGGGCTTTTGCCTTGATGTCAGCTAGAGTGCGTGCACCGGTGCGACCGGGTCGAACGCTAGGGGGTGTCAACGGAACGGGAACGGGAGTCCTTGGAGATACCTGCTCAGTAGACGCAGGCGCAGAGAAAAGTCTTGACACTGGAATCTGCAAAGACAGAATTTGAGTGTTACTATGAAAGTTTAACTGAAGTTAGCATTTTAATATTAGGTTGCTTTGGGTGGTTGCCTCTACATTGCTATGTGGTTGCTAAAGGGCTCTGAGTGTTTTGTAGCATTTTAACATTTGAAAATTGCTACAGCATTCCTAGGTGATTGCTAGAGAGTTCTAGGTGGTTGTATACAAGTCTGACTGCTTAGAAAAGCGATGGCAAATCCTCTCCTTAACAAGTGAAACAATACAACAGCCACACCTAGATCATTCATATAGGTACTGTAGTACATATGACATGTAACATCATGTTCTACACTGGGTGTGACCAGATTAACATCAAAGGACACATTTTTAAATCATTGTACACGGAACGACCAATCACAACAGACTTGGCCAGGTGACCAACCAGAGCAGAGTAGGCTTATAGAAGAGAGCGGTTTGCAGACCTTAAGCTCAGAACTGCTTTGAACAAATCGTTTTGAAATCATTGTAAAATTATTCTAATATTAAATGCATATTTTGAAAAAAATTTCAATGGTTGTTGACCTTAAATGCATTTAAACACAATATTAGGACACCAACCAAGAGAGATAAGACATTCTACATCAGCAGGACTACATGCGTGTGTCGTGGTACTCTTGTGAATGTGCGTCAAAGACTGACACGGCAGAGAAGAATTGTGAATAAAGTCGTTATTTTTGTTTTCTTTGTGCACAAAAAGTATTCTGGTATCTTCAACATAAGGTTGATGCACTGATGTCACATGGACTTTTTTAACAATGTCCTTACTACGTTTCTAGACCTTGAACGTGGTAGTTGCGGTCAGAAAGCTCTCAGATTTCATTAAAAATATCTTCATTTGTGTTCCGAAGATAAATAAAGGTCTTATAGGTTTGGAACGACGTGAGGATGAGTAATTATGAAGGAATTTTCACTTTTGGGTGAACTATCCCTATAAGGCTCAGGGTTTCTTCAAAAGAAAGAAACCTGAAACTTACTTTGAGAGGAGGTACTCTCTGCTCTGCTTTTTCTTTAGCTGTCATTGTGGATGACGCTTCTAAAGAAGCGACACGGGGCTTCTTCTCTGTTCTGGGCTCTGTATCCTGTTCACTAGAGACTTTTCTTTTTAGAGGCTCAGATGTGACAGCAGTTACTGGGGATCCAGCTTTATTCCTTTCCATTACTGTTTGTTCAGCCTCACCAATGGGACTTTCATCTTTTGGGGTCTGCGTCTCCTTTCCTTTCAAACAGGTGACTGCTGCTTCCAAAGGAGATGCTGGGCTCTTACATGTGATCTCATTCTCCAGTGCTTTTTCGCTGCTAGGTTTGGGCTCCACTGCTTTTTGAACAGAGGACTCTGGAATCAGTTCTTCCTGTGCATCCTTTTTCATTTCTGAAGATAAATGTGATTGCTCTGGAGCAGAAGGTTTAACCGGCTCTTCAATTGGGGCATGTGTTACTGTTGATTTCACATCTCTGGACCTCAACTCCATGTGGATGACCCCTGCCACCGGGTTTACCTTCTGAGATTCTTTGACAGTCTCTGGCTTTTCTGATAGGACTATGCTTTTAGCTGGTTCAGGAACTTTCCTGTCTTCTGTTAGCTCTCTGGATTCCTCTATACTCAGTCCAGATCTGAAATTAAAAGCAAGTCGTCAGAGAATATTAGGAAAAAGGACCTCAAAAACAAAACATCACCTATAATACATTAAAGGAACACTCCTATGTTTTTGAAAATAGGCTAATTTTCCAACTCCCCTAGAGTTAAACAGATGAGTTTTACCATTTTTGAATCCATTCAGCCGATCTCCTGGTCTGCCGTTAGGACTTTTAGCATAGCTTAGCATAAATCACTGAATCTGATTAGACCATTAGCATCTCGTTCAAAAATAACCGTACCATGGGTGCAACAGGCGCAAATAACATTACGCAGCACCTGAAAATAGTCCCCCCTAACGTTCATCTGGGAATATAATGTGTGCCATTTCTGGCGTAATAATCAAGGAACCTTGATTATTACACCGGAATGAGAGTATAGTTCCTATCCATTTCAGCCTAGAAAATCACTACTTTTAATTTTCTGTCTTAGTACTGTCAGGATAGCCCCAAGGAAGAGACGAGAGGCGTGTGGATCCATATGCAGACTTTTATTAGCGATCAAACTCATAGTCAGGCAGGCACAGGGTCAACGGGAAACAAATGGGAGCAACACAGATAGTCCAAACAACAGTAATGTCTGAGCTGGGAATCGTGGCAGGCGGCTAGCAAAGGGAAAATCCAATAAGCAAAGCAAGGGGTCGGGAGGCTGGCGGAGAACGATCAAGAACGAGGAACAATGGAGTCGGAACCAGGGAAGACTGAGGAAAATGCTCGGAGATAACAGCTGGAGCTAGTTATGACTTCGCGAAGAAGTACGGAAATGAAGTTCTATTTATACAGGAAGTGATGGTGGGAGGTAGAGGTGAGAGGTGACGAACGGGGCATGAGAGAGGGGTTATGGGAAATGGAGTTTCTGAAGGGTCTGTGTAATGTCCAGGGTGGAGAGGTGGCTCCTTCTAAGGGCAAGAGGAGGGAGCCACAGCGATATAGTTCATGACAAGTACACGATGTAACTACAGAAGAGTCAAGTTTTAAATAGGAAAAATATAGAAAATATTTGGTCATTTTTGAATGATATGCTAATGGTCTAATCAGATTCAATGATGTATGCTAAGCTATGCTAAAAGTGCTACCGGCAGACCTGGATATCGGCTGAATGGATTCACAAACGGTAAAACTCATCTGTTTAACTCTAGGGGAGTTGGAAAATGAGCCTATTTTCAAAAAAGTGGAGTGTTCCTTTAAACTAGTGACCCACTAACCAATTTTCCATCAATTTTCAGGATTCACAGTGCCAAAATAGGGCATGGAAGGAGCATGCAATCCTGCTCCTAAAGGGCCACATTATGCTACAGTTTAGCACCAACCCTAATTAGTGTTCATTTCATTAAAGAAAACTGTGATGAAAATGTTTGTTAACAAGCTGTTTTTCCATGACTAAACTGAGACAATGACGAGACGACAATAAGGTCAATAAACTAAAATGTAACTATATCAACATGCTATATCACTGACGATAAAAAACGTGAATAAAATGTATTCCAAAAAATGAAACTTCTTTTTATTTTTGTCAAAAAAAAGGAGACAAAATATTATTGTGGACTGCTGCATACGCTTCTACTATGCGAGAGTTATGTGTGCAGTTGCCAGATATCAAAAGTTTAACTCCCCAAATCAGAACTTCTCTGTTAAATGGAAACATGTTATGCTCAGTGTTTTGCTTAATTTTGGCAATTTGGCAACCATGCACACATTCTCGCTCATCAATACAGAAGCGCAGGCGATGAACTGAAAACACTGACAAACAAGTAAGCTGGAGTTTAGCGATCACCATGTGAGATGTTCAGCTTGCTGACCCTTCTTTTTTCAATATTTCCATAAAGTCTGGTGGCTGACTTACTGTTCACCATAGTAGCTCTCAAAGAAATGCTCTTTCCAAAGCTCCACCTTCTTCTCCTTCTCGATTTCTTGCCGCATTCTCAGTCTTAGCTCTGGTGTGAATTCACCTGAGAACACAGTTTTACATAAGTCACACAAATATAAAGAATAAATTTGCTTATTAAAAGCACACAAAGTAACTTTTTCCACTGTTGCTTGTAAAGATTTTTTTTTATAGAAATGTATAGTTTGTTGAAAAATATTTTAAGGAACAGTTCACAGAAAAATGAAAATTCTGTCATTAATTACTCACCCTCATGACGTTTGTAAAACCTTTGTTGATCTTTAAAACACAAATTAAGATATTTATGATAAAATCCAAGAGCTATGCCAGTCTTCGACGTGCATTCAAAAGAGTACCACAACGCAATTTTAATGAAGTCCTCACTACCTTTCTGAGCCTTGAATGTGTCAGTTGCATTCCTGTCTATGCAGGATCAGAAAGCTCTCGGATTTCATAAAAAAAGTAATCTGTGTTCCAAAGACGAACACAGGTTTTATGGGTTTGGAACGACATGAGGGTGAGTAATTAATGACAACATTTTAATTTTTGGGTGAACTATCCCTTTAAATTTCCAGACCACTGCTGTTCAAGAGCAATGCAAATAAAACAAAAAATCTGGACAACAACTGACCCTCTGACAACCTCTCCTTCCAAGATTGTGCTGCTGATGTGAAGAATTCATTGTTCAAGGCAGAGCTGGTCACCTTCAATGCACCATCCATACTAGCCTGCAAAGTGTCATCAATAACAATCAGAGATTCATGATCCACAAAATCATACTGTATGTTTAACAGCACAGGGTTCTTCTGTCTTTCACTACCTGCTGGTCAACCTCTGGCAGCATCTTAAGAAGCCTTTGTTGACAATCTGTAGGCAGCAGAGAGAATGTGTGCTTGTTAATGAGCGCTCGCAGGTTGGTGTTGACAAGGATGGAATCTGGTGTCTCAACATCTATCTCGCACTTGGTACGCCTCAGTTGTCCTGAAAATCCAAGGTGGTGGGATCAGTTACGGCATCTCACGTGCTGACACAAATTGCATTGATCTGTGACGATACTCACTGGCACTGAGCCGACTGGAGCGCTGAGATACCTTACGGGCGCCAGTCGTGTGGCACGCATCTGCTTTGACAGAGGAGGATGAGCTGGAGGTAGAGTTTTGTGGACTGGCAGGGCAGCGCTCTGTTTGTTTCAGCTCCCAGGCTAGGGCAAACAGAGACATAAATAAAGTACCTGTCAACTCATCTAAAGTGTTTGCTTTAATTTGCTTAAAGAGAACCCTGGGTATTAAGACTTGTGTGGCTTAATATTACATAAATGATGTCTCTTACTAAAAACTGTAGTAGAAAACCCATTAAAGATTTAAGTTATTTGAAAAAATCCACATCATTTTTTTTTACATATTTTATCTATGGGGTGCCAATATTTCGATGACATCAAAAGGCAGCATTCTGTGAACCACTGGAGTTACCTGTTGCTATTTCTACCGCAACACAACTCAGAAAATAAAATACTGATACAATGCCACATTATGCAGGTTTCGGTTATAATGTTCAGTCAAAGGGCAACAGGAAAAGCAATGTAAGACTTCACTGCTTTCCTAGCAATAAGAAGAGGAGAAAAGAATGGTAAGATCACTTGTGGATGAATGAAACTTTCTAAAGATGCCTTTGAGTCTAAAAGAGCTTACAAATGGCAGAGACAAGAAATGCTAGATGCCGTCCTGGCAGGATGTAAACATGTTGACACTTGTCATTAAGCCACTGAAGGAATTTCTCGAAACCCTTGTGGGTATGGCATTTGTTATAGAGTGCTTTCACACCTGTAGATCGATTGCTTGGTTCCGAAACATGGATTAAAATTATTACAGTGTTGTATTTTATTCTTGGCGTGGTTTGCGTTCACACTGCAAAGTTTCTAAACGGACCAAATTTGTTAATACAAGTCATGCGAGAGTAAACTGTCCTCTCAGTGGTCAAAGTTCCATGGTTTATTTTCCGGGATTCAGCTCATAGCTGTCATCCATCAGGATGGAGCGACACAGTTTTGCGGGCTTTTTATTGTAACGCGTCCAGGATTCGTTAAGGAAAACATTTTTAAAATGCACCTACAAGAAGAGCAACATTATAATATGAAAAGGCACGCCGTTATTTTGAATGTCGAGGACGTGTTCATCCACTTATATTCACAGTTTAATTTTAAGAGTTAGCGTTATTGGCAAAACAACAAAGCTACACGGAACTGTAATAACCCATTATACATTGTGATAAAGCCTGGTTCATTGGTCTGTTGGATCGGATGGCGTTCTCACCACAAACCAACCGCTCCAGGGTTCGTTTGAAAGCGTGCCGAGACCACCTCTTCAGGGAGGTCTCTGTACACTTGTTTGGTCCGCTTTTGGTGCGCACCCGAGTGCGATTGCTGCATTCTCACCTGCCCAAAAGAACTGCACCAAGAGGGTAAACGAACTGTAGTGCGATTCAATCGAACTAAATAAGGCAGGTTTGAATCACCACCTGTAAGCTCTTTCATGAGGCTCTTTTATGAGGTTCATGCGGTTATGGTATCAGTATAGTGCGCTAGTAGCTCACCAAGTGCAACCATTTCACGTCATCAAAATAATGGCACCCCCCACATGTATAAAACGATGTTGATTTTTTAAATAATGTAAATCTTTCATGGGTTTCCTAATACATATTTCAGTAAGAGACATCATTCACATTTTATTAAGCCATACACGTCTTAACATCTGGGGTTCCTTTTAAAATTCACAACAAAAAAATTGTAACATTAAATGCTGTACATACAGGATTTGGAGGAGTCGTGAGCCATTTCTTTGACAGTCTTAAGGAGCAGTCGTGGGCTGGAGGTGTTGGGGATTCCACACTGCCGCCGCTGATTCCTCTGCTGCTGCTGTTTCAGTGCCTATAAAAGAAGCACAGCAAAAACTCAAACCCCATAAACCCACCTGTTACATAACATAGGTTACTGTTACATTTCAAACAGAGAGCACACAGGGCTCAAGATTTAACCCTTTAACTGTAAAGGGAGGCCTAAGTTTACCATATTACAAAAAAATCCTAATCTAATCTTAAACAAACTACAGGTGCTGGTCATATAATTAGAATATCATCAAAAAGTTTATTTATTTCACTAATTACATTAAAAAAGTGAAACTTGTATATTATATTAATTCATTACACACAGACTGATATATTTCAAATGTTTATTTCTTTTAATTTTGATGATTATAACTGACAACTAATGGAAATCCCAAATTCAGTATCTCAGAAAATTTAAATATTGTGAAAAGGTTCAATATTGAAGACACCTGGTGCCACACTCTAATCAGCTAATTAACTCAAAACACCTGCAAAGGCCTTTAAATGGTCTCTCAGTCTAGTTCTGTAGGCTACACAGGGAAGACTGCTGACTTGACAGTTGTCCAAAAGACGACCACTGACACCTTGCACAAGGAGGGCAAGCACATTAATAGAGAGGCGAAGGGAAGGAAAAGATGTGGTAGAAAAAAGTGTACAAGCAATAGGGTTAACCGCAGCCTGGAGAGGATTGTGAAACAAAACCCATTCAAAAATGTGGGGGAGATTCACAAAGAGTGGACTGCAGCTGGAGTCAGTGCTTCAAGAAACACTACGCACAGACGTATGCAAGACATGGGTTTCAGCTGTCGCATTCCTTGTGTCAAGCCACTCTTGAACAACAGACAGCGTCAGAAGCGTCTCGCCTTTGCTAAAGACAAAAAAGGACTGGACTGCTGTTGAGTGGTCCAAAGTTATGTTCTCTGATTAAAGTAAATTTTGTATTTCCTTTGGAAATCAGGGTCCCAGAGTCTGGAGGAAGAGAGGAGAGGCACAGAATCCACGTTGCTTGAGGTCCAGTGTAAAGTTTCCACAGTCAGTGATGGTTTGGGGTGCCATGTCATCTGCTGGTGTCGGTCCACTGTGTTTTCTGAGGTCCAAGGTCAACGCAGCCGTATACCAGGATGTCTTAGAGCACTTCATGCTTTCTGCTGCTGACCAACTTTATGGAGATGCAGATTTCATTTTCCAACAGGACTTGGTACCTGCACACAGTGCCAAAGCTACCAGTACCTGGTTTAAGGACCATGGCATCCCCGTTCTTAATTGGCCAGCAAACTCGCCTGACCTTAGCCCCATAGAAAATCTATGGGGTATTGTGAAGAGGAAGATGCGATATGCCAGACCCAACAATGCAGAAGAGCTGAAGGCCACTATCAGAGCAACCTGGGCTCTCATAACACCTGAACAGTGCCACAGACTGATCGACTCCATGCCACGCTGCAGTAATTCAGGCAGAAGGAGCCCCAACTAAGTATTGAGTGCTGTACATGCTCATACTTTTCATGTTCGTACTTTTCAGTTGGCCAAGATTTCTAAAAATCCTTTCTTTGTATCGATCTTAAGTAATATTCTAATTTTCTGAGATACTGAATTTGGGATTTCCATTAGTTGTCAGTTATAATCATCAAAATTAAAAGAAATAAACATTTGAAATATATCAGTCTGTGTGTAATGAATGAATATAATACACAAGTTTCACTTTCTGAATGGAATTAGTGAAATAAATCAACTTTTTGATGACATTCTAATTATATGACCAGCACCTGTATATATCGTTGGAAAGGTCTAAGACTCCTAAATAATTTTACCACTGTTTCATGTTATAAATTATGTAGAAAAAGTACTAGATTAATTTATGACAAGAGTGCACCTCAAAAATCTACATCATAACAGGAGTTCTGACCTTTGCCTTTTTCCCTATCACGCTTTAGAAATAATAACAAAACTGAAAACTTAAAATCCACCCTTAAAAATTCCTCCTTTGAAAACCATTTTAAAACAGACATTGCATTACCATGGAAAACGTACATCAAAATCATATTACAAATGTTTTCGTTCATGAATTATAGAAAAAATAAGTTTGGAAAAGTGCATATTCACGTCTATGTTCAAAAATGGAAGTGACAGTTAAAGGGTTAAACCAGCCAACAGTATGAATTTATACAATTTATATTGTGTAACAGCAGAATTGTGTAATTCGATAAAGATTTTAATATATTATGGTAGATATATCGATGTGGCATCAGTAATGCTTTACTCTACTTATACATGAGAGCAACAACAAAAAAAGTAACTTCTGTTTTAAATTCAGTTTGACCTGTAACTAATTATTTTAATTTTATCATTAATTCAGTTCCAATCACAAAAAATACAATAACACTGTCATGTGTGCTTTGTGTCTGTCCTTGGACTCTAATGTTGAAGTTTTTTTCTGCCTTCACTTCCTGAGTTTAGTTCCTGTTTCCTTGATCTGCTTGTTTGTTTCTATAGTTACCCCTGTGGGTGTTTCTATGACAACTGGCCACAAATACAATGTGATTAATTACCCTTTCATTTGTTTTAATTCACTGATTTTAATTCACTGATTTCTGTTATTAATTACTCACCCTCACGTTATTCCAAACCTTCCATGAACCTGTTCGTTCATCTTTGGAACACAAATTAAGATATTTTTGATGAAATCCAAGAGCTTTCTGACCCTGCATAGACAGCAATGCAACTACCAAATTCAATCCCAGAAATGTAGTAAGTACATCATTAAAATAGTTTATGTGAGATCATAACTATTTTATGAAGGAATACTTTTTGTGCACAGAGAAAACAAAACATTTTCTCGTAGCTTCATAGCATTACGGTTGAACCACTGATGTCATATAAACAATTTTTTAATGATGTCCTTACTAACTTTTCTGAGCCTTAAACGTGTCAGGGTCAGAAAGCTCTTGGATTTGATCAAGAATATATCTTAATTTGTGCTCTGAAGGTGAATGAAGGTCTTACGGTTTTGGAACGACATGAGGGTTTAACAAAAACTACCGTAATGTGATATATTTTTCTAAAATATAGCAAGACCCTTATGTTACAGTAATTATTATTTATAACTTAGTAACTAAGCAGAAATAATACGTGTAAATGGCGGTACCTGTTTGAGGGCCTTCTTGCTGTGTTTCTGTGATGGGGAAATAAGTTTGCTGCTGGAGACTGACGGAGATGAACAGCGAGACTGTGGTGAGGATGGCTGAGATTGCAGTTTTGCTGGCACTGAGAAAGGGAGGTAAGGAAATATTTGCACATCAACACCACAAACACATTTATACTCAAGGGGATTTTGGATACAGACACACAACCAGTTTGCAAACCAAACACATTGAAAAGTTTCACTAACTTATTGAGATAAAAATCTTACGTATTCTGTTAGTGCATTATTTCCTGCAAGATGAATTGAGGTAAGACCTGCGTTTGTTTACTCAGCTTCACTCTACTCTCACATATACTGTATATGAGGAAGTGGTATCAAAAAAAAAAAGCTGAATTTCCTGTTTAAAGGGTGTTTTGCATTCAAGGATTATTTTGACTTGAACTAGGCACAAACTAAGATGTGAGGTCATTCATCGTTTATACATATCATACAGTCAGCGTATGAGTTGCGTTTTCATGGTTCGGAATGTAACATAGCCCATCCCACAACACATGGCATGCGTCATGATAACAGTGATTTAACTGAACTACAATTTGTTTTGTCAAATTATTAATTTAATGATATGTTAGCCACCTGCTTTTTGTGTAGATATTGTTTAAAATAACTTAAATTTAAAAATACACCCTGTGTATGTCTTATTCACTATTGTTAAATTATTGTTACCATTATACGCTCCTATATATAGATAATTGGCATTGTCCATTGTTCTTTAAAAATCATAATAATCAACTTCTAATTAATACATGAAGCTATTTTTACATTGTGTGGATGTTACAGACTGGCATAACACAATACACCATCTAAAAAACTTTTGGACAAAGCTTTAAAAAATGTTCTACTAAATAACTACGAGAAATTTCAAGAGGCAAAACCATAACAAGCCATAAATTATATTTTATTTAATTATAAATATTAAAATGTATGGGTGTTTAATTATAAAAAGCAACCTAAACCTAAACCTAAATATCCAGTACAGTATGTCAGCTGTTAAACATGAATATTTTAATATATTTGTTAACAAATATTTAACTGCTGTTCAAAACTTTTGGGTTAGTATGACGTTTTTGTTTAAAGTTTGTTTAAAGCTGTTCTTTTAAACTTCTACTCTTAAAAAAAAAATTGCACCATGATTTCCACAAAAAATATCAAGCAAACTGTTTTCAACATGAATATACATAAATAATAAAAATGTTTTTTGAACAGCTAATCAGCATATTAGAATGGTTTCTGAAGCATCATGTGACACTAACGACAACTTTGTCATCCCAGGAATAAATTACATTTGAAAGTATATTAAAATAGAAACCAATGAATTTGAATTGTAAAACTATTTCACAATTATACAGTTTTTACTGTATTTTTGTACAAATAAACGCAGTCTTGGTGAGCAAAAGCGACTTATTCAAAGGCTTAAAAAAATTCCAACCCACAACATTTGAATGATGGTGTATACTGCACTTAAATTAAGAAATCATATGTTTAAATAAATATGTTACAACACTTCTCTTCTCTGTATGCAATACACTGTTCTATTTGGACACTAGGGGTGCAAAAATGACACTCCAGCTCTAAATACGGCTATTAAGAATATAGGTATTCATTAAATGCGGTACCTCTCCTCTTCCACCTTCCTCTGCGTCCATCTTTGCTGTAGGTAGTGGTGCTGGTATTTTCTGTGCATCTGGTATCAGACATGTTATCACTGCTGTCCTCTGAAGCATCTTCTGACATGTCCTTCACCACATCTCCAATGTCCTTCTGCTCACATACAAACACAAACCATACGCATTACATGCCAAATACTAATTTCCATTAAACAGCTAATTTGCATCTGATCAAACAGATAATGTTAATTAGTTCATTTAATAGACCATTTGGAATATGTACAGCATAAATATACACAAATCTGATATACAGTATCTCACAGAAGTGAGTACCCCCCTTACACTTTTGTAAATATTTTATTATACTTTTCATGTGACAACACTGAAGAAATCACACTTTGCTACAATGTAAACAGGGATTGAAATTAACTTTTTTACTCACCAGACCATTTGGCTACTACATTTTTAAGTTACCAGCCATTCATAACTTCTACTAGCCAAAAAAAAAAAAAAAAACAGAAACAGAAATAAACCAACAGTTTGAGGCTGCCTACACTGGACGTGATAAAGCAACTGTTGCAAATCATTATGACATATTATTGACAAAAATAATATCTCAATATTTTCTTGGATTGTATCGATAAATGTTTACTTTGCTGAGTGTGTTATTGTGCTAATATCTTAAGGACTACTGTGTACAGCTGACTCCTAAAGTTTTTGATATTCTATATATTCTACATGGTCAGTTCACAGCAGTGATGTACATTAATATTTTACAATAAGTTTAAATGGATTTTTACCTTTTATGGGTATTTTTACCATTTTTCTAAAAGTGTGCATCATCTTTTGAGTCAAATTCTTACATTTAATCAGTCAATTATAATAATAATATATTTAGGGTTTTACTAAACAAATGAAATTACTATAAACAAAATTCATCTTTGCAGAAGTTGCATATGAAGTGGCATTTAGATGTATTTAACCTGCAGTTACAAATGCATAAATAAAAGCATAAACATTAAATACTGATATTTGAAATTAGTTAAAAAATTAAAAGATACTTTAAATGTGAAACAAAAACCGCCAGTAGCAACAATAAACTCTTAAGTGAGTCATTGCAATTGATCAGAATCATTTAAATGGCTGATTCATTCAGGAACTAATTCGCGAAATAAAGCAAAAACAGCCAATATGATGTTTAAAACGTAAATTTCTTGCTGTTAACTTATTGTTTATTAAACTGCTATATGAAATCAATAGCACATTTGTAACCATGCTAATTTTTAAGAAATAAAAAACGGCACTCTTCATGTGATATTGATTAACTATATAAAATGATATAAATATATACATTTTCTGCTCTCTCACCTTAAATTATGTAAACATTCTAATGCATATTAATAGACTCAATCATGCAGTGAAAGAACAGTCTAAATGCATATATGCGCACTAAGTTAGTCTAACCAGACTTCATCACGTATTCGCGAATGCCTTTACTCTGTGTTTTGTTTGGTTTTTGCAATATACTCCATAATGTCATGATGTCTCACTAGCATGAACTTCCCTAAGAAATTAATCAGTGAGCATAACTTACGAAAAGTAGCCGCCAAACTGGCTAGTGATTTGACAGCGTCACCCGTCACAGCTGGTTTTTACCCAAATTTGGCGGGTTGGCAGGTGTTAATTTCAAACCCTGAATGTAAAGTAGTGAGTGTACAGCTTGTATAACAGTGTAAATTTGCTGTAAATTTCCCCTCATAAAAACTCAACACACAGCAATTAATTTCTAAACTGCTGGCCACAATTGTGAGTACACCCCTAAGTGAAAATGTCCAAATTGGGCCCAAAGTGTCAATAGTTTGTGTGGCCACCATTATTTTTTAGCACTGCCTTAACCGTCTTGGGCATGGAGTTCACCAGAGCTTCACAGATTGCCACTGGAGTCCTCTTCCACTCCTCCATGATGACATCACAGAGCTGGTGGATGTTAGAGACCTTGTGCTCCTCCATCTTCCATTTGAGGATGCCCCACAGATGCTCAATAGGGTTTAGGTCTGGAAACATGATTAGCCAGTCCATCGACTTTACTCTCAGCTTCTTTAGCAAGGCAGTGGTCGTCTTGGGGTCGTTATCATGTCGGAATAGGCCCAGTCTCCGAAGGGAGGGGATCATGCTCAGCTTCAGTATATCAGTCAAGAGTATGTGAGCGGAGTGGAGCGGCAACAATTTCCCCTCCGCGCTCAGAGTATTTTACTAATCACTCCGCTCCAGCTCCGCTCCGGGTTCAGCATTTCCCGCTCCACTCCTCGCTCAGTGATATTAGAAACACCACTCCGCCTTCGCTCCGCGTCTAAAGTATTTCAGTATGTTAAAAATATTACAGTTCTGTTCATAACGAATATTAAAAGAAAAAAATAACTGGAGAGTTTTAAGGTGGCTTATTGGAACACTAGTTAGATACCACATACCAAGTTAACAACATGGTTTTAAGCATTAAAAGGTAACTGCTGCTTTGTGCAGTGCAAAGTTTGTGATAAAAATAACAGTACGTTTTCATTAGTTACTTTACCTACGGATCGCTGCATTTCTTACAGATGAAATTGCATGTAAGATTACATTTGTTTCAATGTCGTGGATGAGGGTATACGTTTTATCAGGCGGCTTTGCGTATATATACCCCCTTCTAATACGATGCGCTCTGATGCGCATCATTCAATGGTGTCCCGCATTAGCCAAAATCACAACTGTCCACCATACCCTGTCATATGTGAATAAATGCAAATATTCACTAAAACACCCAGTAAAGATAGTGATGCGGTCAGAATCATGGCGCAGGCTTGCTTTGAAATATGTTTGATGATTGTGCCTGATCCACCCGCGCCCGCTCTGTCTCCCGCACCGCAGACGCTGCCTGTTCGTAAGAGCTTGTGGGGGGAGGCGCGTGAGTGGAAAAAGTAATAATTATTATTGATTACTACTTTGAATCAGTTTATAATAACGAAAATGAAACACAAATAAAAAGAAGCAGGTTTTTACGATCAGAAATTTCTTAAACCGGTAAAGGATCCAGTAAAAGAATGAGTTCAAATGGTAAGTTCAGAACGGCACTAACAGAGAAAACTCTACCGATTTCATTAGAGATTGCGGAGAGTCACATCGGGTGGTTGGGGAGTTTGAGCGACCAATCTCTATCAAGCTACAGATAAATATGTTTAACGTGAATTCTTGCTCAATACGCAGTTATATTGTGGGCAGTTGACAGGAATAGTACTTGTGATGGAGCGATGGGGGACTTTTTAAAAATCCGCTCCTCCCTTCATCCAAAATCAGCCCGCTCTACTCCGCACTCCGCTCCGCTCACATACTCTGATCACAGTACATGTTGGCATTCATGGTTCCCTCAATGAACTGTAGCTCCCCAGTGCCAGCAGCATTCATGCAGCCCCAGACCATGACACTCCCACCACCATGCTTGACTGTAGGCAAGACACACTTGACTTTGTACTCCACACCTGGTTGCCACCACAAGCTTGACACCATCTGAACCAAACAAGTTTATCTCAGTATCATCAGACCACAGAACATGGTTCCAGTAATCAGCAAACTGTTTGCGGGCTTTCTTGTGCATCATCTTTAGAAGAGGCTTCCTTCTTGGATGACAGCCATGCAGACCAATTTGATGCAGTGTGCAGCGTATGGTCTGAGCACTGACAGGCTGACGCCCCACCGCTTCAACCTCTGCAGCAATGCTGGCAGCACTCATACGTCTATTTCCCAAACACAACCTCTGGATATGACGCTGAGCATGTGCATTCAACTTCTTTGGTCTACCCTGGCGAGGCCTGTTCTAAGTGGAACCTGTCCTGTTAAACCGCTGTATGGTCTTAGGGACCATTCACACAGAATGCGTCTTTGCATCTAAAAACGTGAGATGCAGCACTTAGGAATGGTTTAAAAAAAGAGCAGCATAGAATGTGAGGGTCTCGAGACGTGCTTTTGAGACGTGATGTTGTCATGCCAACTTGCTAATGTAAACAGAAGCTCGCAACGCTTGCCCTGCCTTTGAGTTCTTCTGATTGGTCCACTGCTTTGGAACTGACATTGATGAGCGGCGCTGTGTGTAAAAGTTGAAATTCTTTTAACTTGACACGGCGTCCTAAAAACGTGGCGCTCCTGTCCGAGGTACTCACTTTTGTGGCCAGCGGTTTAGACATTAATGGCTGTGTGTTGAGTTATTTTGAGGGGACAGCAAATTTACACTGTTATACAAGCTGTACACTCACTACTTTACATTGTAGCAAAGTGTAATTTCTTCAGTGTTGTCATGTGAAAAGATATAAGAAAATATTTACAAAATCTTCTGTGATATACTGTATATGGCGCAATTTGGTCACAGCGACTCTCTGATTGGATACATTTTCTTACAGCATTATGGGTAATGTTGTTTTTCCACAACAAATTCTGCAGTCAAACATGACTATTTTAAAAAATAAGTTGAAATAATGTGAATAGATGACTTTAACAAAAGCATATATCATCAAGTAATAACTTTGGAGCTCACAACAGGCCAGGTTTACAAGTTATCGTTAAAATCAACTTTTCTTATGGGGAAAATGAATGTAGTCTTTATTTCCAGAACCCAACTGTTGCACTCTGTATATTTTCTGAAAACTGAATCTATGATTGTAGTGATGAAATCATCATGTTTAGCTACAGGAACTATGCTCAGGTAAGAAACATTTATTCTATGAAAGCTGTAGCGAGATTCTGGTTCTGGTTAAGTATGTTTACCTTCAGTGTATAGACTCCCATTCTACCGGGGACCTTGTAGAAGATCCCTTCCTCTCCGCGTGAGTTTGTATGAAGCATGGCATTGAGACAGGCAAGAGGCGACGTCCCACTGAAAAATGAAAAAACAAATAAAAAAAATAAATAAATAAATCTGCTGATTAAATCAATCACACAACTGAAAAGCTGCAACAAAGATCACAGTTCATTGGTTGACTTCCAGATATTTGTGCATGTGTCAATGTAAATGTAAATGAAGTAAAATTGTTTGATATAAAAATAATCAAAACATGCTACATTACTAGAAGTATGAAAGACTGAATATAAATAAAATAACCAAAACATTAATCTGGGCATAAAAAAAACATAAAAACAGTGTCATTTGTTACCTCTTTTATTTCTAATTGTGCAACAAAATATAAAATATGCTTAAATTAAATTACTTTACTGCAAACTACTACAAACATTTTAGATAATATTTTGGGCTGTGAAACATTGAATCGCGATAAATCGCATTCAAAATAAAAGTCTGTTTGTACATAATATATTTGTGTATTGCGTATATTTATTATGTATATATAAATACACACACACATGCATGTATATATTTTAAAACTATTTATACGTGTGTGTGTGTGTGTGTGTGTGTATATATATATATATATATAATATAGATTACATATACATATTTTAAATATAATTAAAATATAAATATTTGACATATATATAAACATATACTTTATAAATATAAAGTATAGAAATATACATAATTTTTTATGTATGTATGTGTGTGTAAATATATATACATAATAAATATACACAGTACACACACGTTATGTACACAAACTTTTATTTTGGATGTGATTAATCATGATTAATTGTGATTAATCATTCAACAACCCTAATATTTTGATATGCATCCTTTGCTACTGACTGAGGAGAAATTAACAGTACAATACATACACAAACATTAAAATTCAGTACTTTAAAACATAATACTTTATTCAGGAAGCTTTTAGGGTTTGTAATACAAAAAGAAATAAATGTATAACCAAGAATTGTAAAAAGTCTACCGGTCAAAATTATTAGCCCTCTGATGTTAGTAGTCAATATTGTATCCCTTTTGCTTGATAACAGCCTTTAGTCGTTTGCTGTAGTTCTCAACAAGTTACTAGCATGTCTCCTGAGGAATGACAGCCCATTCTTCCTTAGCAAATCTCTCAAGCTCTTCCAGATTTGTTGGTCTTCTGGCACAAACTCTGGACTTTAGTGTGCCCACCAGATTTTCTATTGGATTCAAGTCTGGGCTTTGTGCAGGCCAGTCAAGTACACTCACTTTGCTCATTTGGAGGTATTTCTTCACCAGAAGTGAGGTATGCTTTGGGTCGTTATCATGCTGGAAGACAAAATGTCGACCTAAACCAAGTTTTCTTGCAGACTGTCTGAGGTTGTCTTTCAAAATCTTCTTATAGTCTTCCTTTTTCATGTTTCCTTCAACCCTGACGAGATTCCCAGTTCCAAACGCACTGAAACATCCCCACAGCATTATACTCCCACCACCATGTTTCACTGTGGCAATGGTGTTCTTGGGGTTGAATGCCTCTCCCTTCTTTCTCCAAACATAGGCAACATCTCCATGGCCAAAAAGCTCTAGTTTTGTCTCATCTGACCTAAGGACATGTTTCCAGTATGCATCACATTCCCCCAGGTTGTCCTTCGCAAACTTCATTCTAGCTTGGAGGTGTCTCTTCTTCAGAAGTGGAGTCTTTCTTGGTCGACAACCTTGTAGTTCATTCCTGTGCAGGGCTCTAGTGACTGTCTTCGTTGAGACATCAATTCCAGACTTGGCTAGGTCATTCACTAATGTCTTGGCAGTTGTTCTTGGGTCTTTAAAAACCTCTCTCACTAGTTTTCTTTCCAAGTTTTTGAAATCTTTCACTTCCTGCCTCCGCCCATCTTGTTCTCCACTGTGTTGGCCTCTTTAAACTTCTTGATAAAGCAACTCACTGCAGTTCTTCACACTTGAAAACGCTTTGATAAACGTGTGTATCCTTCTCCATCTTTATGAGCATTAACAATTCTTTCTCTCAAGTCCAAACTAATTTCTTTTGTCTTTGCCATGATGACAGTGCATATTATTTTACTAGTTGTTTCGCAAGATACTAATCCTCAGCTTAAAGAGCAATTTAAAGGCTTAACTAGGTTAATTAGGTTAATCAGGCAAATTAGGTTAATTTGGCAAGTCATTGGATAACAGTGGTTTGTTCTATAGCTAATCAAACTAATAATTTCTTAAGGGGGCTAATAATATTGACCTTAGCAGTTTTTTATTTATTTTATTCAAGCAACTATAAGAAATCAGACTTTCTCTAGAAGAAAAAAAAGGAAATAATGTGAAAACATTCTCTTGCTCTGTTAAACATTACTTAGGAAATATTCTAAAAAAAATGTTACATTTCACAGGGGGACTAATAATTTTGTATAATATAGCTAATATATATATATATATTATAATGTTTCTATTTAGTTTAATTTAATTTTTTTTGGTTCAATTTTAGTTATTCTGTTCTGTTTATTAGTTTTTAGTACTACTTAGGTTGATATACTTTTTTAATTCAGTTTTAGTTTTAGACAGTTCAGTTTTAGTTTTTATTAACTTGCGGTTAGTGATTCAGTGCTTAAACTTAATTATAAATTACATAAATATATTTCAGTTAGTTGTCAATGTAAAATTTAGAATTTTCAGTTTTGCATCCAACTTATATTTTATTTTATGCCAGCTTTATTCCAATGAAAAAAAAAGATTTGTTCTAAGAGAGTTCTATTTTCAAAAAATGAATTTTAGTCTATAACAAAATAGATCGCAATGATAAAAAAACAGGTTTAAGGAGGTTAAAACACATTTAGTATGTAGCTATTATGTAGCATCTTTCAACAGAGCACAACAAGCCACTAGCCATTTCTGAGGACAAGCACTATGGTCAAAGCCACGGCCGTTAGGTCCTCGCTCTTCAGAGCCCCTTTGCATGCTGTGTCAACTGGGGACATGTTAATAACATGCATAGGGATTGGCTAATGGATTTCAGTTAGTTGGGGGGGAGAGTGAACTACTGTATAATCTTACCTTCTGGAAGACAACAGAGAAATGAAACAAAACAAAAAGAGATGTGATAATTAGATATGTAATAAACCAATAAAGAAAAACAAACAAAAAAATGTATATGATGTGGTACAGTTCAGGGGTGATCAAGTGTGTGATAAAGAAATGGCTGCTTTAATAAAAAAAAAAAATACTCACCTTATTTCCTTAAGCCTTTCTTTCTGAATCACTTGCAGGATTTCTTTATGACTCATCGGTGTGTTGGGGTACTTCTCAAGCACCTGTGAACAGTATTACAGGAATAAGTGAACAATTCAGCAATGACTCACACCATACCAGCAGCCGCAGAGAAAGGATGAGATCTGATGGTCAGTCCACAAGGAGGTTTGGTTACACAGTAATGCCTTCTATCATTAGTTGACCTCAGCGAAGCAGACAGCCCTCTCTGTGCAACTGACCTACTTCTGACTGGGTCAGAGAAATGTGTTAGTTTGAATGAGGTACTTTTAGTTTAGTTTGGGAAATGCAAACGGACTGCAGACATTCCAAGTAATCTGTGGCTTTTAGCCACACATGAAGTCAGCTGCTGGATGGAGGCCCAAGAACTGCTTCAGCCCTGCTGTGTCATACCGACGATGTGTTACCACACATCCTGCATTCATTTCAGTCATTTGTTACTTTGGTCAGGAAAGTACATGTATTCATCCATGCTTTTGCTTACATGAAACCTAGTTTCTTAGACAAAAGTCACATAGAGTGACACCATACGTGTTATTTCAGTGATCACTGATTTTCAGTTTAAAGTTTTAGTTATTAGGGGCCAAGCACCGAAGGTGCAGAGGCACCTATTGTTGAGTCAAATGGACACCAAAATTCAAAAATCGTAAATTTTAGTTTTTTCCGTTATTTTTAACTGTTAACTTTTTGTTTTTCTAACTCGTCCTAGATGGTTTGTCTGATTTTCACCACAATTGGCTTACATCATCTTCAGACCATGCTGGCAAAAAGTTCAAGTTCAAAATTCAAGTCATTTCATCCAACCGTTCTTGAATAACACGCAAACAAATTCTACAAAAAGCGCGCAAAATGGATGTGAGGCTATATCTCCGCAATGGTTTGCCATATTGAGACCATACTTGTTGTTTTAATTATAATTATTGTTTATTATAACAAGCATGACCTAAGTATACCTGCAGTGTTTCAGTGCAGTGCCCCCTAGTGGTCAGGAGATACCAAAAATGGTTACTTTAGCTTTTAACTTCTGAATGGTTTGGCCAAAAATCATGATACTGGTCTCTTTAGATTCGGTGCATCATGCCAAGTCGAATGATACCCAATTTCCCCATGTAACTTATTCCTTGCCGAGTCCAGTGATACCAAACAAGCCAGGTTTTGCCTTATGGTTTGTGCAATGTTGCATTTTAGCGCTTAAAAAACATTTGCCATCGGTAAATCTCTTCAAAAGAAAATGAGATATTTTCACCAAATTTGACACACACATATGTATGGGTACACTCTAAGGACACATAAAGAATTTGGTGAAATTGCCATTGACTACAATAGAGTATTATGATATAAGATGCTACATTTTTACCACTGCTTTGGTGTGCTATTACAAAAACTTGTATGTATCATCGAAACGTGACCTGAAAGTTCTCAAAACGTTTTGAGACAGTGCCACCTTGTGGGCAAAATTGATAACCGATTAAATCATATTATGTTTTTCATAATCATGTTTTTATGATTTTTCACCCATTTTGACTCATTGCTGTAGTTGGTCTGATGCTTCCCTTCCTTAGTGCTTGGTCCCATAATTGCTACTTGCAGCTATATTTTTGTTGTGTTTTTGTGTTTTAAGTTTTTTATGTTTTAACTTTTAGTTATTTTAGTAGCTCAATTAATAATTAAATGAAAATAAGAAATGTTGGCTTTGGCAACCATCTGAAATAAAATAAGTTTAGTTTTTTTTTAATGTTTTATTTCATTTCAAGCGATGACTCTTTAGCAATAATAACCCTGGTGTTTCACCATCTGCAGTTAAATGATGTCAGACTGTTTCTCAGAAACAGCTTTTTCTCAGACTTTTTTGCTCAACAGGCGAGTTCACACAAGTGTCCTAATAGAAATTAAAAGAAAGGCATTTTAATAAGGTTTGATATTTGTTATATAATGCAAAGACATGCATGCACGCATAAAGATTCTAGGTATCCTTTGTGGCCACTGTATTGTTTGTTTTGTTAAGTTTTATTACAGTAAAGTATATTATAATATGTAAGAAATATATAAACACATGCACATCTGTAGTTTCCCCATTAGCCTCTTTTGTAATACATCAGTTTGAATGAAAACCAGTGCCCACCAGTGACAGCTATTAGTCTGCATGCTTTTTTTTTTTTACTAATAATGGAAAGTCTGACTCATTTCCTCAATTAGTATATATTTTGTAGGCACGTACGGTTTATTCATTTTTTTTTTCAATTGAAGCCACAATGAGATGGAAGTAGTGACAGATCTTTTGTTCTGTATTGTAATTTACGTCCTAAGGCAATGGATTATTGAAAAAGAAAAACCAAGTGGCCACTTGGTACGGCTTGGTACTGACCTAAAGAAAATATTTCACATAAAAGACGTTTACACATAGTCCACAAGAGGAAATAATAGTTGAATTTATAAAAATGACCCTGTTCAAAAGTTTACATACACTAGATTCTTAATACTGTATTGTTGCCAGAATGACCCTAAATGAAACTAAATGAAATGAAAAAATATGATACTAAATTAGGCCAAAAAAATTACACATTATCATTATGTTCAGAAGTTTAAAAAAAGTTTGTTTTTCCTTCTGATGCATCAGTGAGCATCTGAACTTTCTGTAATAGTTGCATATGAGTCCCTCAGTTGTCCTAAAAAGTGTAAAAAAATGGATCTAAAAATCAAACAGTCATTGTTGGAAAGGGTTCAATACACCAAATGCTGAAGAACAAAACAATGAACAACTCATGATTAACTATCACTAAACGAAAAACAACAACAACAACAAAAAAAACCACAGCCGTGGATCTTTCAGGTAACATCACATGTGTATGTAAATTTTTGAATAGGGTCATTTTTATAAATTCAACTATTATTTTCTCCTGTGGACTATATGTAAACATCTTTTATATGAAATATCTTATTCAGGTCAGTACTAAATGAAAAAAGAACATTTAAAAAACTTATTTTGGTAAAATAATTAACATTTTGCAGATTCTGGAAAGTTTATGTAAACTTTTGACCTCAACTGTATATGCATATATTTGTTGACTGGATGTTAAGATGTGGGTGCTTCCAAAGACTATAGAATACCCAAGACGTGTCACTCGTATAGTTTTGAATGGGGAAAAAATGCAATGCTCATTATGGCTGCGAAGCCCTGCCTTCTTAATGAAAGAGCCAATCGTTGCTGTTAGAATTCTCGGTTGCTATAGAAACAATCAGCGTTCTAAGACATGAGCTCAGTACTGCCAAAGCCCCTTTAAGGCATGTCATTCCACTCGGCGGCCATCTTTGAAACGCCTCTCGGGCATGCAAGTGCAGCTCCTATCTCTTTGAATGGGAAAACACCAAATTCTCCAAAACTGTTTATGATTAAATTTCATATTTGAAATCACTAATGAAATCTGACAAGAACCGCCTCATAAATACGGTTCATTGTGCTTTAATAGAGTTAAAAAACACTTATTTGTCAGGCTAGATCAGCCAGTGCGCATGCGCAGTACTGAGCGCACGTCTGCGCGGACTGTTTCTATAGCAACTGGGACTTCTAACGGCAGCTGCAGTGATGCGCTGACTGTACTAATCAACGATTGGCTCTTTCATTAAGAAGGCGGGGCTTTGCGGCCATAATGAGCGTTGCATTTTCCCCCATTCAAAACTACACGAGTGACACATCTTGGGTATTCTATAGTCTTTGGTACTGCGCATGCGCACTGGCTGATCTAGCCTGAAAAATAAGCATTTTTTTAATGCTATTGGAGCACAAGGAACCATATTCATGAGGGAGTTCTTGTCAGATTTCATTGGTGATTTCAGATATGAAATTTAATCATAAACTTGGTGAACAGTTTTGGAGAATTTCATGTTTCCCCATTCAAAGAGATAGGAGCTGCACTTGCACGCTCCAGACGCATTTCAAAGATGGCCGCCGAGTGGAATGACTTGCCTTAAAGGGACTTTGGTGCTGCACTCAAAAGTTGAGGCAGATGAACACTATAACCTTGCATTTACACTACAATGATGTACTAGAAACTAAAAAGATTTCCTTTGCTATTTTTTTACATTTTATGTATGACCATGTTGCCAAAATGATCCCAGTTCACAAGGATCCACGAAAACTACTCAAAATGCAATTTTATGTTTGACAGACCAGTAGTTGGCGATGTCACTTTGTAAAGAAACACTACACATCTGCGCACATACCCATCCACTTTATTCTTCAAGGTGGAAGTAAGCCTATGGGTGAGACTTCTGGTTCATTAGCCACTATAGAGAAAAATAACGGGAAGAACAACAACGAGCAGTAAACGGTAAAGCTGTTTGCACTACAAACCAGTGTGTTCATAATTAAGATAATACATTTAAAAAATATGGTAAGACACACCAGTTTGCAGTATCAAGCAGAAAAACAAGCTGTTTCGTAGAGCTAGAAACAGATGGAGGCGGATGAGACTGGAAGACTGACCTATAAAATTTACAAATGGCTGTGTCTGCTCTTAAGGGAAGACAAAGGTGGATAAACTAAACATGCAATGACGTCACCATTTTTTATAAATTAACATTTTTGTAGTTTAGACAGATATGATAAGAGTATTGTTTTTAAAAACTTGCACTTTGAATGCCCCCAAACTGCCATTGTTGTGTAAAACGGCCAAATAGATAAAGGTTTTTACATTTTTAGTTGAAAACAAAGTCATGCAAATGCTCCTAAATGATTGGAGACAC
The DNA here is from genome assembly GCA_033026305.1 of Cirrhinus molitorella. Taxonomy (NCBI): domain Eukaryota; kingdom Metazoa; phylum Chordata; class Actinopteri; order Cypriniformes; family Cyprinidae; genus Cirrhinus; species Cirrhinus molitorella. The sequence goes on from CM065135.1 coordinate 8,443,128, forward strand.
CAAAGAGAAGACTGTCCTTTCCACCATAAGATTGAGTTGTTGGGTTTTGTTTCTACTGTTGGTTATTACTCTGTTATATTGTATATTTATTTGTTGATTGATTAATAAAAAAAAACAGAAAAGTGAGTTTGATTTTGGACTAAGCATATGAACATAAACTTTTCACAATAATATATAACATGCATTTATAAAACAGATACGGTTCATTTTCATTTCATACCGACTTTAAGATTTATTAATAAGCTTATTTATTGTAATCATCATACTGCAACATACTGGAAACCTTTTTTTAACTTTCAGTAACACTTTGTAATAAGGTGTTATTTGTTAACATCAGTTAATGTAATAACTATCACGAACAAAACAATGAACAATACATTTATTACACTATTTAATCATATTTGTTAATGTTAGTTAATAAAAATCCAGTTGTTCACTGGTTGTTCGTGTTAGTTCAGTGCATTAACTAATGCTTAAAATGTATTATTATTTTAATATTGCAGTAGTAAATGCTGACATTAACATTAACTAGTATTAATAAATGCTGTATAAGCATTGTTCATTCTTAGTTCATGTTCACTAATGAACCTAAGTGTTAAATAACTTTCTTTCATTAAGAATTAGACATGTTCTAGAGTTAGACACACATGTCCAAATATTATTTGATTCAGAACAATTCGTAAACAAAATGTTAAGTCAGATTCGTGGTTAACCGATGCATTAAAAGACTGGTTCACAAATCGGACTTCGCAAACAGGTGCATAAGCAGCAGCTGTAAATATATGTGAAACTTTAGTTTGAAGTCCTAAAGGGACGCTTTTATCTCTTTAGACATACACTGTTTAGTTACATTGTAATAATGTGTTAATGTGTCGCATATTACAACCTTGGTCTAAAGTTATATTCAACAGCAATGCGGGGAGTTCCGCTAATTCAAGGTATCACACAAAAATACGGACGTCCAAAAGTAAACAAGCTGCGTTTGACAAGCTGGCGGTTGTCTATAGACAAAACATAAACGAGCGACAATTATGGTCTTTTACTGGCGAAAACATAAACGAATTCAAAAGTACGGTACTATTAGGTTAACGGCAGTATTGGGTTGTTTATGCAGGTTTAGGTGAGCTAAGCTAACTGGCTAACCAGCGAAGTGTCACTGGTCTATATACGCGCGCTAAGCTGCCTCGCTCGAGCTAGCAACTGACGCGAACGTCATGCTACAGACGCTTCATGTAATCACTACCTGTATCAAAAGTTCCCAAATGGTACGTAATTATGGAGAAAAGCATTTCATTCATGCGTTATGTCACGCTTGGTAGTGTATAGATGTAAATGCACTTTGACAACACCAACCGACACCAGGCCCCGAAATGCATACGCAATACTTCGACTACAACAGCGGGTCATGAACTCATAAACACAGTTGTACAAGTGGGAGCACACGGCGAAAACAAGCTAAACAAACGCTCAAGAAGTCTTCGGTTTTACCGTTTTGGCGGCCTCTGCCCACGTCCTCCCCTTTTTCTTCTTCTGTCGTTCCCTCATGTCTGCGGTCGGTCGCGAAAAATCGACCTGGGTGCTGGACAAAGTGTTGATGTTGCTTTAGTTACCGTGCAAGATCTGCCATCTCTGCCATATTGGGTTTTTACTGTAAGAGACTAATCATGTGACCCTCGAGGAAACGTCATCTTACTGTACGATGACAGTTCAGGGGAAACCACCTACCCCTCTCTGTCCATTGTTTTCATTTCAAACGTTTTAAACTCTCAAACAGACACACACGCTTACTCACAGTATGTGAAATGACAAGCATTGAATCTATTTATAATTATGGGCTTAAAACAAGAGCTTTACTTTCACATGTTAGATTACAGTGATCAATAAAAGACTAATATATGATCGAAAGTTATATGTAGGCTACTTTTCAATACATTTATGTCATTGCATTAAACAACAAAATACAAACCAATATATTTTAATGGAATATAAACACATTTAAAGTCAAAGGTACACTAAAGCATTTAAAAGTGGTCTTTTGGAAGCTAAAAATGTTAATGAAATTAATAGCACTTTTGATAAGCATTTGTGTTATCAAACATACTCTGCCTTTAAAAAAACTTGTTTTATTCTACATAGTAGGTCGCCCCCTCATGACCAGTGCCATATTGACACCACATGACCAAGCATTATGCCTTTTCACTTGAGTTTCATAGGTAGCAGCTATCCACTATAAATATATTTTTCTTTTATGCCAAAAATCCTTAGGATATTAAGTAAAAATCTTGTTCCATGAATATATTTTTGTAAATTTCCTACCATAAATATATCTAAACTTATCTTTTTTTAGTAATACATATGCGTTTATGAGAGAGTGGAATTTCAGGGGATGATGCAAGACGTAAGGTGTCATTTGTTAAGATTAGTTAACGTAATAAGTAACGTGAACAAACAATGAACAATACATTTATTACACTATTTAATAATCTTTAATAATGTTAGTTAATAAAAATGTCAACAGCCATCCACTGCAATTATAAAGCTTGAAAGAGCCAGGACATTTTTTAATGTAACTCCCATTGCATTTGTCTGAAAGAAAAAAATTATATACAACTAGGATGGCTTGAAGGTAAGTAAATCATGGGGTAATTTTCATTTTTGGGTGAACTTAGCAACTTTAAGCAAATTTTAAATATATGTAGAGTGAACACAATGAATATATATATATATATATATATATATATATATATATATAATTTGTGTGTGTGTGTGTGTGGCATAACATGCATCAACTATATGAACAAGAACATTAATCAAGAAAGTAAATAAGGACACTTTAGACTTCATGTTGACCTTAAGTGTCCAAATAATATATAAGTATACACTACCAAAGGTTTTTTTTTTTTTAGATTTTTAATGTTTGTAAAGAAGTTTCTTCTGCTTACCTAGATTGCTTTTATTTGATCCAAAGTATAGCAAAAACCTGAAATATTTTTACTATTTAAAATAACTGCTTGTATTTGAATATATTTTAAAATGTAATTTATTCTTGTGATCAAAGCTGAATTTTCAGAAAGCATTCTAATGTGCTGATTTGCTGTTCAACAGTATTTAAAACAGCTAAGTACATTTTTTCCAGATTCTTTGATGAATAGAAAGATCTAAAGATCAGCATTTATCTGAAATAAAACGCTTTTGTAACATTATACACTATACTATTCAAAAGTCAGTATAATTATTTTTTATTTATTAATTTATTTTGGAACTAAATTATTGAAAATAATACTTTTATTTAGAAAGGATGCTTTAAATTGATCAAAAGTGATGATAAAGAAATTAATAATGTTAAAAAAATATTTCTGAAGAAATGCTGTTCTTCTGAACTTTATTCATCAAAGAAACCTGAAAATAATCTACTCAGATGTTTTTAACATAATAATAATAATACTTATTATAATAAATGTTTTTTGATCAGCAAATCATAATATTAGAATGATTTCTGAAGAATCATGTGATTTGTAATGATGCTAAAATTTCAGCTTTGAAATCACAGGAATAAATTGCATTTTAAAATATATTTAAACAGAAAACAAATTTTAACAGCAAAAATATTTCTAGCAGAGACTTCTTAATAAAACATTAAAAGTCTTACTGTTCAAAAACTTTTGACCTGTAGCGTATGTATGTCCCTGAAAGGTTAAAGCTTGCCCCTTGGCCTAATCCAAACTTGTGATCGACCTAAAGCTAAAGTTGCCTACAGTGGTATGTAGCCAACAGTCATGTGAGCTATGGTATACTAGCATCCTTATTCAAACTCCCTTGTGCTTTATCTCTTTTGCATCACTTAAATGCATGTGTGTTTCAGATGCTGTTTGTATTAAGTCATGGTTTTATATTTACATTTCTACAGTTCAGGTTTGCATTTTTACTTAATTAAACTGTGGTAAATGTGTGGTAATGTAGTAACTATTGAGAGATTGTTTATGATCCATTTATTGTTTGCATTGCTGTTCAAGAATGACATCAATAAAGCTTAAACAGGATACACTAGCATTTTCAAGTATACAGGAGACAATTGTGCTTAAAAGGACTAAGCTTTGATGCTAAAAAATCAACATGATGAAAAAGACAAATGGCATCGTTTAAAGCTCATGAAAAGAGTGCAAAGAATAATTAAGTGCTTTCTATGCTTCTATGCTTGCAGGCGTAACACACTGTACAGGCTCAAGGCTGGTAGGCTGCCGCACAAGCCCCCATTGCTGAGGCTGAGCATTGGGACCCAGAGGCCATAGAGCTGACTGATGAAGCAGATTGACTTGGCCCTTGGTACCTTGAGCAGGAAGAAAAGAGGAAGGTTTAAATGCAGACAATTCATTTCAGCTTTCTGGGTTGCAGCTGAATAGTAGGATGATGTGCAGGGTGCTCACCACGATCTGGCTTTCATGACCCGCGATGCGGTCGTCCTCTTTCTATAATGGCCAAAATCACGTATCAAGTCTTGGGTCCTTATATCTGACCTCTGAAGGTCCAAGGGCACCATGGTGGGTGGAGAAATGTCCAGCTCCAGAAGCATAACGTTCTCAGCCTGGGACAACAAAATATTTGTTTTAAGATTTCAAAAGATTATACACTACAGTTCAAAAGATTGAGGTCAAATTTTTTTTTATTATTATATTTATATACAGTATCTCACAGAAGTGAGTACACCCCTCACATTTCACCAACCATTTTAGTATATCTTCTCAAAGGGACAATAAATAAAACGGATATATTTTAGAATAGTCAATGTGCATCAAGTGTAGATTTATTGTGCCCTGAAAATTACTCAACATACAGCCATTATTGTCAGAAAGGCTGGCAACAAAAGTGAGCACACCCTAAGTGAACTTGTCCTAAGTGTCAATATTTTGTGTTAGCACCATTGTTATCTGGCACTGCCTTAATCATTCTGGGCATGGAATTGACCAGAGCCGCACAGGTTGTTGCTGGGATCCTCTTCCACTCCTATATAATGACATGAGTTGCTGAATGTTAGACACATGGTGCTTCTCCACCTTCTGCTTGAGGATGCCCCACAGGTGTTTAATAGGATTCAGGTCTGGAGACATACTTGGCCACCCCATCACCTTCAGCTTCCTCAGCTAGGCAGTTGTCATCTTGGTGGTGTGTTTGGGGTTGTTATCATGTTGGAAATCTGTTGTTCGGCCTTGTTTTTGGAGGCAAGGCATCATGTTCTGCTTCAGAATCCAACAATGGAATCCATGTTTCCCTCAATTAACTGCTCCTCCACAGTACCAGCAGCACTCATGCAGCCCTAGACCAGGATGCTACCAGCACCATGCTTGAATGTAGGCAAGACACAGTTTTCTTGGTACTCCTCACCAGGGCATCGCCACTCATGCTGGACACCATCTGGGCCAAACAAGTTTATCTTAGTCTCATCAGACCACAGGAGATGGTTCCAGTAAATCATGCTCTTGGACAGGTTGTCTTCAGCAAACTGTTTGCAGACTTTCTTGTGAGCCAGCTTCAGACGACGCCCAAGCAAACCGACTTGTTGCAGTGTGTGGCGTATGGTCTGAGCACTGACAAGCTGGCCTTCTACTTCTGCAACCTTATAAGCAATGCTGGCAGCACTCATGCATCTGTTTTTTTGTACCCAGGTTCTGTATTCGATGCACAGAACTAATACTCAACTTTGTTGATTATCCCTTGCAAGGCCTGTTCTGAATGGAACCCATCTTGGAAAACCTTTGTATGACCTTGACCACTGTAGTGTAACTCGGTTTTCAGGGTGTTACTGAACCTCTAATAGCCTTGGCTATCATTGTGAAGAGTAACAATTCTAATTCTCAAATCCTCAGAGAGTTCTTTTCCATGAGGTGCCATGTTGAACATCCAGTGGTCAGTATGAGAGAATTGTACTTAAAGCACCCAATTTTAACTGCTCTAGGATAAGATACACAACTTTGTATTGTCTTGTCAAGCAGACAAAAACATAAACATGATGAATAGGACATGTGGCTTTGCATGGTTAAACAACATACTGATGTTATTACTTAGGGTGTACTCACTTTTGTTGCCAGCTATTTTGACAATAATGGCTGTATCCAAGTTTCATTTCTTTAGTATTTTCCTGTGAGAAGATACTAAATGGTTGCTGAAATGTGAGGGGTGTACTCACTTTTTATTTTATATATATATATACTTTTTTTTTTTCAAAGAAATCAGCATATTAGAATGATTTCTGAAGGATCATGTGACACTGAAGACTGAAGTAATGATGCTAAAATAATAAATGACTTGAAAACAGCCATGTCGAATAGGGGTTGAATAATTATGACATGGGTGTATGCCAAAAAAATCATATAACTCAAAATGATTACAACTGCAAATACAGCCTTTGTTGACATAAGATTTAATTTAAAAACCTAAAAAAATCTTACCAACATCAAACTAAAATGATTATTGACCTAAAACTATTATTAACCAACCCTGTATCTAGAAGGGGACCCGGTTGCCACGGCAGTTTGAGCATATTGACTAATTGGTCTCTTGTATCCCACTACAGATGTTGGTCTTCGTCGGACGAGAGGGGAGTTACTGAGAAATGAGAGAAAATGCAGCATCATCAGATAAGAACATCATCATAATCCTCGTTTTCCTGTAATGTTAGGAATGAAGTCGTTCTTTCACATACTTTTCAGAAGGAAGAAGAGGTAAGACTTTCCACTGGTCTTCCTCGCTATCAAAGTGGAGACGATTTATGATTTTATTCTTTTCCTCTGGAGGAATGAAGTTCTCAATGATGAGATTCCTGGTAAAAATACAAAGGGACAAACGATAAAACCAAAACCATCACAGCATGTACAGGAGTTTTGTCTTTTTATAGCTAATTTCAGAAATACACTGTGAGGACAGGTGGGACCTACTTGAATTTCATCTCTCTTGTCAGCTCGTTCATTGTCTGCTCCAGTTCCTGCCTCATTGTGACATGTTCATTGATGATATCTCCAATCTCAGACCTCACTAGCTGCAGCTTACTGTAAAACTGAGATGAACAACCAATGCAGAGTTGACTGGGGTGAAAATAAGACTAAAATATAAGCACTAAACACAACTAATGTCTGCTGTATTAAACAGGCCTAGCTGTGATTTTCTTATGAGCATCAAATACCCATGTTATGAACACCATTAAAAGTCTGTGTAAAGGCAATTCAGAGAATATATTTCTGAAAACATGCTACAAAGACTGAACTATGTAGTACTGAAGTGTGGAGTTCGACCGTTACACAGTTTTTCACCATTTTTGTGTTCAGGATTTTTTGGGCAGGCCTGAAATCATGTCTCGATGATGCACTGGAGCCACTGAGCATGGGCCCTCTACTAACACTATAATAACTATGCATTAGCATCAGTGGTTCGCTCAATTGCAAGTTACTGTCATTACCGTTAGTAGCTAGCTATGCCTTTGTTGCATGTTCTCTGGTTGCGATAATTTACAAAACAGCAGAGAACACTGCTTATTTTTTCAAGATTTTGATCTTCATTTTATTTACTTGCCTACTTTTCTTATTAGATTTGGCTGGGTGGTTAATACCACATTTTTCTGTGGTGTGACAAACTCAAAATACATAATAAATAGTGCTTTACACAGACTTTACACAGTAAAAACCCTTGAAAACACATTGAATGAATAATTGATTTTGATGATTAAAATTAATTGAATTGATTGAAAAAACACAAGCTAAATTTTATAAGCAGGCAGTCTAAAGGAAATATGCCATGCCTGATAAAGATCCCAGATCCCTACAGCAAACCATGCAACAGGGATAATATACAATGAGCCAAATATTATCACAAAATAAACCAGGTATCAGGACCTTGCTCATTGTGCATTGTACATTATATGATTTATAAATCTACCAAATAAATAAATACTTGATAATAAATATTTGACCACAGAATCCACAACAATTGACTAATCAGTATTGAGTATTCCTTATACATAAGTATAATATAGTAAGTAAATATAATGCACTAGCTTAGACTTACCACAGAAGTCAAAAGTTTACATAAACCATAAATGTTAATTTTCCAACAATAACTGTATGATTTGGAGATCCATCTTTTCACACTTAGGACAACTGAGGTGTAAACTTTTGAACAGAATGAAGAAGTCATTTTTTCTATTTTGCCTAAATATTTTTTTCATTTAGTACTGCCCTTGAGAAGCAACAGAAGATACTTACATGTTTCCAAGAAGACGTTCAATTTAAGAGTCCCTCAGTTGGCCTTAGTGTGGAGATGGATCTCAAAATCATACAATCATTGTTGGAAAGGGTTCAAATACAAAAAAAAGCAGAAACCCCAAATAATTTTTTGGGACCTAAAGGGTTTTTCTAAAGAACAGCAGGCATTTTAACTGTTTAGAATAAACAAGGGGCTCATGAACAACTATCACTAAAACACACACACACACACACACACACACACACACCTGTGGATCATTCAGGTAATAACACAGTATTAAGAATCAAGTGTGTGTAAACTTTTGAACAGGGTCATTTTTATAAATTCAACTATTATTTTCTCTTGTGGACTATATGTAAACTTCTTTTGTGTGAAATATCTTATTCAAGTCATTATTAAATAAAAATAACATGCATTTTGTATGATCCCTCTTATTTTGGTAAAATAATTAACATTTTGCCGATTATATAAGGTGTGTGTAAACTTTTGACTTTTCATTCTGCTTCAAAAACAGTGAGTAGTGTGTGTGTGTGTGTGTGTGTGTGTGTGTGTGAGAGAGAGAGAGACCTTGTGTACCTTTTTAAGTTTCTTGGTCTTAAATTCAACCTCTTGCTGTAGAGTGGTGAACGTCTCCTTCAGCTCAATTGTCTCTTCATCTTGTTCGAACATCAGCTGCTGCATCTCTCTTTCCATTCTATCCTAGAAGGATTTATCACACACACAAACAAGATTCTGATTCTTAAAGTGTTTTTATATTGCTATGTATTATAATTACTATCTATATGGCTAATTTGAGCTAAAGTCACCTGCTCAGCAATTTCCTGCCTCTTCAGTTCCAGCATTCTCTGCTGTTCATTGGTGTGGTCAATGATGTTTTTCCCTCCAACCAGAAGCTTACTTTCCATAGCCTACAAAAAAATATGGCACACAGTTTATGATGTGCTTTATGAATGATATAGTCTATAATCTGCATGTGCGGAAAGAACAAACCTTGTATTTTCCAATCAAAATTTCCATAGCTTGTTGCTCCTTCAGCAATTCTTCCACAGTCTTTGCTTTCTCGTCTACGGTGCCAAGTTTCCGGTTAATATCAGGCTTGTAATTGGCAGAGGTCTTGGCCATCTGCTGCTTCCACCAATAGTCTTCCACAGTCTCCTCCTGAACCGTCTCAATGACCTCCACCTCTCCATCTCTCGGAGTTTCAACTTCTCCGCTACTCATGCTCCTCTTCATCCTCATGCTGTTTCTCCTCCGTCTCCTCCTTTCTTTTGCCAACATCCCTCGTTCCTCGAGCTGCGACTTTAGGCGGGCTATTTCCTCTTGGAACTCGCGAAGCAGGGCGTCTTTGGGGTCCTCGTTGATCTTTGGCTTGTTCCTGATGTTCTTCGCTCTGTTTGCGTACCTCAGCGTGGTGAGCGTCTCTTCGTAGTGGCACGAAGCTGGTCCAACGGTGGCCACCATAACGGTTTTAGAGTTGCCTCCGAGGGAGTCCTGTAACAGCCGGGTGAGTTTGGAATCACGGTATGGGACGTGGGTACTCTTTCCATCCACCAAAGCCGAGATAACATTTCCAAGAGCGGAAAGCGACAAGTTTATCTTCGCAGCCTCTTTAAACCTCCGTCCCTGGGCGCCTGTTTTACTTTGCCGCTCACTGCCGGCTAGATCCACCATGTTTAACTTTCCAACACGAATGTGGTCTTCACCATCAATGCCCATTTCGCTGCATTCGATAGTTATGACAAATATCGCATGAGATCTCGAGCTACGCTCGTTCATTTTGGTATATCCAACAGATCTGGATTGGTTCCCCAAGTTCATGACATGTTCGATCTCCTTTACGTTCTTAGTCACCACAGATGAGAGATCTTTGACATAGACGCCCAACTCTGGATTTTCCTTGAGCTCCAGTTTTTTATTGTTGTCCTTGCAGAGGAGGTCTCGTATTTCTTCTTGATATATTTCAATGTAAGACACTCTCACAAGATACTGTTGGTTCTGCGACCTGGATATGTGAGTGAAAATGTGCTGAAATGAATTTGGGATGACTCCCTTCCTCTCGGGGTCTGTGGGCACACCTTCCATTGTATATGTTTTGCCAGTGCCAGTTTGCCCATAGGCAAATATAGTTCCGTTGAACCCGAGCAAAACAGAGTCAATAAGAGGTTTGCATGCATAATCATATAGCTCTTTTTGTTTGGAACCCGCGTCATAGACCGCATCAAACGTGAATGTTTTTAGGAGGCTTCCGGAAGATTTGGGATTACGCACGCTCACCTGTCCCAGCCTGACATCTACTTCAACAATTCTTTCTTGATTCATTGCCTCTTCCTTCTTGTTTAAAGGGCGGCACCGCATCACCACCTTCACCGCCTCTGATTTCTTGCCGATCGACATGGATCGCGGTCGCGATAAGCTATTATTTCTCTTCATCGTTTTGCTGAAAAAGCATTCACGTCTTTAATATTCTGTTGTGTTTATATATGAATGCGTGGAAGGATGAAATAAAATACGCACATTCACATGCAGGCTACACATACGCATTTGAATGCGGCAAATGTATGTCCATCCTATGAAAACAGGAGCGCAGAACATTTTGGTCCAACGCCATCATTGCATTCCGCTCCATGCACCGAGCCTCTCGCATCTCTTGCTCCGGCAGCACACGCCCTGCTCCTCACAGACAATAGACGGAGCGCGCTCACAGGCGGCGTGCTGCTGATAGGTAGACTAGCATGTTTTCTCTCTGCGTGAGGTGCTGACGCATTCGGTGTGTGGGTTATAATGACCGAATGATACGATTACTGGTGATTAAGTCATTAAAAGTAATAAAACACAAACGTTGTAAATGGCTAAAAGAGTTGATTAAGAGAAAAGTATGATTCATTAAAAAATAGGTTATGTAACTAATTTTTTTTTTAGGGTTTGAGAAAAGTCCAAATCATCAAACAGCACAAAAACATTTTTTTAAAGATCAATACATTTAAAATTACAGTGGGAATTTTAGGCTACAGCCTGCATTTAAAATAATAGTGATACTAACAGTGATAGCTACTAACTAAATACTAATTTTTTTTTCTTTCTTTTTTTTCCCTTGTACCATGTGTGGCTGGAGGAGCAGAGTGGATGTGGCGTAAAAAGACCAAAACGGTTAATAGAGTGGGCAAGGGAAAGGAGTGTCCAGTAAATATGAGGTCTGGTGTCCTCGTTCTACCGGGTAATTGTAAAAGAGAGCCAGTTTTCAGTCAGGACTGGTCCAGGTAAAAGGGCGGGGTCCGGTGGCCGCACCCGTTTGAGCGGCGGCGGCAGCTTCAACGCAGTGGCTCGTCTTCCTCCCAGGCCCGCGGCGATGGAGGAGAATAGCGACCAGCCTAGGCGCGTGTTCTCTCATCAGGACCGCCTTTAATTGAGGTTTATACATCATCTAAAAGCTGAATAAATAAGCTTTCTATTGATGTTAGGTTTGTTAGGATAGGACAATATTTGGAATCTGAGGTTGCAAAAAAATATTTTGAAATCTATTTTATATTTTGATATCTAATTTATATCTAAATATTGAGAAAATCGCCTTTAAAGTTGTCCAAATGAAGTTCTTAGCAATGCATATTACTAATCTAAAATTAAGTTTTGATAGCCTATACGGTAGGAAATTAACAAAATATCTTAATGGTACATCATCTTTTAATATTCTAATGATTTTTGACATTAAAGAAAAATCCATCATTTTGACCCATACAATGTATTTTTGGCTGCTACAAATATACCCATGTTACTTAGGACTGGTTTTGTGGTCCAGGGACACCTAAATTGAGGTCCCCATAGGGAAACAAGCTTATAAGTCATACAGAATGTATTTTTTGAGAATGCTTTCTGTGAGGGGTAGGTTTAGGTGAAGGGTTGGTGTAGGACAATAGAATATACAGTTTGTAGTATAAAATCCATTACATCTATGGAGAGTCCCCACAAGGATAGTAAACCAGATGTGTGTGCAAACTTGTTTTCACTACTTTGTGAGGACCAAAAGATACAGTAAAATATAGTCAAATAAGTCAAATAACATACCCCTTACAGAAAACATTGCTTTATTCTTAGGCTATATTTAACATTCGTATATGTTATATATTATATCTAAAAGAATGTTATAGTATTTGTGTGTGTGTGTGTGTGTGTGTGTGTGGCTATGAATGTTATATAGCCTACGAATAAAACATTCTTTTATATATATGTAGGCCTATATCTATCTATATATACAAAAATGTAGTATAAAGTGTGAAATTGTGTGTATAGATAGATATGAAAAAGGTATAGTCAGTACAGTTCAAACAGAGCATGATTAATATTACTGTACAATTATGTGACTAATGTGACTCAGAATGATGATCATTAAGTTTATTGGTAATAATAGTCTTTCCTTATGACCAATGTAGCTCATCTGTGCACACCTTGGAGTAATTTCCATCCATTTGCACTGATTGCAATGATTTACATTGTTTAAAAGGCTGTAGAATGTGTTCACTGACTCACTGACCATGTGACTCCAGGGTTCAGTGATATTCGGCCAATGGGGACGCGTGGGACTGAGTGTCCCCGCTCAGACCGTGTGGAGAACTTTACCGGTCCGGGTGCAAAGTCTCAAGTTTCGTTTAACTTGTCCTGGAGATTCATGAGCCTATTTTATTCCATCATCACTTTATGGCGGCCGGCGTTTCTGTCTACGAGTATGAATGAATGTCTCGATGTGCTGAAGTTTCTAGTGTCGCGTAACTGTCAAGTAGTGAGTTGCCAATAGCAACAGCGTTTACGCGTTTATTTTTATAAGCATTAATACATTGTTTATGACTAACGTTAATGTCATAGACATCTAAAACCGTTCTAAAAACTTTTTGTTACGTAATGTAAAAGTACTTAAATGTAAAAAAATACTAATAGAAACTAATTATCTTTGTTTTGCCGTTGAAGACAAATATGGGTTTGGGACAGAATCGGGTGCGTTTGCTGTGCATGCTGTGTCTGACGCTTGTGTTTTTCATTGTTGAAGTTGTGGTAAGCAGGATAACGGTATCTCTCGCAATGTTGTCAGACTCTTTTCACATGTTGTCGGATGTCATAGCTTTGATAGTGGCTTTAATCGCGTTGACTTTTGCGGAGTCATCTCGTGCCACAAGTAAAAACACGTATGGATGGATCCGCGCAGAAGTGATGGGAGCTTTGGTCAACGCCGTGTTTTTGACGGCCCTCTGCTTTACTATTCTATTAGAAGCCATTGAGCGGTACACGGTGCCTCACGAGATTGAGAATCCACGCGTGGTCATCTGGGTTGGCGTTGCCGGTCTCTTGGTGAATGTGCTCGGTCTTTTCTTGTTCCACGGACACGCAGGGTTTGGTGGGCACGGACACTCGCATGGTGGTCACTCTCACGGTGGTCACTCTCATGCTCACAAGACAAATCGCAAAGATTATGAAAAACCAAAGGCACATGAAGAAGCATGCAATCTCATGATAAACAGCAACAGTTCTCAAGGAGACCAAACTCCTGAGCTAAAATCAGGTATTTAATTTAAATTACAATTCTATTTATTTCAAATAATGTAAATATTACATACTTGCGTTTTCATTATTAATTTATTGATAATCTAATACATGTAAATTCAGGGTTCCCACAATCTTGGAAAACCTGGAAATATTAGGGAATTTTTTAAATTATTTTCACATCTAGAAAAAAAACATGGAAATTCTTAAGATCAAATTTTAAAGGTCTGTTCACACAGTCCTGGAAAACCTTGAAATATCAGAGAAGGTCAAAAATCTTGAAAGTACTTATTCAGCTAGAAACTGGTATCCCATCCTCACATGACTGAAAAAAAGTAATCCTGAATTCTGCTTTAAAATACATGACAAAATGAGGGAATTTCAAAAGTTTAAAATATTAAAAAGGTCATGGGAATATCTATAGTCAACACATTAGTATTTCTTCAGCTAGAAATTGATACCCAGTCCTCACACGACTGAAAAGTAATAGTAAACATGGAATTTTAGAAAGTGAACCCTGTCTTTAAAATCATGAAAAATGCTGGGAATTTCAAAAAAAGTGATATTCCAGGTCTGGAGCAGTCATCCAAATTAATAAAATCTTTAAAAAGGTCATGGAAATAGTATAGTCAACACATTTTTTTCCAGCAGTTCAGTAGTATTTCTTCAGCTAAAAAATTGGTATCCAGTCCTCACACGACCGAAAAAATATTGTGAAAAACATGGAATTTTAGAAAGTGAACCCTGTCTTTAAATTCATTAAAAAATCTGGAAATTTCAAAACTGTGATTTTCAAGCCTCGAACAGTCATCAAAATTAATACATCTTAAAAAGGTCATGGAAATGTCTGCAGTCAACACCATTTTTTTTAGTAGTTAGCATTTCTTCAGTTAGAAAATTGGTATCCAGTCTTCACACAACCGGAAAAAAAATAATGGGAAAAACATAGAATTTTAGAAAGTGAACCCTGTCTTAAATATAATGGAAAATCAGGAATTTCAAAAGTGTTATTTCCAGGCCTGGAACAGTCATCAAAATTAAATCTTAAAAAGGTCATGGAAATGTCTGTAGTCAACACCATTTTTTTAGTAGTTAGCATTTCTTCAGTTAGAAAATTGGCATCCAGTCCTCACACAACCGAAACAAAATAATGGGAAAAACATGGAGTTTTAGAAAGTGAACCCTGTCTTAAATATAATGGAAAATCAGGAGTTTCAAAAGTGTTATTTCCAGGCCTGGAACAGTCATTACAATTAATAATATATTAAAAAGGTCATGGAAATGTCTATAGTCAACACCATTTTATTTATTTATTTAAAGTAGTTAGTATTTCTTCAGCTAGAAATTGGTATCGAGTCCTCACTCAACCGGAATAGTAATGGGAAAAACATGGAATTTTAGAAAGTGAACCTTACATATCATCAGGAAGTTTTTTTTCTAGGCCAAGAACAGTCATCAAAATTAATAATTTCTAAAAAGGTCATGGAAATGTTTATAGTCAACACTATTTTTTCAGCTAGAAATTGGTATCCAGTCCTCAGTCGACCGACCAGAAAAGTAACGTAAAAACATGGAAATTTAGAAAGTGTCTTAAATCTCAATGTAATGTTCTATGATAAATATTTTCCAGTTATTTTTCTACTTACTGCCTTTTTAGTGCAAAAAATATTAGTAATAGTAGTATATATCAAAAAGCATATATCAAAAACCATGAAAACTAAGTTGTCTAAATCTTTATTTTTTGCTGACTTTTTCAGAGAGCGTTAACATCAAAATCACTGCTAAGGGCTCATTGGAGGACTTGGATCACCGTCCAGAGTCGGCCTCCCAGATGAACATGCGTGGTGTGTTCCTGCACGTGCTCGGTGATGCGTTAGGATCCGTGATTGTGGTAGTCAATGCTTTGATCTTCACCTTTGTATGGACACCATGCCACACCGATGATATCTGTTTCAACCCCTGCAGTAGCAGCCACGTGACTGAACGCCAACATGTTAACACCACAGTCCTGAGCATATCCAAAACGCCCGACAGGATGCCCAGAAGAGTCTCTGTGGCCGGACCATGCTGGGTGCTTTACCTGGACCCAACGTTGTGTGTAATAATGGTGTGCATTTTGCTCTACACAACTTTCCCTCTCCTAAAGGAGTCAGCTCTGATTCTCTTACAAACAGTACCCAAGCAGATCGATATGCACAAGCTAAATAGGAAGCTAAGAAGCTTGGATGGAGTTATGGCTGTTCATGACCTGCATATCTGGCAGCTGGCTGGGTCTCGCATTATTGCAACCGCTCACATCAAATGCTCAGATCCAGCTGCTTACATGGACATAGCCAAACGCGTTAAAGACATCTTCCATGATGAAGGCATCCATGCTACTACTGTTCAGCCAGAGTTTTCTCCCATTTCTGAAGGAGCTGCTGACTACCAGTGTGAGCTGTCTTGTCAAAGTCAATGCAAACCCAAGCTGTGTTGTAATCCGACTAAAAGGGCGCCTAAGCCAGAGTCGGAGTCGACCACGAGTAAAGAAAAGTCCTGCAAGCACACTGTAGGATGGGCTGATCGGAAAGAAGTGGAGGATGCTGTACAAAAGGAGATGGAATCAACGGTTTAGGTTAAGGAAGACATTATATTGCATGAGTTGCACACGTCCACTTGCTCATAGTAGACTGTTGTAGGAAATGTGTCAAATTAGGGCAATTGTCTGGACTATTTCAAATCTGCTTATTGCAGAAGTGTGTCTCAGAGCTGGGTTTGTTAAACCCAACAACATTAGATTTCTTGCTGTGATGAATACAACTGTATGTTGGTTCTTATTGATTGCTAGATAGATTTATAGATATTAAATGTCACTATATATGTTTACAAATGAAGACTGATAATAGAAAATATTTATTTTTCATAACTAGTTTAAGTTATACTCCAAGAATATGCACATTCCTGGTGTATTAGTGTTTTTAAAGACTATTTCAAATCTGCTTATTGCAGAAGTATGTCTCAGAAAGTTGGGTTTGTTAAACCCAACAATATAAGGTCTCTTTCTATGTTCTATATATAAACATGATATATAAAAACTGAATGCAACTTTATCCAATTTTTTGTATTTTGGTGTTATTTATTTTATTGAAAACATAGATAGATATTAAAGGTCACTTTGCATATTTACAAATAAAGACATATCGGTGCATATTAATAGGAGATGTTTATGTTTCATAATAGTTTAAATTATAATCTAAGAATAGGCACATTCATTTGTATTAGTGTGTGTGTTTAAAGGAAACTATCATACATCTCTTTGCCAACTAATGCAACCATATATGTTCAAAAGTGAGTAAAAATTCCTATAATCAAATTTTGTTATTGTTATATATATATATATATATATATATAATCCACAGGATCAGAAATTAACTTCTCGTTTGGGGGCAATATTTGCCCTCTGAAATTCATTTTCAGGGGCATTTTTTACATTTGTGAGGGCAATTTTTTATAATCACCTTATTATTCTAAAATACATATGTTTGTCTTTAATGTCAAATACTTTAATAATTTACCCAATTACTTTAATCGGTATTTAAACCTCTGTCAATAACAACAGACGATGTAATAGATGTAAAAAAACAGGAGCACATAGGGCTGCAAAATTATGACAAAAAAATAAACAGTTATTGTAGGTTATTTATCTTTATATTGTTATAATCATTATTAATATCGATATGGAAAACAATAAACACTTTTGTTTCATTTTTGGGCATGTCACATTCTGGCTTCATGGACAAACTTGTCGGTCCATAACGTTAGCCTAGCACAAGTTATGCAAAAACTCTGGTTATTGTCACTGAAGCTACGAAAATAATCTTTTATTTACATTTTACCTGCACTGTGGTGTTTAGGATGAGGATATTCGCAAGCGTTCAAACTAATCAACAGCTCTAGCGTTTTCAGAGTTGACTAATTTAAGCGCCTTTGATTGGCGTGATTTAAGTGCTGAATAATCTAAGCGCCTCTGATTGGCCAATGGATTCATAAATTCAACAGAAACGCGTTTGATTGGTTAAAAAGCTCAACGCTGCACAAAAGAAACCGAGTGTAAAAGCTATCTGTGAAAAAGCAATGCAACGCAACGTGAGCGAATTTAAATGTAATTCATTTTCACATTTCACTTTAATCGCGACGTTGTTTAATTGCGCGGGTGCATTTTTTTGGTCATTTGTCTGGAATTTATGGGGCTTTTTATTTCATTTTGGTGGCACTTTTGCCACAAACCCTCGATAATTTCCGACCCTATATAATGCTTTATTATATTTTCAAACAAGCATTCTCTTTTTTTTCTGCTTTACATACTGTTATCATTTGATACACTTTTTAAAGGAATAGTTCACCCAAAATGAAATTTTGCTGAAAATGTATTTACCTTCAGGCTATTCAAGATGTAAATGAGTTTGTTCTCTTTATTGGAACTTATTTGGAAAACCTAGCATTACATTGCTTGCTCACCAATAGATCATTTGCAGTGAATGAGAGTTCAAACAGTTGCTAAATGATCCATAACACTGCTTTCTCCAGTGAAAAAGTCCTCTCATCTAAATCAAGAGAGAAATGTGCACAGATCAAGCAGAAAAGCAAATCGTTCTTAACAGTTCTATACAAATGTCAGTAGGTTTTGATGTGAGAAGACAACCGGGGATCAATGGATGTTTTCACTGAAGGAAGCATTATTACAGATTACAAAAGGTTTTTAAGTTAAAACACCTTAATGATGGCTTGTCTCTTACAAACATACAGCTTTTCATGTCACAAGATAATTGATGCACTGAAGTCATATGGATTGGTGTGGATTTTTTGAATGTTTTTAACAGTTGTAAGGACTCTAATTCTGACGGCACCCGTTCACTGCAGAGTAACTCCGTTCTCCAAATCTATGATAAAACAAACTCAAATACATTTTGGATGGCCTGATAAAAAAATTTCAGGATAAAAAAAAATTATTAAAAGTTTATTATTAAAATATAGGCCTACATGATTATTATAGGACATAGCTACAAAAGGAACCTAATGTTCTATTATTTGGTTGATGAGTCGTGCATATTACTGTCCCTGATTTAAAGAGGAGATGCAGCAGTCAGCATCGTCCTCTCACACCAAATGACAGCTTGCTCCTTGCACAGCTGTACAAACAGATCATGTCTTAAATGGACCTTGGAACCAACTGCACTCGCATAAAGCACACAAACACTGAGATAAATCTTTAGTGACTAGGTTTTTTAAATAGATTTCTACTCTTGCACGGCTGTGTGGAAGATCAGGGGATGTTTGTTATGAAACAACAGTATTGGGATAAGGGTGGGGAGCACTTAATGAGGGCAGTGTGATGCAATCAGTAAAGCAGTGTATGGGGCCCTGTTTCAGAACAATGGAGAATGGTTCTTATTCAGTCATTGCATAGTCTTCAAATCAATTCTCTAGGATAAGAGACCTGATGTGTGTCTACTATTGTAACAATTCATAATTGATTGACAGTTATTGATAGTTATGCAGCAATCAGTGTTTTGTTGCTGCACTTCTGTAAGGAGATTTTTTGCTTTTTAAGCAGGTTAAATGTGTAAAAGTTCAGTTGAACCTTTTGACTGTTGAACTCAGTGTATGATGAAGGGGCTGGGGATGACCGAGTTTATCATGTGAGAACGGTCCCGAGTTCAGATGGAGCACATTGTGAAAGTACAAGTCTTACAATGAGACCACTGTAACATGCAAGAACAAAATATAAGGAAGAAACCTTTAGCCTGATTAGTACCATAATGCTTCATTATTGATATTACTTTCCAGTTTACACATGACATACCGGCTACGTCATTTATTCATACTTTTTAGTCATCACAGGCACATTCACAGCAAAGGCAATAACTATAATAATAACAATAAAGATATAGTTTTAAAAATCCAAAGATGCATGTTATTTTTTATTTAGTATTGACCTGAATTGGATATTTCACATAAAAGACATTTACACTTTACGTTCAAGAAAAGTCCTCCAGGTCCCACAGATTCTTTGGTTTTTCAGCATTTTTGTGTATTTAAGCCCTTTCCAACAATGACTCTATGATTTTGAGATCCATCTTTTCACACTGAGGACAAATGAGGGACTCAGTGCTCAGTGATGCTTCAGAAGGAAAAACGATTCATTAATAGGAAAAAAAAAGAAAAAAGTACACATTCTCTCTTAATGCTCTTAATGCCTAATTTTTCCTTCTGAAGCATCAGTGAGCATTTGAGTCTTCTGTAATAGTTGCATATGAGTCTCTCAGTTGTCCTCAGTGTAAAAAGATGGATCTCAAAAACACACAGTCATTGTTGGAAAGGGTTCAAATACACAAAAATGCCAAAAAAAAAAAAAAAAAAAAAGAATCTGTGGGACCTGAAAGACTTTTCAGAAGAACAACAGTCAGTTTAACTGTTTAGGACAAACAAGGGACTCATCATTACTATCTAACTATCACTAAACAAAAAACAAAACAAAAAATCATCAGTTATTAAGAATCAAGTGTATGTAAACTTTTGAATGGTGTCATTTTTAAAAATTCAACTATTATTTTATCCTGTGGACTATATGTAAAAGTCTTTTATATTAAATATCTAATTTAGGTCAGTACTAAATAAAAATTAACATGGATTTTCTATGATCCCTCCACTGGTCTATAATAGATCAGTGGATCCCTCTTATTTTGGTAAAATAATTAACATTTCGCAAATTCTGGAAACTTTTGAGTTCAACTGTATTAAACCACTGGAATCATATGAATTACTTTTACATTTGCTTTTACACTGTATGGACCTACAGAGACAAAATATTTACTAAAAATCTTTGTTTCAAGAAGACAGAAAGGCCACACATACTCAGGATACCGTTGAGGGGGAGAATATTCTGAGAGATATTTTATTCTGGGATGAACTGTCCCTTTAAGAAACATTAGTTGCAACATAAGAAATATAGCAAAGTGACAAAAAAAGACAATCGGGGGGAATAAACACAGACTATACAAACAGTAGGTGGAGTAAATGACAAAGTTGGTGCAAACTTAATGGCTTCCAATGCACAGTGTCTTACAGAGGTGTTTTTATTGCGTGCTTGCCATCTTGTGGATGAACAGTACATTGCAGGTTTTCAAAATGCGGGGATGTTGACAGAATTGCAACTGATTGCAGGGTTATTACAGTTGAATAAAACTAACAATATCTATGAAAACATTTACTTGAAATAAAATAGAAGTTAGCTATAAAATAAAATCGAACAAAAATAAAACTTAATATTTTCAGCTAGCCAAGTTAACATTTTTTTTTTTTAAATTTTAGTTTAATTTGATATACTTTAATAACTAAAATAAAAATAAAACTGAAATAAAAAGAATAAAATTTAGACAAAAAGACAGACATAAAGACATAATAACTAATAAAAATGACAAAAACACACAACAAAATCACTAAAACTTGAACTAAAATTTAAAACCAAAATAAACATGAAAATATAACAGAAGATGAAAATATAACATAAAAAACGAATTCAAACCGCTAATAAAACTAATGTCTTAATGCTAAAATAAAATTACATAGCCATTAAATGACCATAAACCAATGGGGATATATATATTTTTATGGGGATTTTTTTATTTATTTGAAACAATATTTTCAAAAAGTTTAAGGTAAAATGTACGCACATTTGTTTGTCTATAATCAGTTATTCATATGATTTGAGAATTTAACTAGACAATTTAATTAGTAACCTGTAATTATGCAGAAATGTTTAATTCTATAAAATGAATTAAAATAAATATATAGTTTATATAATTTACGTAATATATTCACATCCTTCCATTTGTCTTACCCCTTGTCCATATGCAAATATAGCCTATCATTTATGTATTACATTTCTTTTTTCTTTTTTAAATCTTATGTTTATTTTTAGGTTTAAATAAAAAGAAAAAACAACAACATACAGAGGGGTCCAACAGTCTGATATCAAAATCTTTTAAAATTAAAATTTCATTTAAATCTACAATTATTATTATATTTTTAATTATATATATATATATATATATATATATATTATAAAAAATAATAATTGTAGATTTAAATGAAAAATTATATATATATATATATATATATATATATATATATATATATATAATATCAATTATATTGCATATCAGCGATATATATTCACATCTTATATATCCACTCATTACCTGAAGTAGGCCTAGTCTTATTATAGACTTGGTGTATTGCTTGTGATCAGCAGGTCTTTGGCAGTGTGGTGAAATACATGTTTCCTCCTCCTCCAGTCTTCCGCCTGCTGTCATTACACACATTGACCTCCAAACATGGCCGGCGTACGAGCCCTCGGTTCCCTCTCCAGACTCACAACCAGAAGATATACCCTGTTTCCAGGTACTTCACACATCCACAATCATTCCTTAAATTACTCTACATCCTTGTTGTATTTCGCTTTGACACTTGCATAAATAACCACTTTGGAGAGTCATCTCAGTCATACTCCACAGTAGTAGCTTAGCTCAACGGCTAATTAACTCAAGGTCTAGTAATAAATGTTTTGTGACTGTATAAGTTTCATGCTCCTGTATTTACATAGCAATAACATTACACTGTATGCAACGAAATGCTAGTGTTTATAAATGCTGTTTTTATTTTACTTTATTGACAGTAGAGTTAGCGCACTGGCATGCTGTCTCCATTCATATTGCTAATACTGACCATTATTTGTTAATGTCTAAATATAAATGTCTAAATGGGTATAAACGTTTTTAATATTCGCTAACTACAGAGTTGTTTCCACCGCCATTGAAAAATAGTTTAATCAGGGCTGATTAGATGATATCTGCAACTTTATATTATGTTTCTAATATATAAGAATTATTGTTAAAGTATGACTAATACTTGTCTACAAAAAGGCTTTGTATTCATTTCATAATGTTTTCATGATAATTGGCAAGTGTATGACAATATCTTTGGGGTTTAGAGGGTAGGCTAAGGGGAAACTAGGTTAAAGTTCATCTGTTACTGTACTGCTGGAGTAATGTCCTCTACAGGCTGGTCTGTGTTCTTCTCTGTGTAATTTATCATCGTCTTTCAACTTATCCTCACTGGTTAGAGGTCTTTTATATTAAGTATTATGACTTATAAAACCCTTCTGTGATTTTTATCATAACATATTTATCACTATTAACTTTTTTTTTTTTTCATCCAATAAAGGTGTCACGAGACGGACCTTTAGAGTTGCTGCTTGCATGATGGGTAAAATCATTATATATTATATACAAAATAATAGTGTGTTTGTGTGTGTGTGGTGTGTGTTTAGTGCTGTAAAATTGATTAATCACATCCAAAATAAAAATTGCTTAATTATATACATATGTTTATGTATTTATAAACATATGTAAACGACAGACACACACACACACACACACACACACACACACACACTATATATATTATGTAACAAACATTTATTTTGGATGTGATTCATCGATTTGACAGCAGTATATATGTATGTGTGTTTATAGTACTATCAAATGGATTACAGCACTATGTATTTAACGATTAATCGCGATAATCCATTTGACAGCACTGTCCTTCTCTCTGTATATATAGTGCTGTAATCGATTTGACAGCTGTGTGCGTGTGAGTATATATTACAGCACTATATATAACAATGAAATTAGGGCTGGGCGATATATATCGATCGATAAATTCATGCGCATCTTGTCAGTAAATGATATTGATGATATTGATATTATCACCTTTTTTCAAATGGAGCGCCAGTTAATACACAGAGCCCTAGATTAAGTGCAATTAATCGATTTGACAGCACTATATAAAAATATATCGATTACAGCACTATATATATATATATATATATGTGTGTGTGTGTGTGTGTGTGTGTATATATATATATATATATATATATATATATATATATATATATATTTATATATTAGGGTTGTCAAACGATTAATCACATCCAAAATAAAAGTTTGTTTACATACCATATGTGTGTTTACTTTGCACATTTATTATGTACATATAAATACACACGCATACATGTATATATTAAAACTAAATATTTATATGTATATAAATTTATACCTGTATACAATGTAGATTATAAATAAATACAAATATTTTAGATATAAATCTAAAATATTTTCCCTTAATATATACATGCATGTGTGTGTTATATATATACATAATAAATATACACAGTACACAAATATATAGTATGTAAACATAAATTTATTTTTGAATATATATATATGAGAACATAGAAATACATGCATGTACTGCATAATAATATATAGCAATTAATTACACAATTAATAGCAATTAATTAATCGATTTGCCAGCACTATATGTGTGTTTGTGTGTATTATTAGAGCGATTAATCGCTATATATACACATGTGCGTGTGTGTGAGATTCCATGATCCCAATTATTTAATATATTAATTTGTTTTTTCATTTTCGCTTCTCAATATTTCCTCAGCTCGTACACATGTGAACTATGAGATCAAGGGCGATGTCGCTGTGGTCCGCATGAATGACCCCAATGCACGGGTAATTGTCTCCTCAAAACCATGTATTTATGCATTTAGACAATATTATAATACATCATAATGTGTTTTTTTGTGGTGTCTAGGTCAACACACTGTCTGTTCAGATGCAGAGGGAGATGACAGAAGTTATGGATGAGATTTGGGGAAACAATGCTGTCCAGAGTGTTGTTCTCATCTCATCCAAACCCGGCAGCTTCATTGCAGGGGCAGACATTAGGTTAGTATCAGGATTTGTAATACTGTTTGTTTAATCAGCTGGTTGTGGTGATCATTGTCAAATACACTGCTGTGCTTTTTACGGTGTCATGAATTTAGCATGATTCAGGCCTGTAAGACTGCAGAAGAGGTCACTAGCCTTTCCCAAGAGGGCCAGAAGATGTTTGAGAAGATTGAGAAGTCTCCTAAGCCTATTGTCGCTGCCATTAATGGATCATGCCTTGGCGGAGGCTTAGAGGTATTGGATTTGTGTGGATCTGTTGTGTTTTCTTCTCCCATGTAGTCAGCATAGGAATACAGTCACATTTCGGACTTCAGTTTAAAATATTTTCTCGATATGTTTCATTATTTTTTGATTATGAGTTATACAAACAACAAAATGGAAAACTGAGAAGCGTATAACCTAAATTAAAGAGTAAAAATTAGATTTAAAGTGCATTAGTTCTACACACAATACAGTGATGATTGTGTTTTTTGTTTTTGTAGTTTGCTATTGCCTGTCAGTACAGAATAGCCACTAAGAGTAAAAAGACGGTCCTGGGTTGTCCTGAGGTCATGCTCGGCCTTCTGCCTGGAGCTGGAGGGACACAGAGACTGCCCAAAATGGTCTGTAAAATGCCATCTATACATTTAGTAATGGTTCTCTTGATTGATTCTTTACAATGTAAGTCTGGTTGTTTTTATACCTTTGTTTTATGCAGGTTGGTATTCCCAGTGGCTTTGATATGGTGCTAACAGGACGGAGTATCCGTCCAGATAAAGCCAAGAAGATGGGACTGGTTCACCAGCTGGTGGATACTCTTGGTAAAGCAGTTTCTGTATAAATGTAAAACAGTAATATTGTAAGATACTATTAAGTATTTCAAAGAGGAGAGTCATGTGATGCTTAACATTTTTGTGGAAACCATGTTTTTTCTTTGATAAATATAAAGTTTAAAAGAACAGCATATTTTTGAAATATATTTTTTTGTATAAACGTAAATATTTAAAATTTTCTATTTTGATTAATTTATTTCATCCTTGCCAAATGTATTTATTTTTTTTTAAACCGAGGGCCTGGATTGAAGAGTCCAGAGGAGAGGACCATTGAATACTTGGAGGAAGTAGCTGTGGAGGCTGCCAGAGGACTTGCTAAGAAGCAAATCCTACTTACCAAAGAAAAGGGCTTGATGCAGAGTAAGTATTTGTTGTAGTCAAATTACTAGTCAATTATATGTCTAAAATAATTGTGAAACTACTAGTTAATTTGGCTTTTGCAAAAAAATATACAATTCGTTTCCTTGCAGAAATTCAAGACTACGTTATGAGTTACCCGTTTGTGAGACAGCAGATCTACAATACAGTTCAGAAGAAAGTCATGAAACAGACCAAGGGACTGTACCCTGCACCACTGAAAATAATTGAAGTACGAAATTTGTTATTCTGTACTCACTGTGATGTGTTCTTTTAGTTATAAATAGTTTATTTTGATTGACACCTGCTTGTTTTCTCTTTCAGTGTGTGAAGGCTGGTCTAGAACAGGGTCCGACTGCAGGTTACCTGGCCGAGGCACAGGTGCTACAATAAAACTAAAATTGTGACACTTAATTTAATGAACAATATCGCATGAATTATACCACTTGATTACACATCTCTCATTTGTTGTATTTCTAATCTGGTGTATTTTTTAGGAGATCTTTGAATTTTGCAACTGAAAGCATGTCAATTTTCATTTAATGGTAATATCTGGTTAAAGACAATATATAGTAATCTAATATTCCCTCTTTATCTCCTTTTCAGAATTTCGGCAAGTTAGCTATGACGTCTGAGTCTACAGCACTTATTGGCCTTTACCATGGTCAGGTCACATGCAAGAAGAATCGATTCGGAACCCCTGAAAAGGAAGTGAAGTATGTATTTTCTTACTCTATTACGTATAAGGTAGATTAACAGTTACTATATAACTTAATTTATAATACAGATACTTAACGGAACACTCCACTTTTTTTGAAAATAGACTCATTTTCCAACTCCCACAATGATATTACTCAGCGCCTAAATATAGTCCCCAGCTATTTTACTATTAGCTTAGTGGCTTAGGGGCTATCTTCAGGCGCTGCGTAATATCATTGCGCTTATTGCACCCATGGTACGGCAGCAAAGTTTCTTGATTATTCCGCTGGAATGAGAGTATAGTTCTTATCCATATCAGCCTAGAAAATCACAACTTTTCATTTTCTGTCGGTCTTAGTACACGCCGTAACTACAGAAGGGTCAAGTTTTAAATGGGAAAAATATCGAAACTCTTTGGTCATTTTTGAGCGAGATTCAGTGATTTGATGATGACTTGGAGATCAGCTGAATGGATTCGAAAACAGTAAAACTCATCTGTTTAACTCTAGGGGAGTTGGAAAATTAGATTTTTTTATTTATTTATTTTTTTTAAAGTGGAGTGTTCCTTTAAAAGGATAGTTCACCCAAAAATGAAAATTCTGTCATGACATTCCAAATCTGAAGACATCTGTTCATTTAAGGAATACAAATTAGGTTATTTTTTATGAAATCCGAGAGCTTTCAGACCCTGCATAGACAGCAATGCAACTGATTCAAGGCCCAGAAAGGTAGTATGGATATAAAAAAAAAGTCTATGTGACATCAGTGGTTCAGCCATAATGTTATGAAGCAATTTCTTCTCTTCTATGTCAGTTTTTGACGCGTTCACAAGAATACCACGATGCATGCGTTGCATTAGGGTCAGAAAGTGCTCAGATTTCATAAAAAATATCTTAATTTGTGTTCCAGAGATGAATGGAGGTCTTACAGGTTTGAAATGGCATGAGAGTGAGTAATTAATAACACAATTTTCATTTTTAGGTGAACTGTACCTTTAATGATTTGTTCATTACTTGTAAAATTGTAATTAATTTTTCTTGATTTTCTGTTTGCAGAACACTTGCTATATTGGGAGCAGGGCTGATGGGTGCTGGCATCGCTCAAGTGTCTGTAGATAAAGGCATTCACACCATTCTTAAGGACACTACAGTGGAGGGACTCAGTCGTGGAGAGCAGCAAGTTTATAAAGGGTGAGTATTACATGTACTATTTTTTGTACTAATTTTTAATGAATTTAAAAAAAATTAACTAGATCAAACCCTTAAAAGAGAAGGTCAACCAGAAATATAAATTGTCATCATTTACTCAACCTCATGTTGTTACAAACATGTATGACTTTGGTTAAAGGGTTAGTTCTGTCATTAATTACTCACCTTCATGTTGTTCCAAACCTGTAAGACAAATTAAGATATTTTTGATGAAATTTTTTTACATTTTATTTTTCATTTTTATTTAATTGAATTAATTGCATTTTATTTTAGGCTGAATGATAAGACTAAGAAGAGGAGCATGACATCATTCGAAAGGGACAGTTTTCTGTCCAACCTCACAGGGCAGCTTGACTACAATGGCTTTAATAAAGCTGACATGATCATTGAAGCTGTTTTTGAAGATTTGAACATCAAACACAAAGTCCTGAAAGAAGTTGAAGCTGTGAGTTAATATCAAACAAGACTGAATTTCAAATTCTCCTCAATACAAAAAGTTTGATGATACCATATTTTGTCATTCCAGGTGATCCCTCCGCAATGTATATTTGCTACCAACACATCTGCATTACCAATCAAAGATATTGCAGCTGTCAGCAAGCGACCTGAAAAGGTAAGAAACTTTAGTTCTTGACCACCACATCAGAGTTTGATATCTTGAACGTGTTAATGTTTTGTTTCAGGTAATAGGAATGCACTACTTTTCTCCAGTCGACAAGATGCAGCTTCTGGAGATCATCACCACTGATAAAACCTCCAAGGACACAACAGCCTCAGCGGTGGCTGTCGGCTTGAAGCAAGGCAAAGTCATTATCGTCGTTGGGGTGAGATGTCGCATATTCTTCCGTCAATCCAAAAGGCACATTTTATAAATCTGTAATCCAATCAAATGTTTTGGAATAACGTAATGCAATGTTTGTCTTTAGGACGGACCAGGTTTTTACACCACCAGATGTTTAGCTCCCATGTTGGCTGAGGCAGTGCGTGTGTTGCAGGTTTGTATATTTCCTTCTGAATTATTCATTTATTCCCATCTGTTGTAAAAGCGTTAGACATAAAAAAATCAGACTATGATGATATTCTTAATAGTAACATGCCTGATATGCAGATCATTGCATTTTGTACATACAGGAAGGTGTTGACCCCAAAAAGCTGGATTCCCTGACCACAGGCTTTGGCTTTCCTGTGGGTGCTGCTACCCTGGCTGATGAAGTGGGCATTGATGTGGCAGCTCATGTGGCTGAAGACCTCGGCAAGGCCTTCGGCTCCAGATTTGGAGGGGGAAATGTTGAGGTTTTGAAGAGCATGGTGGACAAAGGATTTAAAGGTAAATTTTTTAGCTTCAGTCCAAAGATTTTGGACTATCATCTATATAGTGGTTACACACTAATGTGACATTGTTGTGCTATGTGGTCCCAAAAAGGTATCGTTTGCATGCGATTTTAGTTTTATCATATTTACAAAAGAAAGATACAGCTTTAAGATTCTCTCTGAAAACAGCCAAGCTTCTGGAGCTAAAGACTGACGAACGCTTGTGCGGCGATTGCCAATAAATATGCATACATTTGATGCCATTTTACTTACCATCTGCAGTTCTGAATCATATTTTATAGCTGGGAGCGTGCCATCTTTCAATATCAAACGATGTGTAAATCTTTTATAAAACGTTCGTCAACAAACACACTTGCAAAACTCAGT
The DNA here is from genome assembly GCA_033026305.1 of Cirrhinus molitorella. Classification (NCBI taxonomy): domain Eukaryota; kingdom Metazoa; phylum Chordata; class Actinopteri; order Cypriniformes; family Cyprinidae; genus Cirrhinus; species Cirrhinus molitorella. Next base: position 8,472,522 of record CM065135.1, read on the forward strand.
TTTTGCCCTGGAAAAAAAAAAACGCATCCACTGTTCACGTAACGCTGGGTTCTTCAGGAAGCTGAGCAAGGTTATCTTTACCTTACAACCAAAACCAAACTTCTTTAGAGACATTCTTCCCGAGTGAGTCCCGTGCAGCCGAAAGAAGCGCGTTGATGGGCGCACTTTTTGCGCTCTCTCTGGTCGATGTGTGCGTGGGTGTGCTCTTCCGGGAGAAATGCCCATACAAGGAGTTCCACCCTTCAAGACGCCATAAAGAGCCATGATCGAAAAAACTTTCAGAAACTTGTAAGAAACCCGGAAGTGTGTATTTGCCACAGAAATACTGTTAAACATCCAAATGGTTTTTTGAAACTTTGGCCATGTTTAGCATGAGAATCCAACTCTTTAACAGTGTAAATAACTTAACATGCATGAAACACCATTGGAACTAACACTGCAGTTTAAAAACAAGTGATTTTAAGCTGTTGAAACGCAATCAGCAGCAAAAGAGAGCTCATTTTGCTATATGCGCATGGTGTCTGGTGTGGTTAGAGAGGTGCACTCACATAAAGATGGTGCTCATAGAGGGCAGGAGTGTTGAACCAAGTTATTTTTGCCACTTTATAGGCTTTGAACGGTTAAATACACACACTTGTATGTGTCAAAATGCCAGTTTTTGCAAGTATCCTCATAAACACAGTAATTTAGGTCTTGACAGCTGAGAAAGAAAACACATGTAACAGTAAACTGGATCTGGGCAGCTCTTAAAGTGACAGCAGTCTGATATTGCTGCTGTCTGTCATTCATGTTAATTAAACAAAAGAGAGAAAATCTCTCCTTGCTCTCAACTAAATGTCTTTTGTAACTTTAATAAGAAAAAAATATTTAATTCAAACAGTGAAGAATATGCAGTGTTTTAGACATTTGATTACTTTATACAATGCATGTAAAATTTCTTATTTGTTCTACTGTATTTTTTTTGTCCTATTGCTTGTAATTAGTTTTGGATTCTTCTTTAATCACTTACTGTTTACATGTCTTCAGTGAGTTTTTCTTTTACTTTTATTTATTTATTTCTTTTTTTTTTGTTAGCAGTTATATACATTTGTGACCCTGGACCACAAAACCAGTCACAAGGGACAATTTTTGAAAATATTTTGAATAAATAAGCTTTCCATTGATGTATGGTTCGTTAGGATAGGACAATATTTGGCCGAGATACAACAATTTGAAAATCTATGTGCAAAAAAACTAAATGTTGAGAAAATCGCCGCCTTAGGCGGTCTTAGCAATGCGTATTACTAATAAAAAATTACGTTTTGAGATATTTACGGTAGGAAATTGACTAAATGTCTTCATGGAACATGATCTTTACTTAATAAAGAGAGAGACAAAAAAAAGAGAGAGAGGCACAAAATCGCTTTCACTGGCTTTTTCCTTAAATGTTCCCTCTTGGTGGAATGACCTACCCATTTCAATCCGAGCAGCTGAGTCCTTAGCCATCTTCAGGAATCGGCTATTTTTTTCTTTATTTAACCCTCTAAATCTTGCACTTATTTCTATTCTTAAAAAAAGCTATTTTTTGTCATCTATCTTATTTATCTTTCTATCTTTTCTAAAAACAACAACAACAAAAAAAAAAAACATAATCTGATAATCTGAGACTTGAGCTAATCTGAGACTCTTTTGTTGATTTAGATTGCTTCCATTGTCCTCATTTGTAAGTCGCTTTGGATAAAAGCGTGTGCTAAATAACTAAATGTAAATGTAATTTCCTTAAGATTTTTGACATAAAAGAAAAATCAATGATTTTGACCCATACAGTGTATTTTTGGCTAATGCTACAAACACACCCATGCTACATATGACTAGTTTTTCAGTCTAGGGTCCCATTTAAGGTGTGCTTTAGTGACCTTAACATGTTCAGTATAATTGCCATAAATAACTACTTCTTAATTTACCATTAGGCCGGAAATCAGGCAAGGGCTGCTATATCTACCAGCCAGGACTTAAACGCAGAGACGTGAACCCAGAAGCTCTGGAGATTTTGGAATCATACAAGCTGACGCCAAACGCTGCAGTGTAAGTTGTTCAGACTTTACTTTTGTTTAGATTTGATTCATAAAGTGACTATTAATCAGGACAAGTACAGAGCTATTATTTGTAATAGAATAATTCATAATTTTTCATCCAAATTAGAAAAAAAAAACATTGTCTTTCTGTCTCTCTACCCAGATCTTCAGACTCAGATATTCAGTACAGATTGGTGTCCCGTTTTGTGAATGAGGCTGTTCTGTGTTTGCAAGAGGGAATCCTTGCCAATCCAGTAGAGGGTGACATTGGGGCCGTGTTTGGTCTTGGCTTTCCACCCTGCCTTGGAGGTGAGAATCTAAGTCTGGATTAGTTCACTTCCAGAATAAAAATGTCCTGATTATTTACTCACCATCATGTCATCCAAGATGTTCATGTCTTTTTTTCTTCATTCAAAAAGAAATGAAAGTTGTTGAAGAAAACATTCCAGGATTTTTCTCCATATAGTGGACTTCAATGGGGATCAGTGGGTTGAAAGTCCAAATTGTAGTTTCAGTGCAGCTTCAATAGGCTCTGCACGACCTCAGCCGAGGAATAAGAGTCATTTCAACGAAGAGTCAACGATCAGTCATTTAAAAAAAAAAATGTAAAAAACTATATAGGTTTTAACCACAAATGCTCGCTTACGCTAGCTCAGCCTTACTTATTATGTAATCAAGCATGCATGACGTAGGCGGAAATACCGACCCAGTTTTTACAAAGCAAACGCGCAAAGAAAATGTAAAAACGATGTCGGAAAATTGTGAAGTTGGAGGAGAAAATGAGTTGGAGTATCTATCCTACACTTTTGAACCGAAGTACACAGACGAAGAACTACCGTGTGTGTCCTTTCCAACTTGATTATTTAATGCGTGAATTTGAGCTAGTGCAAGACAAGCATTTGTGGTTAAAAAGTATTTAAATGTAATTTTTTTTTAGAAAATGACACATTGTTTCGCTAGATAAAACCCTTATTCCTCGGCTGGGATTGTGTAAAGCACACTGAAGCTGCAATTTAGACCATTAATCAGTTGGTTCCCATTGAAGGATACTGGAATGTTTTCCCCCCAAAAAACACATGAACATCTTGGATGACATGGATTTTCTCAATAAACGATAACAAGAGTTCAATATATGTTTGATATAATGTTTATGCGGCAAACGCGGAACAAAAGAGTGCTAGTCAAAGCGCGCCACTCGGACCGTTTAGCCACTCGGATCAAAGTTCAAACGGTGACACAGTGCGAACTTACTAGAGCAGATGCTTTCACTCTCTGATGAGTCTCGGTCAATAAACAGCGCAAGAAGCGCTTGAATTCAGTGAAGAACACAAATGACTCAGTTCATAACAAGATGAAACAGCACTGACAAACGAGAAACACTGTGCTCAAAGATACAGTCAGAAGGCTTTTTAATCAACAATCGGCATCATTTACCATAGATTTACTGTAGTAGCACTAACTGCACAGTGGTATCGTGTCAGAAATGTAGGTATAGTTGTGTTGAATTTTATTATATTATTAATGTATTAAATGTATTGAAGGAGGAGTAATGGAACATAATTACAGTATTTTTTTTGTGATTAATCTATAGCATTTATGCATTTATACTAAATATATTTAGACTACTGTTTTTCATACAAATACCTTGGAACCATATTACATTTTTACCATGCTATTGAGGTGCTATACTTGTGGTTTTAACTGTTTTTATCATACTATAGGAGAGAAATGGTTAATTAAAAAACTCAAACAGTCAGAATAATTCAATTTCACCATATAAAAATGAGATTGCTACAATTTTTATAGATATTACTGATTTTGATAATGAACATTAATCTACATCTGCATTCTAAATCAAGCTACTACTAAATCTGTATTTCTAAGAGACTATTTATTATTTTTTATTTATTATTATTTGTATTAATATTATCAGGTAACAGACCTGTTTCTTGATTTGACACAGTATTACTCATTAAAACATGCAGAACAAAGAAATTATTTTTTTCTAATAAGATATTTACTTTGTTATAGAAAAATGACTGGAAAAAGTGTGAAAAATTGAAACAACATGTCAACATGTCAACATGTCAAGTTTTTGTCACGTTCTGACTATAAAGAATATTTTAAAGCCACATTTAACTGTCTGGTTTTTACAACTTTTACATTGTAGCAAAAAATCTGACTTTAAACTGGAAAGAAATAAAAATGGACATTTATCGTGATAATTATCGATATAAAAAATTATCGTGAAAATGTTTTGGCCATATCGCCCAGCCCTAGGGGTGAGTAAATTTGTATTCTGGAAGCGAACTAATCCTTTAAACTTTTCCTTTCATATTTCTTTTTACAGTTTAGGAATATGCCTTCATTGTTAATTATCTAATTGCAGGACCCTTCAGGTTTGTGGACAGCTTTGGTGCAGACAAACTTGTGGAGAAGATGAGAAAGTTTGAGGAGGTCTTTGGGAACCAGTTCACGCCTTGTCAGCTGCTGCTCGATCACGCCAAGGATCCAAGCAAGAAATTTCACAAGTGACTTTAGCCGTCATGTGCCATTACTACTTCTTAGAAGATTCATGTGAAAAACAAGCAATCACGACTGTGCACTTAAAACAAGAGAACAGAATGTGAAGGGCCTTTTTGTTCCTTAAAACGGACATATCACATATATTACAATATGAAATATCACTTCCCCGTAAGATGCCATGTGTTTGACTAATATTCAGGTAGACTTTGGCCAAGGCGACAGCCTTTTACTGAATTAAACAATTTAGTTTTTGAGTTGTTTTTTGTATATTAATGAACTCTTTAGGTGAAATTGTTTTCTAATGGTTGTGTACAAACTGTACAGACAGAGGCATCAGGCGCATTCCAGTATAGCCCAGATGTCAAAATCAAAACCTAATGCTTTCCTCAAGTTTTCTAGGGTATTGTCCAAAAGCACTTATCTGTAAAATAACTTTTTATTTCAGTGAGCTTCCGTAGTTATGCTAAATCTGTCTCTCTGGACATAGAATGTGGCCTCACATTAAAAAAAAAAAAAATCATGTCAGTGAATTAAATGAAATGCTCAAGTATTTTGTGATCATGGTGTTTTTATTGATTCCATGTAGTTTTAAGCTGGGTCATGTGAACTTGTCTTTCTGATGTTATAAGCATGCATCTGTTAACTACCTACTCTACTAAAAAATGTGTAATTTGTCATTTATCCACCGTATTCTTCAACGCGGAAGTAAGCCATTATCCGCTATAGGGAAATAATGAAGAATAACAACATAAAGTAAACGGTAACGCTGTTTGGACTACAAGCCAGTGTGTTCATAATTAAGATAATACATTAAAATATTATGGTAAGACAAACCAATTTGCAATATAAAGCAGCAAAACCAGCTGCTTTGTACAGCTAAAAATAGCTGAATGTGGATGAGACCAGACTCAGAAAATTTGTAAATATCCGCGTCCATTTTTACGCAAAGAAAAAGGTGGATAATGACGAAGTTGTAATCTTGATTAAATTATATTAAAAATATAGGATGTATATTAAAATTTAAATGAACTATAGATGTGCAGCGTCTTTATAGACGAATACTACAGCAAAAACAGTATGAGAACATTCAATTTAGATCATTATTGTACTATAATCTGTCCCTGTCTTTTCTACAGACCTGCTGAAGTGCAATCAATACAATAAATGGAGTGGAAAGGTCAATGTTATTGATGTTGGCTTTTTCTCGTAAAGAGGAAACTTGATCTCCTGCAGGGGGCGCTCGGTGGATCAGTCAAATAAATAAATGAAGTAGAAACCTGCTTTTGAGAAATTTGCAAAGTCATTTATAAAATCAACTTTGAAAGGCGGTTGTGATAATCAGCTGACTACATGTTTCAGCTTATTACACTGATACCAAATAAATTAATTTATGGATCAGTTAAGTATAATTTCTATACTGTATTTTTTTCATATAGTTCAAATGTTAGTACTTTTGATATGTGCTTTTGTCCTTTGTATTATTATTTAATTTTAATATTAGACGTTTTAATATTTCTATTTATTTTTACGTGATTTTAATCATTTTTGTACTTCAACTTGTTTTTAGTTAGTAGTCAAAATAGGTTTTTCATCAAAATCCTTCAGGTCCCACAAATTCTTTCTTTATATTGCAATTTATTATTTAAACTAAGGAAAACTATTTATTTACTTATTTTTAGTACAGTTTCATTTTATTTATTAATTATCCACCTTATTTTTTTTCTCCATAAGAGTGGGCGTGGCCATTTGTACATTTTATGTCTCATCCGCGTCCAGCTATTTTTATATATTATTTTAATGTATTATCTTAATTATGAACACACTGTGTTGCGAACAGTTTTACTGTTTTACATTGTTATTCTACTCATTATTTCCCAATGGTGGCTATTATTTCTACATTATAAACGTCCACTAAGGAAACTGTATGTTACAAAATAGAAAACAATCGGTTTTAGCAACAACATTAATGTATGCAATAATAGTACAGTATTCGCAATAAAATAATGTTTTAATATTAATTATTAATATCTAATTTAATGTATTAATATTAGTTTAATTTTACTAATAAAAACGTGTAACTTCCGGGCCGAGCCGAATAGCATAGCTCCGCCCCCTTCGGCGCTCATTCCCTTCCGTTGGTTTTATTTCTCCGGGCAGAATCCTGCCACCCGGAAGTTTCCAATGGATGATGTTGGCGATTACAGCGCGCTGATTTGTTCGTCCATTGCAGCTGTGTCTGGCGTTCGCCGAAGCGAGTGCCCGAGGATGTAAGGCTGTCTGAATTCCCCATTAGGCTCCTCCAACATGAAGAAGAGAAGCGTGTGAGCGGCGGCTCGTCCGGGATCTCAGTGAAGGCAGCGTGTTTTCGGCAGGATGCTCAGGCTGTTCGCGGCTCTGGTGATTGTTGGGCTGCTGCTCGCGTGCTTCACTTCCTGGCTGTTTGACAGCTATGACACCGCCTGGCACCCGAAGCGCAGTTTACATCAGTCCAGCAAGAATGGCCCACCGTATCCCAGCGGGGAGCTGGACAATATATTTTGGTTTGTGCAGGTGAGCAGAGGTTTGCGCCGTGGTGTGCGAGAGGTCACAAAAAACGTGTCACACTGTCATTAGTCTGTCAATGAGCTGATCATGTGATTGATTGGGGAATGGCTTTTATTTTGCGTTCTGCCATAATAATTTATTCGTCGTGTAGTAAAATGTTGTGTGAAATATTTAAGCATGAAAAAGGTCGGAATAGCCTGTAACATGACTTCAAATGTATATAGTTTAAGTGTATTGTATATAACCATGAATACTCAGTAAATTGTATGGTTTTTATCACGACGAGAAATTAAATGAATGTTATATGGTGCATGTGTGTTACAAAAAATTGAAAGGACATTTTTTTTTTATTAAGGACACATATTTTCAGTGATTAGTATACTGAACAGTGTTCTGATTTCACTGATAAATATTAATATTAGTATGTAATTCTTAATACGAAATATTGTCGAGGCTTACAAGTCGTAAGACTTTCCACTATTGGAATATGTTTGTGTATTTATTTATTTATTTAAAAATAGCCAAAACAATACATTATAACTAAACTAATATTATTTTACATTTCTAAATTTTAGTTTCTTACAATTTTAGTTTATGCATAGTTGTTCATACACATAGGAGTTGAATCTTTAAAAAAATTAAATTTAAAAATTTTTAATCATATTTTTTAAAATTATTTCTGAGGCAAATATTAGACCCTGGACCACAAAACCAGTCACAAGGGCCTTTTTAAAAAAACAAAAACAAAAACTGAGGTGTATACATAATCTGAAAGCTAAATAAATAAGCTTTCCATTGATGTGTGGTTTGTAGGACAATATTTGTCCGAGATACAATTATTTGAAAATATGATATCTGAGGGTGCAAAACAATCAAAATAATGAGAAAATTGCCTTTAAATTTGTCCAAATAAAGCTCTTAGCAATACAAATTACTAATCAAAAATTAAGTTTTGATATATTTATGGTAGGTAATTTACAAAATATTTTCATTGAACATGATCTTTACTTAATATCCAAATGATTTTTGGCATAAAAGAAAAATCTATCATTTTGACACATAAAATGTATTTTTAAATATATACAATAAAAATCATAATTGTTTCTTCAAATACAAGTCTGATTTGACCTGCAAAGACACATGGAATAGTTATTTTTATAATACGTTTTCAAATGTAAGTCTTAATTAATGTGTATAGTTGTATATTTTGATAAAACTATCATTTAAAACATTTCTTTGATTGAAAGTGATGTGGACTTTTACAATTTATTAAAAATCTTAATAATTATTTTGACTATCACACCCATTATTTATCATCAGCAATGATATATGTATGAAAATAGTATGATTCTTTAATTCAACTGCTTTCGCGAACACTAAAATGATAGTTTTATTAACACATATTTGACCCTGGACCACAAAACCAGTCATAAGGGACAATTGTTTTAAATTGAACAGCTTTCCATTGATGTATGGTTTGTTAAGATAGGACATTATTTGGTTTAGATGCAACTATTTGAAAATCTGGAATCTGAGGGTGCAAAAAAATCTAAATATTGAAAAAGTCCTTTCAATATTCTCTCTATATTGCATATCCTTTGACCCATACAATATATTGTTGGCTTTTGCTACAAATAGCATAAAGCCCTAATGTTATAGTTCAGTTGGTAAAACATGAAACCTTCAACTGTGTACTGACTTGCACATAAGAGATGCCTCCTCTAATATGCCAATGACACTTGCTCTATAAATAGGCAAGTTTTATGTGTGAGATTTCCAACACTCACTCTTAACTACACACAGGCCTGCGGGAAACCTCATTATTAGCTGATTTCTGAACATGCTGATTCCTCTGTGCAGGTTTCCGACATCCATATCAGTCGTTTCCACGATCCGAGGCGCATTCCAGACTTCGAAAGATTCTGTACTGACACTATTGATGTGATAAAACCTGATCTTGTGCTGGCCACAGGTGAGCTGCCATAAATAATTTACTGTATGAATAGTCTAATTAGGTTTTATACATACATGCAACATAAATTTTTACTTTTTTTATTTTAACAGGGGACTTAACAGATGCGAAAACTGAGAGTAAAATAGGCTCTCTTCAACATGAAGTGGAGTGGCAGGCCTACCACAACGTCCTTAAAAGATCACGAGTGCTGGAACGAACCAAATGGATTGACATTCGAGGAAACCATGGTGATTTTTTTTTTTTTTCTTTTAGTTTAATGATCTTTAAAGCGATCTTTAAAGTTCACCCAAAAATGAAAAATCTGTCATTAATTACTCACTATCATATTGTTCCAAACCCGTAAGACCGTCATTCATCTTCAGAACACAAATTACGATATATTTATTATATATAGCTTTCTGATCCTGCATGGACAGCAACACAACTGACATGTTCAAGGCCCAGAAAGGTAGTAAGGACATTGTTAAAATAGTCCATGTGACATCAGTGGTTCAACCTTAATTTTATGAAGCTAACAAAAATAACAACTTCATTTAACAATTTCTTCTTTTCTGTGTATTTGTATGCTCTAATGTATGAATTACATCATTTGAATTCATACAAATTAGCCACCAATTCGCCAAAATGTAAAACGGCTACACAATGAAATGAAATTGTGTTGAACACTCTGCTCGTCTGCCATTGGTCAGTGAAACGGATAGTCCCGCCTCAAAATCACACAATTGGTTGTGCCAGTGTTGCTGTGTCGGCCTTGAATGGAGTTCACATGTAATTGCATATTAGAGTGGGGTAGGAAAAAATATTTTAACATCACAAAAATGATAGATTTCAGGTTTGTTTTTTAATGTCAGTTGAGTCTTAAGGTTTGGGTGGAAGATCTAAATAAAGACCACAATGAAGTTTCCTCTTTGCACGTCACTGTTAGTCAGGGACAAATAAATGTTTGTCTTTGTCCCAGTGTCTGCTGGCAATAAAACAATTAAAGGACATTGAGTGAAGACAGCGGGACACTCTTATGTCACACTAATGACTTGAATTGAAGCCCAGCTCTATTAAACAGGATATTGCTGGCTTGTTGTGACACAGAACACACTTTAGTGGATTAATAGCAACTTTACAATCATGAGGCTGTTTATGCTTACTCCTCCAATTTCCTATCTTGATTAAAAGGGATAGTTCACCCCAAAAATGAAATTCCTGTTATAATTTACTCAGCAGTCTTATTTAAGTGTTATTTATATACTATTCTAGTATTTTATTCATATTTTGAAATGAACTGCTGTTCAAAAGTTTGGGATCAGTAAGATTTTTTTTGTTTTTAAAGAAGTTTCTTATGCTCATCAAGGCTGTGTTTATTTGATAAAAAAAATACAGAAAAAATGCAATATTGTGAAATATTATTATGATTTAAATTTTTTTGTGATCAAAGCTGAATTTTCAGCATCATTACTCCAGTCTTCAGTGTCACATGATCCTTTAGAAATAATAATAATAATATGCTGATTTATTATCAATGTTAGAAACGGCTTAATATTTATTTTTTGGAAGCTGTGATACTTTTTTTCAGGATTCTTTGATGAATAAAAAGGTAAAAAGAACAGCATTTATTTAAAATAAATAGTAAAATATACTGTCAAAATATAGTACACTACAGTTCAAAGTTTGGTGTCAGTAAATTTTGAATTTCTTCCTTTTTTTGAAAGAAATTAAATTGATAAAAAGTGATAGTAAAGACTTTTGTTCTAAACATTTTTATTTTGAATAAATGCTTTTTTTTTTTTTTTACTTTTTTTTTTCAGAGTATCTTAAAAAAATTATCACAGGTTCCAATAAAATATTAAGCAGCACAGCTGTAGCCTTGATGAGCTTTTTTTTATATGATCAGTTTTCATTTTATTGTGAAAGTTATTAAAATTAATCATTTTCTTATGTGCTTTTTATTTCTGTATAGCTTGACATTTTACTTCACCTTATTTTATTTCAGTTAGTTACAATGGCAGCTTTTATCATTTAAGTGTTTCATCTGATGCTCAAATATACCTCATTCCAAATTGATATAATTTTTGGTCTGTCAAACAAAAAAAGGGATATTTAGATGCATGTTCATGCTGTTCTTTTCCATATTTCCATAGACTCTAAATCCATAAAAGTACTCATGCACTCACTACATTCCAAGTCTTCAGAAGATTTGAAATTGAATTCATTATACTGTAAGAATGATATTTCACCATAGCACTATTGGCATGTATCTCTTTAAGTTTAATTTTACAACCAGCCAGATGTGGCATGTTAAGTTTCCACTGACAAATCCACATTATATTGAAATGCTTTGCAGCTCAGCAGAATCCCAGCCAGTTGCCAAACTTATATGATGTTTAAAGGAACACTCCACTTTTTTTGAAAATGGGCTCGTTTTCCAACTCCCCTAGAGTTAAACAGATGAGTTCCATTCAGTTGATCTTTGGGTCTGGCGTTAGCACTTTTAGCATAGCTTAGCATAGATCATAGAATCTGATTAGACCGTTAGCATCTCGCTCAAAAATGACCAAAGAGTTTCAATATTTTTCCCATTTAAAACTTGACTCACCTATAGTTACATAATTTACTAAGATTGACAGAAAATGAAAAGCTGTTAATGCTAATGCTAATATGGATAGGAACTATACTCTCATTCTGCCGTAATAATCAAGGAACTTTGCTGCCGTACCATGGGTGCAGCAGGCGCAATGATATTACGCAGCGCCTGAAAATAGTTCCCAGCTAAAAGTGCTACCGCCAGACCTGGAGATCAGCTGAATGGATTCGAAAATGGTAAAACTCATCTGTTTAACTCTAGGGGAGTTGGAAAATGAGCCTATTTTGAAAAAAGGTGGAGTGTTTCTTTAATATACAGTTACTGTAAATGGAGGAACTGGATTAATTAGATTTAATATAAACAGATTAAATATACATACCTCTCATTAGCTGTAGCTGTGTTTCATCTGGTATTAGTATATTAATATTTAGCTACGAAGACTGCATCAACTTTGGTGGAGGCTAATGAGCATCTCTAATGAACTCTCATAGCTCACATATCATTTTTCCTCTATTCCCATTATCCCATTTCCCCACAGGTCCTGTAACTGGTGTTACATTACGAAAGCTCCCAGACATGTAATAAGAGCTCCATTATCAGTTATTTTGCTCATCTTCCGTTTCCTGGAAATCTTGATTGATATTTTCTTCTTGTCTCCTCAGATGCCTTTAATATTATTTCACTGGAGAGCGTGAACAATTACTACAGGTCTGTACAAATATTACAAATGCACAACATAAGGGCTATTAAGCTCGACATTAAAAAATCTGTTTGTTTCATTTATCTCTATTCCTGAATACTTAGGAAATACTCTGCCAATCAGAAAATTGGATCCTTCCACTACATACACAGAACTCCTTTTGGGAACTACTCGTTCATTTGTGCCGATGCCACTCTGACTCCTGGACCCAAACGGCCCTATAACTTCTTTGGGATTATCAATCAGGTTGGAGAGATAATTTTAGCTTTGCTTATGTAAATATGATGACAACTTTCCCTTGAACTGAAATGTAAATGTTCCCCATAGACTCAAATGGACTTGCTGGCGAGCTTTAGAGAGGAGAGTCTGAGCAGTAACAAGTCCATCTGGTTTGGACATTATACCACATCTACTGTCATCTCCCCCTTCCCAGGAATCCGAGAGCTCATGAGGTTTGGAAAAAATCTTGCAGTAACGCTGTCAACCAATTCGACTGACCGCCAATAACAGCCCACTTAGACAAGAATACAGCATGTGACCGACCACAGTTTGTTTTTGTTTTTCTGTTCTGTTAGGGGTTGGTTTATCTGAAATTAGATTATATTACAATAATGGACCAGCATGAAAAAAATTAATTAAATAACAGTGCCAAATGCCTATGTATGCCAACTGAAAACATTAGAAAACAGCTTTAAATGCACACTACCAGTCAGAAGATTTTTTATACTTTTTGAAATAATTCTCTTCTGCTCACCAAGCCTGCATGTATTTGATCCAAAATACAAAAAAGCAGTAATATTGTGAAATATTTTTACTATTTAAAAAAAAAAAAAATTAAAATGTAATTTATTCCTGTTATCTAAATTTTCAGCATCAATACTCCAGACTTTAGTGTCACATGATCCATTCTAATATGCTGATTGAAATTATTATTATTATGATAAAAGTTTTAAGGATTCTTTGATGAACAGAAAGATCCAAAGATCCACATTTATCTGAAATAAAATCTTTTGTACCATTATACACTATACTATTAAAAAACTTAAAGTCAGTATACTTTTTTAAAAAATTATTATAGAAATAAATACTGTTATTAGCAAGAATGCTTTAAATTGATCAGAAGGATGATAAAGACATTCATAATGTTACAAATGATTTTTATTTCAGATAAATGCTGCTCTTCTGAACTTTCTATTTATCAAAGACACATGGAAAATTCTACTCAGCTGTTTTCAACATCATTTTTTTAAGCAAATAAGAATATTAGAATGATTCCTGAAGGATCATGTGACTGGAGTCAAAATTCAGCATTGAAATCACAGGAATAAATTATATTTTAAAGTATATTCAAATAGAAAACAGTTGTTTTAAATAGTCAAATATGGTTTGTTAGAATAGGACAATATTTGGCCAATGTTCAACTTTTTGAAGATCTTGAATCTATCTAAATATTGAGAAAATTGCCTTTAAAGTTGTCCAAATTAAGTTCTTAGCATATTACTAATCAAAAATTAAGTTTTGATATATTTATGGTAGAAAATGTACAAAATATCTCCATGGAACATGATCTTTACTTAATATCTTAATGGTTTTTGGCATAAAAGAAAAGTCAATAATATTGACCCATACAAAAACCTGTGCTACTTAAGGTTTTGTGGTCCAGGGTCAAATATGTATAATTGGCTATTCAGCCCCTTAAACTAAATTATGATATTTTAGATATTTCATTTTATTCATCTGTTAAACTTTTATTTAACTGATTATATAACCCCAAAAATCACTCATTGTCTAAACCTTTTGACACTAGTTTCTTTGTAATTAAAAAAAATAAATCCCTCAATGTTGCAATATTTGTGTGCAGTATGAATCAGAATCAGTGACCTGTGGATGGCCTGTGACTGTGCCGTCTGAGGCTGTGACTAGATTTGGGCCACTTTTCAAAGTTTTTTAGTCATGTGACCTACATCTAAACCCTAGCATATGACTCTCTAGCATGAATTCTGGTCTGAAATCTATGTTTGGCACTGTATAAGTAATGTCAAGTAATGGCATTCAGTGCTGTTCATGTTAAACACTCATATTCTGCTAAATCTGAAATGATCCACTGTTTTTTTTATTTTACAGTACAGCCGTTGCGTATTTGTGTGGGCACCTACATACACTAGGAGGCTTCATGCCGGTATTGCACAGTCGACATCAAGGAGGCACGCTGGAGTTAGAGCTGGGAGACTGGATGGACAACCGCAGGTAAGTTCACAAAGAACGAGGCCCACGCTCAAGGGAATGCCGCATGAAGTAAATATAGCTGACTATGTAAGCAAGTACAAGAACAACAGCTGATATATGAGGAAGACTTATTGTTGTTCCCTAAAAAAGCAGTGACCCGCAGTTCTCTCTTGCTTCAGGTACAGGATATTGGCTTTCGACCATGACCTGCTTAGTTTCACTGACTTGACGTTCGAGGACTGGCCAGCTGTGCTGATCACCAATCCCAAAGACGCCCAGTACCTGCACCCAGGAGTGGAGCCTCTGGGTCGTATCCGCAGTTCCACGCACATCAGGTGTCTCTGTGTGTGTCCTCTTGAACCTTCAAGCGCTTGTGAAACCTTATCATCTCTCATCCGAACTTGACATTCATTTTTATTCCCTGCATGTTTGTCTTGTTCTGTCCTACCAAGAATGTCATATTTTGAGGTAGCACTTTTTGCTGAATATGCTGTGTGTCGGATTTGTAGGCTCCTGGCCTTCTCTGAATCTCCAATCACAGCTGTGCATGTAAGTGTGGATGGAGTCTCACTTGGAAAAGCATTTGGCGCAGGGGGTCCTTTATACGTGCTGCATTGGGATCCAACGCTATACTCTATTGGACTGCACACTATCAGAGTTAAAGTGGAGGTAGGTAATGATTTAAACAAATCACTAGCCCTAGTATTAAACATGTCACTTGTCCCTCAAATCATGCGGCTTATTAAGAAGAGGTGTGCTTTTCTAAACAGTTGGACAAACAAAATTTGCCTGGTAGATGACAAAAATTCAGGCAAAAGTCCTGTAGTCATTTTAAGAGGAATAGCTGAAGACTGCGTAAAGGGATAGTTCACCCAAAAATGAAAATTCATTAATTACTCACCCTCATGTCGTTCCAACCCCATAAGACCTTCGTTCATCTTTGGAACACAAATTAGAGATATTTTTGATGAAATCTGAGAGCTTTCTGACCCTGCATAGTCAGCACACAAACTGACATGTTCAAGGCCCAGAAAGGTAGTAAGGACATAAGTAAGACAAGTAGTTTAACCGTAATGTTACGAAGCTACGACAATACTTTTTTTGCGCAATGAACACAAAAATAGTGACTTCATGAGTTTGGAATAACATGAGGGTGAGTAATTAATGGCAGAATTTTAATTTTCAAGTGAACTATGCCTTTAAAACTACTCAGAAAACCTTAGTAACTGTACAGAGTAAAAATTAAGTAAATGAAAATAAAATCTAAATATAAAATTAAATTCAGAAAAATTAAAACGGTTTATATTTGCTATTGTGAAATTGTTTATTTAAATGTAGAAATGGTGGTTGTGTTATTTCAAGAAAATGGCACAGTCTGAGCTTTTCTCACCTCTTCTCTGTCTTCCTGTCCCAGGACTCAGCAGGTCGCGCAAAAGTGCGAGAACAGCAGTTTACACTGGAGGAAGACCTCACTCCCAGCTTTGGCTTCATGCAGTCATTCATCCTCCTAACAGACCACTACATACTGGTACGGAAATGAAACCAGGTCATCGTGATGGTGAAAATTGATCATCCAGTAAATGTTGAAATGGCTATTTACGTCACTCTTTATTTAAATTATAACAGCTTCAAAAATAATTAGTATTTTGTAGTGAATTTTCATAGTTTAAATTGATAGTTCACCCAAAAATGAAAATTCTCTCATTAATTACTCACCCTCATGTTGTTCCAAACCCGTAAGACATCTTCAAGCTTTCTGACCCTGCATAGACACCAACGTGACTGACATGTTTAAGGCCCAGAAAGGTAGTAAGGACATTGTTAAAATAGTTCATGTGACATCAGTGGTTTAACCGTAATTTTATGAAGCTACGAAAATACTTTTGTGTGCAATGAAAAAAAAAAAAGACTTTAACAGTTTTTTCTCTTTGTGTGAGTCTTCGATGCACATTCTCAAGAGTATCACAACGTGTGTGGTGCTGCTGACGTAGGTGCCTGTGTTCTGACGTGGAGCGACCATCTTTGGTTGAACCATTGATGTCACATTGATTATTTTAACAGTGTCCTTACTACCTTTAACATGTCAGTTGCGTTGCTGTCTACGCAGGGTCACAAAGATCCTGGATTTCATCAAAAATATAATAATTTGTGTTTTGAAGATGAACAAAGGTTTTACGAGGTTGGAATGAGATAAGGGGGAGTAATTAATGACAGAATTTTTATTTGTGGGTGAACTGTCCCTTTAAGATTGAACATTGGGTCTGGAAGAAGAATACAACAAGATTTCTACTTAAATCACATTTACTAAAAAAGTAAATGATACAAAGTTTGTCAGTAGTTTACTGTTAATAAATATTATATGCATCTCAGTGACCCCGTGTGTGTATATGTGTTCCCACAGGGACGAATTGCCTTTGTGGGGATAGTATTACTAAACCTTGCTGGGCTATTGCTCTTCAGATTTATGCCTGTGTCTTCTACAAGAGGTATTTCTGTTGTATTAACTTACAAAGCAAGCTTGTCCTGTCATTATAACTGTAAATAAAAGTAGTCTTCATATTTTCAAAGCATAATTGACATTTGACACTATATACTCTTATAATCCATCAGGACTGTCTTCTCAAGCGTGGATGTCCCTGCATCTTGTCAGTAAGAGCAACACGTTCTTCTACTCTCTGATGCTGTTCAACCTGTGTACAGCATTAGGTAAGTCATCGCCTGACACCACTTGAACACTTTCGCAAAATGATGGAACATAATGACTTAAACTACCACCACTCTAGAAGGCCTGTAATCTTTTTTTTTTTTTTTTTTTTTCCATTAGACCATTCAGAAGAGAGAATGAATGATAATGACATAATCACTATATTATAGATAATTGCCTCTTAAGTTTAATAAATGCCCATAACCAACCCTTGACCCTAAGGCTGCATTAGTAATCGAATAAAATGCTAAAACTAAAAATACTAATATTTCCAACTTTTTTTTTTGTTTGTTTTAAAGGGATAGTTGACACAATTTTAATTCTGTCATTAATTACTCATCTTCATGTTGCTCCAATCCTGTAAGACCTTCAATCATCTTCAGAACAAAAATTATGATATTTTTTATGAAATCCAAGATCTTTGACCCAGCAAAGACAGCAACACAACTACCACGTTCAAGGCCCAAATAGGTAGTAGAGACATCATTAAAATAGTCCATGTGACATAAGTGCTTCAACCGTACGACAGCGTTTTAGTGCCAAAAAAAAATTCTACGTTTACGAGATTAAAGTCATAATATTTTGGGAATGAGTCGTTATGAGTCAAAATCTTACAAGAATAAATTCTAAATGTTAAAAGTGGAAATGTTACGAGAATAAAGTCTAAATGTTACGAGAATAAAGTCTAAATGTTACGAGAATAAAGTGGAAATGTTACAGTATGCTTGGAAATAATATTTCACGTCTTCAATTGCATTCATTAGGCCTTTTTGTAGTGTGCCAGCCACCCAATAATAGCAATATGCTTTGTACTTTTGGTACTGTTAATATAAAAAGTCTCAGCTTTGAAAATCTTTTTTGCAATCTTTAATGTGGCAGGATCTCTGTATTCATGTAAATCAGTTGTCTTTTTTTGATTACAATGAGACGTTCATTTCATTCAATTATAATTTTTTTTTTTTTTTTGGTGAAAATTCCACCTACTCTGCAAAAACGTCTGTGGTGTCCATTCTTTCCTTCCTCACGTATTTAATTAAAAACAACAATAATACATTTCTAAAGGTTGGACTCCAACTTTCTGAGGTATATAAGTAACTATTCACAAGCTGTTTTATTCACAGTATAATACAGTAAATTAATGGAAATTATATTTAACATCTTCCATTCATTATTTGTAGCGCACCAACCACCCTAGTAATTGCAATAATTTTGTGCTTTGTTGCTTTTAATAAAACACAACTCGGCTTTCAAATTCTGTCAGTTTTATCACGAAATACAAATTATAAATGTGTTTTTCCTCTTTATTTCTAGTTTATAATATGGAAACATCTGAAGGAATGAAGAAAAACAGTATAGCCTAATTTAATGAAACAAATGTCTCACTGTAATCGGAAAGATGACTGATTCACATGCCGCTTATACTGAGGCGAATACAGCAATCGGTCCCGCCACATTAAAGAGCGTGAAAAACACATTATTGTAATAGACATATTGTTTGTATTTTGCTATTAAACTGACAGATTTTGAAAGCTGAGACTTTGGAATATCTCCTGGTGCTTTCAATCCAGGCCGTTTGCATTCGCAATAGGTTGGAATATACTATTAAAATATTAGAACTTGCTACAAATTCATTCTCGTAATTTTAACTTTATTTTTTAAAAATTTTGACATTAACACTTCAACTTTGATTTTATTCTCATAATTTTGACTTTATTCTCATAATACTTAGACTTCATTCTCAAAATAAAGTTTTTTGTTTTATGTGAAAAGAAAACAGAAATAATGACTTTGTTCAACAAATTCTGCTCTTCCGTGTCAGTCTTCGACACATGCTCATACTATTTTATCAATTGACCTATTGCTAAGCCCTGCCCCCCTTAGTTACTGTTGCTGCCTCGGACAAACAAACAGAGTTTCCCACTGTCTTACAATGACAGCTGTCAGTGTGAAAACCTTGTCCGAAGATGTTTTTGATAAATTTTGATCATAGAAGGACCACCTCTCGTCGTGGAGCATTCAAGTAGTTCTTTAATATACCATGGAGAGATATATGAATTTTGGATATAGTAAATATGGTGTGTAACATGATTAATTTGAAATCGAGGGTTTACAGATCGCAATGCAAACGGAAGAAATCTAATGTTACGGTCATCACGAGCTCAGATGACAACATCCAGGATCAACACTGTTAATGTATCGCAGTGTAAGATTAATTTTTATATTTAACCAGTTTAATATGGAGAGGCACTGAAATGTAGATCTTCGTTTATGTGTTTTTGACCTACACTGTACATGACTTGAATAGTTAGCTGACATTTGTACATTAGCATCATGGACTCACTAACTTTAACGTTAGCTAGTTATAGCCAGAGATATTAACAATATTTACAGACATTACCTGCTTGAGCAGATGAAAAAGGCCACTTAATGAGAGTATGACAACCAGAAAATAAATGTTAAATAATAAAATAAATTCCATTGCCAATCCTCTCAGGATACCTGGAATCAGTGTTACAGATACCTCAGGCACATCGTTTTTGTATTTTTGTAATTAATGACAGAATTTTCATTTTTGGGTGAACTATACAGGTCCTTCTCAAAAAATTAGCATATTGTGATAAAGTTCATTATTTTCTGCAATGTACTGATAAACATTAGACTTTCATATATTTTAGATTCATTACACACAACTCGAAGTAGTTCAAGCCTTTTATTGTTTTAATATTGATGATTTTGGCATACAGCTCATGAAAACCCAAAATTCCTATCTCAAAAAATTAGCATATTTCATCCGACCAATAAAAGAAAAGTGTTTTTAATACAAAAAAAGTCAACCTTCAAATAATTATGTTCAGTTATGCACTCAATACTTGGTCGGGAATCCTTTTGCAGAAATGACTGCTTCAATGCGGCGTGGCATGGAGGCAATCAGTCTGTGGCACTGCTGAGGTGTTATGGAGGCCCAGGATGCTTTGATAGCGGCCTTAAGCTCATCCAGAGTGTTGGGTCTTGTGTCTCTCAACTTACTCTTCACAATATCCCACAGATTCTCTATGGGGTTCAGGTCAGGAGACTTGGCAGGCCAATTGAGCACAGTAATACCATGGTCAGTAAACCATTTACCAGTGGTTTTGGCACTGTGAGCAGGTGCCAGGTCGTGCTGAAAAATGAAATCTTCATCTCCATAAAGCTTTTCAGCAGATGGAAGCATGAAGTGCTTGAAATCTCCTGATAGCTAGCTGCATTGACCCTGCCCTTGATAAAACACAGTGGACCAACACCAGCAGCTGACATGGCACCCCAGACCATCACTGACTGTGGGTACTTGACACTGGACTTCAGGCATTTTGGCATTTCCCTCTCCCCAGTCTTCCTCCAGACTCTGGCACCTTGATTTACGAATGACATGCAAAATTTGCTTTCATCCGAAAAAAGTACTTTGGACCACTGAGCAACAGTCCAGTGCTGCTTCTCTGTAGCCCAGGTCAGGCGCTTCTGCCGCTGTTTCTGGTTCAAAAGTGGCTTGACCTGGGGAATGCGGCACCTGTAGCCCATTTCCTGCACACGCCTGTACACGGTGGCTCTGGATGTTTCTACTCCAGACTCAGTCCACTGCTTCCGCAGGTCCCCCAAGGTCTGGAATCGGTCCTTCTCCACAATCTTTCTCAGGGTCCGGTCACCTCTTCCGTTGTGCAGCGTTTTCTGCCACACTTTTTCCTTCCCACAGACCTCTTGCTTGA
This sequence comes from Cirrhinus molitorella, assembly GCA_033026305.1. Lineage (NCBI taxonomy): Eukaryota > Metazoa > Chordata > Actinopteri > Cypriniformes > Cyprinidae > Cirrhinus > Cirrhinus molitorella. Next base: position 8,493,566 of record CM065135.1, read on the forward strand.
GGGTGTCAATGATGGCCTTCTGGACAGCAGTCAGGTCGGCAGTCTTACCCATGATTGCGGTTTTGAGTAATGAACCAGGCTGGGAGTTTTTAAAAGCCTCAGGAATGTTTTGCAGGTGTTTAGAGTTAATTAGTTGATTCAGATGATTAGGTTAATAGCTCGTTTAGAGAACCTTTTCATGATATGCTGATTTTTTGAGATAGGAATTTTGGGTTTTCATGATCTGTATGCCAAAATCATCAATATTAAAACAATAAAAGGCTTGAACTACTTCGAGTTGTGTGTAATGAATCTAAAATATATGAAAGTCTAATGTTTATCAGTACATTACAGAAAATAATGAACTTTATCACAATATGCTAATTTTTTGAGAAGGACCTGTACATTTAAAATTAAAAACAAATTGTTTTCTCACATGTTCAACAGAATAATGTAAGTCATACAGGGTTTAGAATGACATGAGAGTGAATAATTTTTTTTTTTTTTTTTTCTGGGCTGAAATATTCCTTTAAGCAGTCAGATGATGTGTTTTTTTTTTTTGTGATGCTTCAGAAGCAACCCCAAATGAATAATCATGACTACAGTATCTAGGGAAACTAAATTGTGTAGCCCTACTTGGGTTGCTCAAGAGTGCAATGAAGATGTGTCAGGATGAACTCGGTCACAACATGTTCTTGCAATTACTGCGAAGAAGGAACAGTGCTTTTAGTCTACTGGTTTTTCAGGTCCATGGTTCATTGGGGAAGTCATTGATGGACACAATGGAGCCTGCTTTGCTTTTGGCGTGTTTGTGGATGGCCATTTCCTCGAAGGCAGTCTGACCTACGTCGTGGGCGTCATACAGGTAATTCAAGATCTAGGTACAGATCATACTGATCGTAACAGATGAGTCATAACATGCCGTCTGCCATCCACAGGTGCTCTTCTTCAATATGCCTCTGACATATTACCTCTGCTGGAGTCTTCACCATAGGTGTCGAGGCACCAGCTTCCGCTCGCATTTCTGCCGGCCGGGCAGCCGCTGGAGGACTCTGGCGATGCACCTAGGCATGCTGGTCCTCATGATCTGGCAGGCCTATTCTTGCTACTTCCTGCTGGAGACCTATGGGCCACTGGCCTTCTTCCTGTCTCCCGTACGTACCTGGGCCCTACTCATGGGTCTGCTTTTGGTGTACAGGGCATGGTGGGGAACACCTCCTAGTTTCTCCGGTGGCAGCAAGACCAACCGGCCGTTGTGACGGTGACAGTTGAGGAGAGGCCTTCACCTGCATCATTGTTTTGTGCCAAGCTCTTCCCTCCTTTCACCACTCTCTTCAGTCACCGGATTGCCAGTCATTCCCATTACACGTTAGGATAGAAAAAAATAGTCTTTAGTTAATGTTGAGCGATGATGGCATCACACGTGGATGACGGAGCCGTTGCAAACCTGGTTCTGATCCTCCTTTGACACTAAGACACGTTGGTAGTTTTTATAGCCACATGAACCCAAGCAGTGTTGAGTCCAGATGTGCGTGGTTAAGCATATTACTTTGATAAACTGTGAATTATGTACAGTACACGTCAAATTATGTTTGTTTTTATTTAGGAGAGCAATCAAGAAAGGAATAAGACTGCCTGATTTTCTTAATGTTTCTGCATGAAACTGCCACTAATCAGTCAATATGAATACTCGTATTGTTTTTAATGCATATTATCTACACAGCAAAGAAGGGAGGATTTTTTTATTTACACCTGTTGACAAGGTAAAGGATAATTTAAGGGATCAACCAAAAATCATCAATCGTTAAGAACCAGACACAAGCTAAAACCTTTTCTTTAACCCAGAAGTAAGCCTATGAGTGAGACTTTCGGTTCATTAGGCGCTATAGGGAAATGACGAGAAGAATGTGCACTAAACAGTAAAACTGTTTGCACTACTAATTAAGATAACAGATTAAAATAATATGGTAAGACATTATATCAAGCAGCAAAATTAGCTGTTTTCAAACACTGGTCCGTTGACTGACAGCCCACACGTACACCTCAAAACATTAGATTAATTCGCACTTAAAGAAGATAATTCCACAAATAACTGCAATCGCAGGTTTCAAACAGAGATGGCGACAAAGAGGCAAAATTTATGGACTGCAGATTTAATATGGCTAATATATATTGGCTATACATATGTGACCCTGGAGTACAAAACCAGGCATAAGGGTCATTTTTTTTTAAACTGAGATTATACATTATCCGAAAGCTGAATAAATAAGCTTTGATGTACAGTTTGTTAGGATGGGACAATATTTGGCCGAGATGCAACTATTTGAAAATCTACAATCTGAGGGGTGCAACGAAAATTGATTTTAAAGTTATCCAAATGAAGTTTTTAGCAATGCATATTACTCATCAAAAATTAAGTTTTGATATATTTATAGTAGGAAATTTACAAAATATCTTCATGGAACATGATCTTTATTTAATATCCTAATAATTTTTGGCATAAAAGAAAAAAATGATTATTTTGACCAATACAATGTATTTTTGGCTATTGCTACAAATATACCCATTCTGGTTTTGTGATCCAGGGTCACATGTATGTATTTAGCTGTATTTAGTGTATTTTCTCCCCACCAATGAAAATGGTTCCAAGAAGCCAAATCATGACAAGCAACACGGATTTGAAATGTGTATGAAACCCTGCTTGGCCAATCAGATTAGACCAGGGGTGTCTGGTTTCTGGAGGGCCAATATCCTGCAGGGTTTCCCTCCAAAACATTTGCTTGAAAGTTTCAAGCAAGTCTGAAGATCTTGGTTTCTTTGGTTCAGGTGTGTTTAGTAGAGTTATAGCTAAACTCTGCAGGACAGTATCCCCTTTAGGAACAGGTTTGGACACCCATTGATTAGATCAAATTAACTATAATGACCAGATGACTGTACATTATCCCACTTATTACACCGCTACTTAAAATAAATACTGAATTTGAGCTTTTTTTAATTTGATGGCATGAAAAAACTGCAAAGAAATAAAAGGGACATAAAATTCCATTGAGCAATGCTAAACTGTATAGTTAAGCAGTCATTGTACAAACCAGTTGACACAGAATGCCAACACTGACAAGAATTTGTCAGAATTAAAGGGTTAATTCACCCAAAAATTAAATCCTGTCATTCAGTTACTCACCCCTGTGTTGTTCCAAACCTGTAGGATTTTTGTTCATCTTCAAAACACAAATGAATATGTTTTAAGAGAAGCTTAAAGGATTAGTTCACTTTCAGAACAAAAATGTACAGATAATTTACTCACCCCCTTGTCATCCAAGATGTTCATGTCTTTTTTTTTCTGTCGTAAAGAAATTGTGTTTTTTTGAGGAAAACATTTCAACAGTTCTATGGTGCCTCCAAGTTTGAACTTCCAAAATGCAGTTTAAATGCAGCTTCAAAGGGCTCTAAATGATCCCAGCCAATGAAGAAGGGTCTTATCTAGCGAAACAATCGATTATTTTCTAAACAAATTGACAATTTATAATTTTTAATCTCAAATGCTGGTCTTGTCTCGTCTCTGCAATGTGCATGCGTAGTCTGTGTTATCCGAATCAATAGTTAGGGTATGTCGAAAAACTTCCATCTCATTTTCGTCTTTAACTTCAAAATTGCCCTACAATGCTGTTTTTTTGCAAAGGGTGTTTGATCTTTGTATGTTCACTTTGTAAACACTAAGTTTGTACTTCTGCAGTGATGTTGGACGATTTTGAAGTTGGGGAAGAAAACGAGATGGGAGTTTTTCGACATAAATTGTCAGTTTGTTTCATTTCGCTAGATAAGACCCATCTTCATTGGCTGGGATCATTTAGAGTCCTCTGAAGGTTTTTTGGACTGGACTTTCAATGGAGGATCAGAAATCTTTCAGTAATCATTAAAAACATCTTTATTTGTTTTTCAAAGATGAACGAAAGTCCTACAGGTTTGGAATGACATGAGATTGAGTAACAGATGACAGAATTTAAATGAGTAAACTAACACTTTAAACATTTAAAAAGAGCTGTGTAATAAGTTTGGCGTGAAACACAAAGTTGACATCTTCCCTGCCCTACTGTAAGTTTTATTTAATTATTTGCGCAAGTAGATTACATACAAAGTCAATGCAAAGACGTCAATAGAAGTGAATTTGCACCAGGTGACGTGAATGACACGATTGTGGCAAACGCACAATATTCGCCTCAACCACGTCTCCCATATGGAAGGCAATTAGGGCCAAATTTTGGCCCTAACAGTCTTCCATATTCCTGCACAAGTTGAAAATTTGCAACTGGAGCGGGAAATCTGCATGTCACATTGTCTTGTCAATCAGGCAAGAGCTTATAAACATGTCCGATTTGACAAGTCCAGATGTATAAAAAAAACATGTGACCAGTGAGTAATCTAAAGCGAGTAATGATGTGAATATTTGCTTTTGGTGTGCACAAACCATTACAGTTTAAGAACTTGATTTTGAACAACAATTAATTCTGTAAACCAATACATATTCAAATACATATTCCAAAGGACAAAACCACTATATTTGTATAAAGAGCATGAATGTAGAACATTTTTGTTGCACTATGGCTAATAGTCACAGGTAATACACTTAATAATGGCCACTTCAACACATGCTGAAGATTAAAACCAGACATTCTGGACTGCTGAAAGGGAATATCCCAATGTAGCATATAGGATAAAACACCGAACACATGGAAACAATCAAATGTGCACAATTCTGTTACATGTTTATTAGAGAAACGTTGTCAAACAGCTCTTTTATAGTTGGTTTTACACACAAACAGCCTAAGGACAATGGCCATTTTGGGGGGAAAACAGCTAGTTTGAAAAGAAACCGTGTGTTGTCATTGAGGTCTGTCTTTTTTGCTCTCATAATCCACTTGACAGGTAACAGAAAGAGCTGTGACAAGAGTTTCTGGTGGATTCACTGACATTCCTGTTGTGGCAGGTCACTCAAGGTCTCTGTTGTCTCTCAGGAAAGTAAAGACTTGAACAGTAGGCTGCTCTAGTTTGTCTTTCAATGACCTGAATGTTATTTTAAAGAGTTTTGTTGCAGTTCCAAGGCACGTGATGGTTGAGAACGAACATTTTTGGAAGATTCCACATTTACTCAGTATGTTAATCTAGATTTGTAGTGAGCCAATAGGACTTTGAATGTTTGATGATGAAATATCTCCTGATTTGTCATATGATCTGATATGTGATTTGGTTTTAATTACTGCATTTATTTTTTAATGATTTTATTGTATTCATCCACATTGATATTGTAATGTATATTCCTTCCAGTTGTTCTGCACTGTTTTATGGGCATTCTCGGTTCTTTGTGGTCACGTGGCTTTTGTAGTTCCACTCATGGAAAGTGCTGTTCACATTTGTTTTGTGAAAGGCACAAAATAGTTTATTTTCCGTGGACGATGCAAACATATTTACTTGGAACTTAATCAGAATTTACTTTTAAAAATTGGCCAAAAAAAATTTATTCTTTATTCTGTTTTACAACTGACAATGTTGTTTTTCACAAGAAATGACCTCAAACCCTGTCATGTTTCTGCAACTCTGAATCATCTTCATTGGAATTGATTTATCTGGCTGTATTCATGTACAACAAAGTAAAGGGGTTTCATATTGTGACATATTTTGTGGTTTCTTTTTCATGTTAAGGCAAACGTTCATATCTTAAAATATTTTAAGAGGAAAAGTACAAGTCATTTAATTAAACTTCTAATTAAACTAGTTTCTTTACTTAAGTTAGCAAGATTTTTTGTTATAAATAATACTTTTAAAGTGACATTTAAATGCATGTTACAAAATATTGTTTCAAAATATTTCTATTTTGGAAAATGCTGTTCTTTTAAACATTTGTGACCCCGGACAACGAAACCAGTCTTACGTGTAAATTTTTCAAAAATGAGGTTTATATATATTCTGAAAGTTGAATAAATAAGCTTTCAATAGATGTATGGTTTGTTGAGATCGGACAATATTTGGCTGAGATACAACTATTTGAAATCTGCAATCTGAGGGTGCAAAAAAATAAAAATACTGAGAAAATTGCCTTTAAAGTTGTCCAAATGAAGTTCTTAGCAATGCATATTACGTATCAAAAATTAAGTTTTTATACATTTACAGTACGAAATTTACAAAATATCTTAATGGAACATGATCTTTACTTAATATCCTAATGATTTTTGGCAAAAAAATTTTTTTGATAATTTTGACCCATACCATGTATTTTTGGCTATTGCTAGAAATATTTCCCAGCGACTTAAGACTGGTTTTGTGGTCCAGGGTCACATTTTATTAAGAATCCTAAAAAAAGTATCACCGTTTCCACAAAAATATTAAGCAGCACAACTGTTTTTAACATTGATCATAATAATACGAAATGTTTCTTAAGCAGCAAATCAGTATATTAGAATGCTTTCTGAAGGATCATGTGACACTGAAGACTGGTGTAAAGATGCGGACAATTCAGCTTTGAATCAAAGGAATAAACTACATTTTAAAATATGTCAAATTGGAAACAGTTGTTTTAAATCAAAATAACATTCACAATATTACTGTATTTACGTTTGATCAAATAAATGCAGCCTTGGTGAACATAATGGACTCCCCAGTCCCCAAATACTCACTAACATACTAGTTTACACCCCCCTTTCAGAATCTGCAAAATCTGGAGCATCGGTGAGCGGTCAAACCTTCTGTAAGAGTTGCATGCGAGTCCCTCAGTTGTCCTTAGTGTAAAAAAAAAAAAGGGTCTCAAAATCATACAGTCAATACACAAAAATGCTGAAAAACCAAAGAATTTGTGGGAGCTGAAGGATTTATCTGAACAACAGCAGGCAGTTTAACTGTTCAGGACAAACAAGGGACGCATGAACAACTACCACTAAACAAAAAAACAGCTGTGGATCATTCAGGTAACAACACAGTATTAAGAATCAAGGGGGTGTAAACTTTTGAACTGGGTCATTTTTATAAATTGAACTATTATTTTCTTTTGTGGACTGCATGTAAACATCTTTTATGTGAAATATGTTATTTAGGTCAAACAATAAACATTCTGCATATTTGGAAACTTTTGATCGCAACTGTATATAAGTCTCAAACCTCAAGCTGCGCTTTAAAACTGGCACTGAATTTAGTTTAGTTGACACTTGACAGCCAAAAATGACTAAATTAGTTTTCATTTAAATTAATTTAATTTTAAACTTGTTAGGCTATTGTCATTTAGCTGACGTTTTTATCCAAAGTGACTTAGAGTACACTTAAAGGGACAGTCCCGCTGGAGAATGTTATTTTGAGACTCCTTTATTGTAACCTTTCGGTTACCAGCCCAGATTTACAATGACTGCACCACCCCCACAAGGCCTCCCGATGCAGACGTTTGACTCAGTCTGAAATTTTGACAACTTGTTTACCCATGTTGCCTCCGGTCATCATGGAGCAGAACGCCTCTGAAATATGCATAGTGCATACATATATAAACATAGACAGTTCATACAATATGTATGTAGAGTACACTTCGGCACATGAGAAAATAGTAACAATAATAATCTAGTACCTCCCATGTTTTCTAAACCATTTACAACAGTTTCCAACACCTGTAAAATAAAGAGGAGAGATAAAATGTACCAAAGGTTTGTGGCGGCTTTCTTAGGAAACATGACTGTGGTAGATTTACCTTTATCTGGCCCGTCTTTACCCAGCGGCTGAGCTGCATAAGACCTTCTTCATGCTTCTCCATGTAGTTCAATACAACAAATCTTTCTCTGTCAACATATTGTAGTGCTTAAGTAGGGAATATGATAATTTATGCATATATACAATCAACAATGTAGGTTTTACCATCCATTCTCTTGTACCTTGTGATGTTTTTGCAACGCAAAGCTTCTTGGGTGTCCTCACTAAGAGGAGGTGGGTAAGGAACATCCTTATTGTACTGAGATATTTGGCCGCAGAGGATCACATGACCACCGGGATTCATCTGCACAGTGTGAGTATTACACTTTAACACAAACGACCCAAAGAAATTGATATTAAAACGGAGGGCAGAACATAGTGTACCTGTGATATAACAGCATCGCTGATGGGACCGCCTACATTGTCAAAGTATATATCAATGCCTGTAGGGCAGTGTTCCCTCAGCGCTGAGCAGACATCTCCTTTTTTGTAGTTTATCCCTGCTGTAAAACCCAGCTCTGTTACCAAGGCCTGGCATTTTTGGTCTGAACCGCAAATCCCCACGACTCTCTCGCAGCCATCCAATCTGCCAATCTTAAACAACAGAGAGCAAAAGTTCTCTCAAATTGCTCCTCATAGAAGGTGTATTCAAGTTTATACAGTGCCCTCCACTAATACCATTGGTAAATATGAACAAATGTGGCTGTGAAAATTAATCTGCATCTTTTTACTATTTCACTGAAGTAAAACAGTTGAAAATGACATCAATCTACACTTCATACATCACAATGACAAAGCAAAAGCAGAACTGTCACAACTTTGTAAATTTATTTTTAAAAAAAAGAAGAAATAAGCACATTGCATAAGTATTCATACCCTTCAGTACAGCTTTTAGGGTATGATTTGCACATCAACATTTGTCAATTATCTGCCATTCTCTTCACCTCTCAAGCTCTGTCAGTTTGGATAGGGGCAGATGCACATTTTTAGGTTTCTCCAGAAATATTTGACTAGGTTTAAGCCCAGGCTCTGGTTGATCCACTCACAGAACATTCACAAAATTGTCTATAAGCCACTCTGGATGTGCTTAGGTTTATTGTCCTGTTGGACAGAGAAGCTTCTGCCCAGTCTGATGTTCTGAAAGCTCTGGACTGTTTTTTTTTTTTTTTTTCATGGGTTTTCATCTCAATATTTTGGTGCATTGAGCTGTCTTTATACTCTGACGAGTCCTTCGGTCCCTGCCACTGAAAAACAGCCCCACAGCATTAGGCTGCTACCAACACACTTTACTGTTGAGATGGTACTCTACAGGTGATGAGCAATGCCTGGTTTCCTTCAAACATGATGCTTGGAACTGAGGTCCATCAGACCACAGAATCTTGTTTCTCACAGTCTTAGGGTCCTTGAGGTGCTTTTTTGTATATCTTAAGAGTGTTTTCATGTGGAGAGGAGAGGATTGAGTCTTGCCACACCACCATAAAGCTAAGATCGGTGAAGTGTTGCAGTGATGTTTATCCTTCTGTAAGTTTCTCCTATCTCCACATATGATCATGGAGCTCAACTAGAGTGATCATCAGCTTCTTGGTCACCAGTCTCCATCAATTGCTCAGTTTGGCCAGAAGGCCAGCTCTAAGAAGAGTCCTGGTTGTTTCAAACTTTTTCCATTAAGGGTAATGGAGACTACATGCTGCTATAAACCTTTAATGCAACAGAATTTTTTATTAACTTTTCCCCAGATGTGTGGGCTTGACACGATTCTGTTTCTGAGCTGTACAGGCAGTTCTTCTGACCTCAGGGCTTGGTTTTTGCTCTGATAAGCATTTTCAGCTGTTAGACCTTTTATTAAGATGTGTGCCTTTCTAAATTATACCCATTCAACTGAAGCGTAGTAACATCTACACGCAATATGAATGCTCCTGAGTTAAATTTCAACTGTCTTAGATATGCAATTATTTCAGTTTTAATTTTTAATCAATTAGCAGAGATGTTTTCGCAATTTGCAATTATGGTGTACGGAGTGTAGATTGATGTGGAGGGAACTTAAAGCAGTTTAACAAAAGGTAGCAACATAACAAAACATGAAAAAATGAAGGGGTATGAATACTTTTGTAGGCACTGTATGGGCAGTGGTTGAATCTTCCATCAGAACAATTATCCAAAACAAACATAAAAATCTGTCACTGAGCACAAAATGAGGCTTCTGCCATGGCTCCCTAACCTGGACCCTATAAAAATGAGTGGGGTGAACAAAAGAGAAAAACCACCAGCATGGAGCTGGGAATCTGAAAGATCTGGAGGGATTCTGTATGAAGACATGGTCTCTGATCTCTTGTCAGGTGTTCTCCAAACTAATTTCCCCTCAATTTCCATTGTTTTACTTCAATGATAGGTTAGAATCTTGTGAATTTTTTTGAATGAAAGATCAAAAGGACAAACAATGCAGATTTATTCTAACAGCCACCTTTGCTCATATTTACCAAGAGTGCCAATATTAATGGAGGACACTTTGCTAATCCATGATAACCCTAAAGACAAAACTAATCTTTCCGTAGAGAACAGACCGATTTCATATATCCACTTACATATTACCTGTCCAGCAATTGACCCACAAGCTCCAGCTGCTCCACTGATAACCATCGTCTGCTGTCTTCCTGGAATCACATGGCCCTTCTCTCTCACACCTAAAAGAGCAGTAAGACCAGGCATGCCCACCGCTCCTAGAACATACGACAGGTGACCATCTACCATCTCTGGGTCAACCTGCAAGAACGAGTACACCACATACCCATATACACCTATTAGAAGACTATCAATCAAACTTCCCAAAATAAACACCATACCTTTTGCAAAAGGCTGCCATCCATCACATCATAGGTTTGCCAAGGCCAGTTGAAGGAGGTGACAGTAGTGCCCACAGACAATGCCTGATTCTTGCTCGCCTCCACTACACCAACTCCACCTCCATCCACACACTCCTCTAATCTCCATGGCAACAGGTAGTCAGCTCCAGTATCGTCGTTCATGCGACAGCGCTGCATTGAGTTTGGTGTTAATATTGTATCATGGATGAGCGAATAAGTTAATGCCTGGTAATATATTGATTATAGGTTGAGTATTCATGAAGGAAATATCCACTAGGCTAAAGTAAACATTTCCCACATGAAACTCAAACTGCATAAGTGATTATAAACACAAGCAAGGTCACCTCACCATGTAAGGGTCAACTGAGAGGAAGACTGTCCGAACCAACACTTGTCCTTCTTTCAGCTCGGTGGATTTTATAATCTCCTCCACACTGAAATTCTCTGGAACCGGATGACCATTTTTGCCTAATAATATACAAGGAAATCACATTAACTAAAGTTCTGGAGAAACATGCAGCACATTAATAATGGACTAACGATACATTATTGTTAATCATTTGTAAACTAGCAAATTCAGCAACATGTTACCTGGTCGAGAGCGCAACACAACTCTTTTTACATTTAACATCTCCCTTATTTTAATACTTAATGTTTTAATAAAAGACGACTTGTTTTGTCAAAACTTGTAACTTCTAACTATAATGCAACTCTCAAAATCTTGCCTGCAGCGACTGCATTTCTTCCTGAAATAATCACGTGACACGCAGGAGCTCGTCTGATTGGCTGCCTGAGCGTTAAAGGACTGCTCGCATGTGTTGTGATGATGGAAAATCAGACTCGCGAATCGGTTCTTTTGAACAATTCATTTCTAAGAACCGGTTCTTTTAAAATTACTTTTATGCCAAAAATCATAAGGGTATTAATATTTTGTTAATTTCCTAACGTAAATATATCAATTAAACTTAATTTTTGATTAGTAATATGCATTGCTAAAAACATTGCGATTTTCTCAATATTTAGATTTTTTTTTACACCCTTAGATTCCAGATTTTCAAATAGCTGTATCTCGCCCGACTACTGTCCTATCAAAAAACATACATACATCAGTGGACAGCTTATTATCCAGCTTTCATATGATGTAGAAATAAAAAAAATTGACCCTTATGACTGGTTTTGTGGTCTAGGCTCACATTTGAAAATCTGGCATCGGAGGAATCGGAATCGAACCAAAATATTGAGAAAATCGGTTTTAAAGTTGTCAAATTGAACTTCTTAGCAATGCATATTACTAATAAAAAATTAAGTTTTGATATATTTACGGTAGGAAATTTACTAAATATATTAATGGAACATGATCTTTAATTAATATCCTAATGATTTTAGACATAAAAGAAAAATTCATAATTTTGACCCATACAGTGTATTGTTGGCTACTGCTACAAAAATACCTGTACCTGATGACTGGTTTTATGGTCCAGGGGTCACATTTGCACATTCAACAATAGCATAACAATATTAAACAGATTGAATGTAATTTCGTGTTAGTTCCCAGTTCTAAAGTCATTTACAATATAAATAACTTAAATTTACATTAAACGACAAAATTGAAAATCGAAATTGTTGACTAGAGAACCTCTCGGAGTGATTCAATAAACGAATCGTCTGCGAAAAGGTTCAAAAGATTTCAGAAACGGTTCACAAGAATGATTCGTTCACTAATCGGACGTCGCTTGTGTGTTTACTTTGGACACTAGTGCAAATCTTTACCAGGCATTATTTTTTACAGTACTTATGACATTATGATTAGAAGTTTACACAGATTGAAGTCGACGTTGTTTTTATTTGTGGTCGTAAATCTACCACAACATTCATTAAAGGTGTCTCCTGTAGCCTATTGAAGGTGCAGCAGAAAAATTACATCACTGTGCAATTTGCAGCGGGTGGCGCTCTTGTTACCAACGAGGAAGTGACGCTACAGGCAAAGGCTTAAAGTTTTTTTCCCCTTTTTTCTTGAAAGCAACGCGAAAAAGATCTGGATCGCTGGAGCTACGTCGCAGATGTTTTAGAGGTAATGTAATGCGCCATAACTGCTTTCTAACTAAATCCAGTTTGAATGTATTCCCACGCGTAAAACATAGATTTATAATGAGTTTCTGCAGGACGTCGAAAGCAGAGATTGTTCTGGTCTGGAGAATGAATTCGATTGGGTGGTTCCGTACTTTTGACAGTAACAATTAGATGCGCTTTTGTCAGTGTTCCGAGTTGCAAACTGTTTTCGTGTAAACATTTTTGCACAAGCGCAGCAGCAGGCGCTGCAACTACACATGTGGGCAACAGAAAGTGCTTCTCAGTTGCGTTGCAACAAAAATGCAACGATTACTACTCTCGTTATTAAATGCAAGCGTTTCCTTTAAATCAGTGACGATGTCGGGAGAGTGTCAGTTCTGTACCTGCATTATGATGGATCATGTTACTGTTGTGCAACATTTGGTGGTGTTGCAACAACTGTGTCATATAAACTTGTGTCAGCCTCCCCCTAAGCCATCACAACGAGTGCAGACGTTTTACATCTCAAAATTGGCTATGTACTTGCAGTTCGAGTTCTGGCTTGAAATCATGCATGCATTGCAACTATTAAACAGGCATGCAGTCACGTGTCCATCTGCATTTTGTGATTAAGAATGCAGAAAGGCATATGCATGTAGTCTGAGAATTATGTTTTACACACCCGAATAACATTCGAGGCATCAGATTGTTTATTGAGGCTGGTACACTCAGCACATGCCATACCCTGTGAATGGCTGGCCGCATGTCTGGTGGCTTTGCACTTTATTTTAAGGCACAGCACAGAGAGAGAGAGAGTACACGGACACTGACACGATGAGGCCTATGGGTGTCTCCTTACTCACGACAGCACATGCTTGATCATGTCCGTGCTGCTGAACCTCTGCACGTAGGCTATGCACAAATGCTCCAAGTTCTAGGCGTGATTAGCGTTACACAGAGTCCATACGTTTTCCAAATACTGTTTAAAAGTGAGTCTTTACAGCCGTTGCTTTAATCATAATCATATTCGCAGTGTTCCCTTTTCTATTAATGATAACAATTGTATCAGAATGGGACTGAGAAGTTTCAGAGAGTGAGACTTCTGTTTTAGTGTAACGTTACATTCAGTAGGGGAGACTGGAGAGTGGTAACGTCTGTGGCTAATTTCTGCCAAATCTCTCAGATTGCAAAATAATATTCCCATATTTGTCTGTTACATGTTAAAGCAGTATATAAATGCACAGATTACCCCTAAACTTAGCAGTGTTGGCGGTAATGCATTACAAGTAACATAATCAAATAACTTTTCAAGTGACTAGTAAAGTAACAGTTACTTTTTCAAATAAGTAGCAGTTACTTTGTTTTCTTATTTATTCACTGACAGCTTTTCTGTCTCCATGTTTTGAGGTGAAGACCAGAGGCACTAACTTCACCCTGAGGTGTATTAATTTCTTACACACTTATTTAGTGTGAAAGGGTCTTTACAGTCACCAAAAGTATAACTTTTGGGGATCCTGTTATTAAAAATAACTAAGCAAGCCCAGACCAGGTGAGAAAAAGTAATGCAAAAGTAACGTAAAGCATTACTTTCCATAAAAAATAACTAACGCAATAAGTTACTTTTTATGGAGTAATGTAAGACTGTAATGCATTACTTTTAAAAGTAACTTTCCCCAATACTAATACTAACTACTAGTAATTTTGAGTAGTTTTTAACAGTCATCCAACATGGACATTTTAAATGTTAGGCATGAACTTGTTGAGGTAGTCAAAATCATTTCACACCCCAGAATTTCTATTCTTTTGAAACGTTTTAATTACAGATAAAACTGGAAACAAAACAGTGAACCCTTTACACATTTTCTGGGTTTTCAGAAGTGGAAGTTGTTGTAGTTGGGCAAACAGAAACTAAAACAAATATCACTTATGTGTTTGCATTTGTTTCAATAGCAAAAGAAGAATCCATGATAGCATATCTATGAGTTTTTGAGGAAAACAAAAAATCAAAAGATTGATTACAACAGTCAGACAAGAGAAAAATGTCAAATTTTCCATTGCTCTCTTAGCTGGTGTAGTAGAAACACTCATGCAGCAGCGATAACTCGTTTTCTGTAATATATTGCCAAAATACACTACCAGTCATAAGTAAGATTTAATTAATTTATTTTTTTTAAAGAAGTCTCCTTTGCTCACCAAGCCTGCATGGGTAACATGTTTAAATATTTTTACTATTTACTATTTTCTGATATTCTATGCTGCTCAAAAATTAGCATTAGTATTATTTTGAAACCAGCTGAGTAGAATTTTTTTAGGTTTCTTTGATGAATAGAAAGTTCAGAAGAACAGCATTGATCAGAAATAGAAGTCTTTTGTAACATTATAAATGTCTTCATCATCACTTTTGATCAATTTAAACCATCCTTGCTAAATAAAAGTATTAATTTATGTAATTTCTTTACCAAAAAAAAAAAAATTATAATTATACTGACTCCAAGCTTTTGAACGGTATAGTATAATAAGTGCTGATCTTTGCATCTTTCTATTCATCAAAGAATCCTAAAACAAAGTACTTGCTTGTTTTAAATATTGATTATAATAATAATAATAAATGGTTTTTGAGCAGCAAATCAGCACATTAGAATGATTTCTGAAGGATCATGTGATACTGAAGGCTGGAGTAATGATGCTTAAAATTTACCATTGATCACAGGAATAAATTATGCTTTAAAATATATTTTAATTGAAAGCAGTGATTTAAATAGTACAAATATTTTAAAATGTTTCCTGTATTTTGGATCAAATAAATGCAGGCTTGGTGAGCAGAAGACAATTCTTTAAAAATCGTACTGTTCAAAAACTTTTGACTGGTAGTGTATAATGTTGTAAATGCACATTACAATAAGCCTAGTAAAAATGAAAATATAAAAACTCTATTGTGTCCTCATCAAAAGGGTTCTTTGAGCTAACTAAAAGATAGTGCTTGCATATTTGGTGTTTGTTAGTCACTGACAACTGTGGGAAATAGGTCTATACATTGTGCAAAATGGGACAATCTTTGTATCCAGTAGAAATATACCGGATAATGTTACAACCCTCCCCATCTGCTTAGATATGATGTTTCTAGTTTTTAAACATGCATGTGCATATGTTATAGCCCTATGTCAAATTCAACCTGCTGATTCAGACAGTAATAGTGATGTCATTTAACATGAGCACAAATACAGATATAACTTCTCAATATTTTAGCATATATCCTGAGATTTTTTACAGTATGTCGTATCAGGAGGGTGGTGGTCAAAGTGATTTCACCTCTAGCTCATTTCTTATTGGTTCAACTGTTGATGTTACAACACACCAGATGTTACAACACTCCTTGGTCTCCCCAATCCAAACAACTATGCAGTTTGGCCTTTTTGTTATGATTAGCCCTCATAAAAATCTCTGATTTGCTGGTTTTCCATTAGTTTTAAATACGTGTCTCGTGTTTTTGCTCACTGAGCACACGCATTGTAATTCATTCCCTCGATTCTGGTATGGATGGGGATGTTTGGTACAAGCCATGCTTTTAAGAACGTTTCCCAGTGACGGAATTTCCCGCATGGCCTGTGCATTTGCTGTAATTTACAGCGCCCCGCATGGAAGGGGAAAAGCCATATATGGTAGCGGAAGTGGGTGTGGCCAACGGGACGGTAGGGGATCACAAGACTT
The DNA here is from genome assembly GCA_033026305.1 of Cirrhinus molitorella. Classification (NCBI taxonomy): domain Eukaryota; kingdom Metazoa; phylum Chordata; class Actinopteri; order Cypriniformes; family Cyprinidae; genus Cirrhinus; species Cirrhinus molitorella. The sequence goes on from CM065135.1 coordinate 8,509,882, forward strand.
CAGCTGAAAGAGAATGTGTTGTTCCATACTTCATGTACGAGCGAACTACAGTGTTTTGGGCGTTTTGATTCGCATGTGCGTGCAATAGTTAACGAAATCGCGTGCAATTGTTTTAAAAAACGCCTCGCCATTTTGTCAAAAGAAGCCCTCCATTTCCATTTCTCGGTGCTTTCGTTTGCACAAGGATCTACCTCTTGACTTGAATATTACTGGAGTGAGGTCAGCATTGCATGACTCAATAGTGGATAAGCATGCAGTCATTTCTCTACTGTTGCATTGGACCTTGCAGTTGTTCTTAGGGCGACCTGAAAACAAACGCTGAAAATAACAAGTACGGTAAGGATTATCTTCTAAAAATCATTAAATGTCATATTAAAGGTTGTTAAGCCTTAAATCATTAGATACAATTATCAAGTTGTAGCAAAATATAATTCGCATTCGATGCACTACGTTTGTCTGTAATGCTGAAAGCATGAACTAACTTGCGCACGACTTACATTCGCCAGAGTTGACAACTAGGAAGAGACAGGAGGGGGCTTGTCATTTACCACTTTTATTATTTTGCTGCTCAAGCATGCTTCATAGGGTGTATTGTTGTCTCACTTTGTTGCAGTGTGACACGGAATTAGTGACTGGATAATCCCTTTTCTGCAACAAAGGACTTCTGGTAAATAGCGCTGAGCTGGCTTCACTAGGAAGGGGGGGTCCAGAAAGGGCACCCAGTATGCAAACACCCTGTCTGTGTCTCAAAACCTATTGAGCTGTTTACCCAGACAGCTTTTTGAGGGGGTTGCATGCGCTTTTCGAACGTTCCAACGCAACGCGGCGTCCTGCGTCGCTATGCGCGTTGCGTTTATAAAACCGCGTGTTTTAATTAAAGGTATAGTAGTACTCGCGCAAACTGAGAACTCGGTCATCATTTATTCACCCTTATGTTGTTCCAAACCCGTATGACAAAACAAGATGTTAGACAGTCTAAGTCACTATTCACTTTTTGCGCGTCTTTTTCCACAAAATGAAAGTGAATGGCTGTCATTGTGCATAACATCTCAGTTTCCACGGAACAATTACAGTCATACAGGTTTGGAACAAAATGAGGGTGAGTAAATAATGACCGCGTTTTAATTCCTACATAAACTCTATTTCTTTAAAAGTAGATAAACTCTTTAAAAGTACTAGATGTGTCTACGCCCCCTAAAATGATGGTTAGTGAGGAGAGGAAGCTGACTACAGCTACGTTACTCTCTCTAAGGGGAATTCTCGCTCATGCCTCAGCACTCGAGTCTCTTCTGCTTTCGTGCGCGGTTTAAATTAAGACCTAGGTAGGATTAGGTAACCGTACTTGACGTTACAAGCTTATTAAACGCGTTCTCCTTGTCAGCTGTTAAAATTGGCTTGTGTAATCGTGCGTCGCAGCTGTGTCTGAATATTGTTTTGCTAATGTAATGACAATTCATGTGTGTTCAGTGCGCGCAGTTTTCAGCAAAACGCCATGCGCTGGATTAAAATCGAAGAAAACATGTCATGCACTGAACTGTGTTAACGTTATGTAAACACTTTAACTGGACGTTGGTTTGCTTGATGCAATTGTTGTTTACATCCCCTCGCTGTTAGGGGTGTTTCTCATTGCGTTGTGTCAACACTGAAAATACTGCAGCTTTAAATGGCTGCGTTGAGTACGCAGTATTTATACACTTTTGTGTATAATGTACGATTTGGCCAAATGTAATTGAAAGAACGTTAATTTTTAAAACGTTACTCTGTAGAATGCGCAGTTTTTGAATTTTTTTTGCACAACAGTAACAGTGTGAACTTAAGTTGGGCAGTGTACATTTCTATTTAATCAACCCCCCCCAAAAAAAAAAAAAAAAAAAAAAAAAAAAAAAATATATATATATATATATATATATAATTTTATTTGTAATTTTTAATTTAGCCCAGGGAATAGACAGTCTTTTGAATTGTTTTGCATTCAAGTTGTTTAAAAAAAAAAATACCTGGTGTAAAAACAGGTGATCTGTATTTAATTTAATTTAGCTGGCGATAAGATAAAAGTTATATACAAGTAATAAGACAGTTATGCATTGGAAGGATTTAGGTGCACAATATTTAGATTTCAGTGCTGTTCTTTGCTAAGCATGGAGAACATTTGTATTGGTCAGTGTAATAAAGTAAAAAGCCATGTGAGATGTGCACTACAATGATTTTAGCACAGGTAATCAGTGTTGGTAAAAGCAGAGACACTAATGTACATTAAATAATTAAAGGAAATATGGTACAGTGCTTTGGCCTTATTTGTGTAGTTTATAATTTCCTTGCAGGAAGATTTACAGTTGAAATCAAAACTAGCAGAATCTGCAAAATTTATTTATTTATTTTATTTTATTTTTTTACCAAAATAAGAGGGATAATACAAAATTCATGTTTAATTTTTTTATTTAGTACCAAACCTGAATAAGATATTTTACATAAAAATATATAGTCCACAAGAGAAATAAGTTGAATTTATAAAAATGTCCCTGTTCAAAACTTTACATACACTTGATTCCTAATACTGTGTTGTTACCTGAATGATCCACAGCTGTTTTTTTTTTGTTTGTTTGTTTAGTGAAAGTTGTTCATGAGCCCCTTGTTTGTCCTGAACAGTTAAACTGCCTGCCGTTTGTCAGAAAAATCCTTCATCATTTTTACTTTGATTTTGTGATCTATCTTTTCACACTGAGGACAACTGAGGGACTCATATGCAACTATTACAAAAGGCCCAAACGCTCTCTGATGCTTCAGAAGAAAACATGATGCATTAAGAGCCAGGGGTGTGAACTTTTGAACAGAATGAAGATGTGTACATTTTTCTTATTTTGCCTAAATATCAGAAGGTACATGTTTCCCAGAAGACAAAATAAATTAAATTTGCCCTGATCTTCACATTCAAAAAGTTTTCACTCCTGGCTCTTAATGCATTGTGTTTCCTTTTGAAGCATCAGTGAGTGTTTGAACCTTCTGTAATAGTTGCATATGAGTCCCTCAGTTGTGAAAATATGGATCTCAAAATCATACAGTCATTGTTGGAAAGGGTTCAAATACTCACAAATGTCGAAAAACCAAAGAATTTCTGTGATTTTTCTGAAGAACAGCAGACAGTTTAACTGTTCAGGACAAACAAGGGGCTCATGAAAAACTATCACTAAAAAAAACACAGCTGTGGATCATTCAGGTAACAACACCGTATTAAGAACCAAACTTTTGAACGGGGTCATTTTTATAAATTCAACTATTATTTTCTCTTGTGGACTAAATGTAAATGTCTTTTATGTGAAATATCTTATTTAGGTGAATACCAAATAAAAACATTTTGCAGATTCTGCATGAGTTTGAAAGATGAATACATTAGAAATTATTCTTTGGTTTGCTACATGTGCACATTCTTTAAAACAACGTGCAAGCCCTCCATAATTTTTCGGAGGGGCGTATAGCAGGTTAATGATAGACTTTTTTTTTTTTTTTTTTTGCTTTTGATGTTAATATTTGGATGCTTATGTGAACTATTGGGGGAATTACCTTAAAACATCATCATTGTGAAACTAGGCTAGTACATTTTCACACTCTCTGTGGGATTATGTGTGCAACTGTACATCTCTCCTCATCTTACTCACTTTCACTGTTGCCCTCCCCGCACACAAACTAGAAACAATTGTTTGCGGTAGCATGCACATTTTCCCTCTACTCACGCTTTGCATTCTCACCTATGTGTCATCTTGGTTTGTTGGTTGCTAAGGTTAGTCTGTTACTCTGAACAAATTACCTGCAGATTGTTTTATGTGCTCTCAACTGCTAATGCCACAGCTCCCCCAACCCTTAACAATCCACCTTTCCCTTTCAAACTCTTTTCTCTAGTGCCCTATTCATGAAATTGCTGAAACAGCTTTTTCAATGAACCCCAACTAAGCCTAAAGTACTGACTCAGGAGGCTAACCATAATATTTGTGACCACTTTCTTCTTAGGTTGTCTCCAATGAACGAGCAACAAGTTAACCTAAAGACTTCTCAACTCAGCTTGACATCCCAGGAGCAGAAGAGTAGTCAGTGAAGATAAAAGCAAATGGACATGTTTGAGCTACAGCGTTCTGAAACGGCTATTTCTGAACAGGAGATGTTGCAGTTTTTTCTTTTAAAGCTTACCTGCATCCCTACCATGTTGAGTAGGTTTGGATGACCATTATTTGTTATTAAACCAATCAAAGGGTTCTTAATACTCTAAGACTCTTAATTAAACCAGAGAAAGCTTAGTGTGGTTTGGGAATTTGAACTCTTGTCTCCCTAACCTCCCACTCCACGACTCCCCAGAATCTATATTCATGAAAGTCATGAGTTTGCAACCTCAACAGAAACCAAACGCAAAGAGAACGGGCAAACGCATCACTTTCTTTAACGATCAGGGTGTGGCGATGAAAGAGGCCTCTCAGCATACAGAGGCCTACTATGGCATTGGGGTCCCTCCCTCAGGCCAAGGTCATAATGACAGCGGAGGTGTGGAAAGCTTGAACGCAGAGGCACCACATACATATCTCAATTCTGTCATTTTCAGCCCTGAGAAGGGTGATCAAAGCCGTGGGCACTACCAACAGATGATGCCCATGAAGTGGACACATCAGGAGCCACCTTTGCAGCCCCAACAGCGACCAAACAGTTGGTCACAAGGCATGACAGCTTGGTCCCAGAACTTTGGCCCATACCTGGGGGCTCAGACTGCTTTTGCAAAACAGATGCATGAGGGCATCTCTGTACAACCTCAGCAGCAGCAACCTGAGCCGTCGAATATTAGGGCAACTGAAAAACAAGGGGCTAACATAAGTGGAGAGACCTTTAGGGATACGACGGCCAAACCTGGCCGGGGAATGGACTGGGAACAGCAGCAAGCCTTTCAGCAAACACAAAAGCCTGGAATGCTAAATCCACAGCAGCACGGACAGTCCACCACTGGGAATTCAGTGCTGCAACCCTTTCAGTTAGCCTTCGGACAGCCCAAGCAGAACTTGGTAGCGGGTTACTATCAGGTAGTTCAGGGCAATCGGACCTTGCCGAATTTGAATTACAGTGCGCAGACGAATTCCCAACATCAGCTTCAGCAACTGCAGCAGCAGCAGGAGCAACAGCAAAAGCTGCAGCGACAAATAATGTTCCAACAACGGCAGCAACAGCTGGAACAGCAGATACGACAACAGGCGCAGCAGCAGCAGGTACTTCAGCGTCAAAAACAGATACCACAGCAATTGAAACACACTCAGCAACCACCACAGCAACATATGCAACAGATTCAATCGCAACAAGACTTGATGCAGCAGCAACAAAAATCTGAGCAACCTCTTCAAAACCAGCATGTATTGGAAAATTACTCGGATGGCCAGAAGCCACACGCTTCTTCACTTGATCAGCATCACCCCTCATTACCAGGACAGTCCCAAGAGACAACTGATCCAACACAGACTCAAGACTCTGCTCCTCAGCCTCCCACAAATGTTCCCCAGCAATCCATCGAGACCCAACAACCTGGGCCCCGGAGATCACGTCGGCTTTCAAAAGAAGGTGGAGGCCCTGCCTCGGATAATCCATTCATCATGCCGACTGATCTGCACACCCAAGGCTCTCAGAATGGTGCTTCTGAGACCAATGTGGTGCAAGACATCCGGGCTGCTCCGACAGGTGTAATTCAGAGCACTCGACGTAAGAGAAGGGTGTCGCAAGAGGTCAACTTGGAAACCCTGGCTCAGAAGGCTTCGGAAAGGGAGTCTCTGCCCTCACGGAATGTCAAGGTAAGACCTTCCTTCATGTTTTTTAGTCAAAAATGTTCATGTTCAAAAGGGTTCATGACATGGATTTTTAAAAATTATTTTCCTTGAGGTTTACTTATAATGTTAATTATGGTTTTGGCACACAAAAAATAATAAAGGTTCATTCTGAACCTCTGTCTAAAATTACCTGTTTTAAAGTCTCCATGAAATTAAAATTGTTAAAGCTTATTGTTAGGCTAAATATGTTAGCCTTAAGGTTATCTATAAGCTAGTGTGCTGCAAAACATTGACAAAATTTGCATTTAAAAGATATAAGCATTCAAAACTTTCACATTCTCTAACTTCCGCCAATATTGATTAACGATTTTGATGACATCACCCTGCACTTCAGCTTCTCATCAAACTTTCTGTCCAATCAAATGCTCTCTAGAATCTAGAACATACACTATAAATAGATGCTAAGGCTGTGGCTGAAAACGGAAAATTTGTATTTTCTGTATGGTGAATAGCACAAAGTGAACTGTATAGGGAATAATTCAGACAGTGTAAATATTCTTTCCATCGGGGCGAAAGAAGTCTGGTTTTGTGCTGTTTCACATGAACTGCCACAGGGCACACAGTCTGCTCCAATCCAGAGACACAAAAACACAGAGCGGATCATATTCGCGAGTTGGCACAGACCATAAAATGTATTGGACCCATTTGAATTCTACACAGAATGGTATATTTTATTGCGATATGGATGAGATACGCTATGATACGCTGTCAAATGGCCCAAGCTGTGATATAAACACTATTGCCCTGTCTTCCTGTTTCAGTTGAAATCACGTCAACGCACAGAATAGTGCTGCGTGTTTCAAAGCACTTCAGAGGACCTTTAAGGGGCTAATCCTTTAGGGCTTGTCAGGAATCTGCGACTGTTATGAACGTCATTGCATAGGAAACAGTATCAACGCCTCCTCGCTATTGCATGTGAGTGTTTTGACAACGGTCGTTTCCAGACAAAGCGTTATGAAACAATTTACTAACAGTTTGTGATGCAGCTGCAGTCAAATCTAGTACCGCTTTATCTTTCACCAGATGTTTCGATCAAACATTGATTGACAATCTGGGATGCCATTAAAAATTTAGGATGCTACTTGTATCTTCTAGGATCCTTCTGACATCTGTACAAAGACACGAACGAGCTGTTTAAACCAAACGCGTCAAAGTGAACATTCTTTAACTCCATTTGTCCTTTTGGCGGCAGACTGGAGCGCATGGACTGTATCAGAAAGTGCATCTGTATACTATATCCAGTGTAGACAAGATAGTGGTAGTGATTGTAATTTCTATTTGCTTTTGAATACCCAGTGGCCAGGGCCTATGGTGAGAAGATGACTATTTGTTGATGCCTTGTGAGGCAGTGTTTATGCAAATGTTTGTGTCTAGGTAACATTACCTTGTGAAGCTTGATTAAATAAATCCTTTCTTTATAATGAAGAAGATGTTTTAAGCTATGAAACTTGAAGGATGTTTTAATGGTACAAAGATCTCTTATATGCCAAAAGATCAAGGCAAATTTGATTTCTCATGTCATGACCCCTTTAAAATGCGTTTTAAGCTAGCAGTTGCGGTTTTGCCAATTCATTGTGATGTAGTTAAGATGAAAAGTTGCCCTGTGACTTAAGGATGACAAATTACCCTGAGCCAAGGGAAGCTGACGTCATTATCTCCTTAACGCTGTAGAGTGAGGATACACTACTTGTTTCAAATGCATACAGGTTCTGCAGGTTTACCTAGTGCAAAGTTAGTACAGGCACTGACTGTCTCTAGGTCACATGATCTCTTGAGCCAAACAAAGGCTTTTCCACACCACAATCTTCCCATACAAATACCAGCAAGTGGCAAGTGCACCCCACCCTCAGCCCACTGTCCCTCTTGAGGATGCCTTGACATTGATGTTCATAAAGACCTGCATTTCCTTTTTTCGTAGCCCATATGCACAGCTAATTTTGATTTTGCAGTGTCACTGAGTCGCTTCTTTTTTGGAGTGGGAGATTGTTAAGAGATTTCATCCTATTGCAGTAGATGTTGCTTATAGGGGACTAGTGTTAATTGCTTGGAATGTTCATTCTTTTACCGTGCACAGAGAATTAACACAATTAGCAGTCAAATTTAACAAGGGGCTCGAAGTGTTTCTGGGCTGCGCTATTGAGTTCTCTGCTTTTCCTTGTTACATAAACTTGCTTTGAAAAGGACAGCAGCATTTCCATAAGACTCCCAATGGATGATAACAAAGAAAGGGTGTGTGTACATATACCGTTGATCTGTGGTCAGATAACGTACAAAAGACAAAAAGGGTCCAGTAAAAAGCAAGCTGATTCCAGCTCCTCGAAAGGAGTAGGTGTGTAAGTCAGTGAGGCTTTTTTGGTCTCATGGTGATGACGGGTGTCACTTCATGCCTCTAAACCTCTCCAACTCTAAATGCAGGCTGAAAAACAGCTCTTGCTTAAGGGTGAGTGAGCTGCAAGGGCCTCATGTACTAAGCTGAATACCTCAGCGGTGCCAGCAAGGCCGGGGTTCAGATAAGACTGGCCACATCCTCAGGGATTTCTAGATTTTCACGCAACTTCCAGTTAGAAACACAGTAGTAGTGACGCATTTTGCCTTGTGTGTTTCCACAAACATCAATGAACTTTCTGTAGTTGTATTTCTTTGCTCTCATACCTTAGAGTTAGCAATGAGGAGAAACAGGAATTGTTCTCACAATAAGGGAAACATGGGTTTGGTGCATCTCTCAGAATGCTTTTTATTGTTTTTTTTGTTTTTTTTGGTGTTTTTTTTATAAGAGGTTTCGTAATGTGCAGGCATTGTGAAATTGCTAAGAGTGCCACTTTTGTATGCTTTTTTTTTAAGTTCCTGTTTTGTGGAGAAGTATGAATGCAGTTCAGTAAATCTAACATAGAAACCTATTCTCTAATCATTAACATACCCACAGGAGAGTCTGGTTATACTGGAGATATTGTCCTGATCTATACGTTCTCATGCAGTCTGCTGCCAGTCTGCAGGGCAAGATGTTTCCTCCTGGAGCAGAAATGAGGTCGCAGTTGATTCATTAAGATGTTTTTGAAAATAGTCTTGAGCTAACCTCATTTCCTGTGCTAATATATCTTATCAGCTCTTAAGCACTCTCATTTCGTTCATGCATATCAATTATGTCTATAGAGTGGAGGAAGGATGCAGTCTGCCGAGATTTAGGACTTTTGTTTAACCATTAATTTGACTGTGTTAATCATGTGTGTTGTCAGCAAGAGCCACACAGGCCCTGGAGCCCCCCTGTTGCCCCGACAGGTCCGGGTCGAGGGGCAGCTGAGGTGGATCAGGTGAGTGCCAAGCGGCCCAGGGATGACAGCCTCATGCCATTGGTCATTCCAGTCTCTGTGCCAGTGAGACAGACTGATTCCTCATCTCCGGATAATGAACAAGCCTCACTCTCAGCTAGTTGGCCTTCACGGCCTTTGGGCACCCATGACATGAGCTGCTCCGATTACAAGACTTCTGTGATTGTCACCCGACGGCGTTCACTGAGAAACTCTCTATCTGAGAGCACAGGCCAGGTGAGTTCACAAAACATTATGGATACCTTTCTATGCCCATGATCTCTTTCTCTTTGCCTTCTGATGAATTCCATCCCCCTCCGTTAAACCCTGGATTAAAATTCCCCAATAATCCGCAAATTTCTGACGACCCCCCTGTCCATTTTCTGCACCCTAATCCAACCTTCCCCCACCGCATTTCACTACCGGAATTACGAGATTTGACAAGACTCACCAAGATCCTCCAGGCTGCATATGGTGTATGTAGTGGTGTGCAATAATGACAAAAAATCACATCTCAATATTTTCGTCGAATTTTGTTGATAATGATAATTAAACAATATTTTAGTAAGTTTGTTATTGTGCTGATACTTTGGCGGGTTTAGGACTGCTGTGGACAGCTGACTCCCAAAGCTTTTGATGTTCTTCATATTTAGTGCGGTGGTTTGTTTGCAGGAGTAACAGAAATTAACTTTAAACTATGAAGTTTAAATAGATTTTTACCTTTATAAGGCTATTTTATTTCTAGCCTAATTAAATGTATGCATCATATTTTGTCAAATTCTTAAACTGAATCAATAAATTTAAATTGTAAGACTGAGTGCTGTTACCAATGAAATGAAAGTGTTTGCAGTGCAGAGGTCACACAGAATCTGCATCTGTAGTAGTGTTTAGATGCATTCACATACATTAACACCTGCAGTTGCAAATGCATAAGACATGTTTTTTAAAAATACGTTGAATACTGATATTTGATAGAATTTGGGGGAAAAAGCTGAAGATATACTTCGAACATAAACCTAAAGTCACCACTAGGTTGTGGCAAATCACTGCATTAGTGAGTCATTGGATTATTCATTCAACTGATTCATTCAAACAGCTGATTGAGTCAGTAACACTGTGGTTTTGTTCGGAGCTACAGGAAAATAAGAACTGTGTATAAAATGTAATTCACTTAGTATTAAAGTCTTGCTTTTTGAACTGTTCATCAAATCTATACCACATATGCAATTGTGCTGATATTTGGAGAAAAACTTTGCGTGATATTAACTATGTCAGATAATACAAATATAAAAGACACAGTCTTGTAATGTATGTATAGTTGAAGTCAAAAGTTTACATACACCTTGCAGAATCTGTAAAATGTTAATTATTTTACCACAATAAGAGGGATCATACAAAATGCATGTTATTTTTAATTTAGTACTCACCAGTATAAGATATTTCACATAAAATACATTTACATATAGTCCACAAGAGAAAATAATAATCACCCCATTCAAAAGTTTACATACACTTGATTCTTAATCTGTGTTGTAATACTGTTATTATTATTATTTTTTTGTTTATTGATAGTTGTTTATGAGTTCCTTGTTTGTCTTAAACAGTTAAACTGCCTGCTGCTCTTCAGAAAAATCCTTCAGGTCCCACAAATTCTTTGGTTTTTCAGCATTTTTGTGTATTTGAACAATGACTGTATGATTTGAGATCAAATGCTCATTGATGCTTCAAAAGGCATTAGTCGACGGTGAAAACTTTTTGAATGTTATGTTCTGTAGCTTCTGAAGTGCAATACTAAATGGAAAAAAAAAAAGATATTTAGACAAAACAAGAAAAATGTACACATCTTCGTAATGTTCAAAAGTTTTCACCCCTCGGCTCTTAATGCATTGTGTTTCCTTCTGAAGCATCAGTGAGTATTTGAACCTTTTTGTAATAGTTGCATATGAGTCTCTCTGTTGTTCTCATGTGAAAATATGGATCTTAAAATCACAGTGATTATTGGAAAGGGTTCATATACACAAAAATTAAAAAAAAAAAAAAAGTTTCTGGGACCTGAAGGATTAAAAAACAAAACAGCTGTGGATCATTCAGGTAACAACTCAGTATTAAGAATCAAGCGTATGTGAACTTTTGAACTGGGTCATTTTTATAAATGTAACTATTATTTTCTCTTGTGGACTATATGAAAACTCCTCCTATGTGAAATGAGTCATTACTAAATAAAAAATAACATGCATTTTGTATGATGCATCTTATTTTGGTAAAACAATTAACATTTTGAAGATTCTGCAAGGTGTATGTAAACTTTTGACTTCAACTGTATTTTAGAAAGGTTTCTGCACTACCCGGCTTTCCAACATCTAATCTCTTCTACAGAATGGCGGAGCAGAGAGCGGAAGTGAAGCTGATGGCAAATCGGCCAAAGCCAAACGACGGCCTCGTCCAGAACCGCTCTTTATTCCCCCACCCAAACTTGGAACTTTCATTGCCCCACCAGTCTACTCCACTATCACACCTTACCAGAGTCATTTACGTTCACCAGTCCGATTGGTCGACAACCCCCTTAACATGCCGCCTTACACCCCACCGCCCATCCTCAGCCCAGTTCGAGAGGGTTCGGGTCTTTACTTTTCCACCTTCCTGTCGGCAGCCGCCGCCGCTGCAGCAGCAGCAAACAGTCAGGGGCTGCCCCCACCTGCCACTCCCAAATCTGCCACCCGCAGCCTTCTGCGCTCCAGTGAGTCCCTTTTACTATCTCTATAAAGTATGAAATTAAACAGAACCTTAAGCAAGTACAACCTAAACCCTAAATGTAAGTAGTTCCAAAACCTAGTAGAGTATGTTAATTTGGTCTCCTAATGCATGTTAGAGCTGCCTAACTAGCAAAAGAGACTATGCTATGCTGCCTTAGAATTTGGTACCCAAAATATTAAGGAAAATGAAGCTTCCTAGTGTTTGTAACAGGTTAAAGTGCCCTGCGTAGGCACTTCATTAGGTGTTGGAACAGACTTAGTATACCTAAGATATATATCCTAACAAGCCAGGATATGTGTAATTAGACATAATTGATGTGCATATCATAAATAGGAACACACATAATAAGAAACACTGTTTACTTTGCGTCTAAGCACAGTCTTTTTGTTTGTATATGTCCAGACAGCAGTGATATAACCCCTCCAGTTCTCTCTGCTATGAGTGAGGCTACACCTGTTAGCATTGAGCCGTAAGTACATACACTGTTCAAATAACACCCCCACACATTATGCTTCGCAAGTTTCTTTAATTAGCTTACGCATCTGGCCAATTACTTGGTTAACCTTGCCTTTTTTAATAGGCTAGTTGCTTACTAGATTTCATTCAGCTGACTAAAAGTCATTTGTCTGAATAGCTGATTGTTTCCTCACATTTTATGGCAATTATTAGACAATACTCAACGGTGTAGAGCAGAAATCACTTACTTTTTGTACAGAGCTGCAGCTTTACACAGCATAAACGTTGACAGTGAAAAAAAAGATATGCTGCTGCTTCATTCACACACTCAGTGTAAGTTGTAAACTGTAGACTGCAGCTACAAAACTCGTGGTTATAGCTAGTTGTTTTTGTATGTTAACAGCTCCCCAACCAGTTCCACTGTTATGTCATGCACAAGTCCGTCTGTTAGTATGTTCAAGAGAAATCTTGGATCATACATTTGGGGTATTTCAGAGCTATCTTTTTGAGAACACTGTAGGTGGGGGATGGTGGCTGAACAGAGGGAATTGTGGGATATCTTCTGTGACTGGTACCAGCTGGTTTATCTAATGGTCAGAACAGTGTTTGGTTGAAATTCTTTCTCTCTTACACGCATACATGCTCTCTGTGAATGGCTGCAGATCCCTTCATTTTGGAGTTGGCCAGTGCACCACGAAAGCACATCCTGGAACAAAATAATAAAACACAATCTGTCTTGCCTTATCCCCAGACCTTGGCAGTCAGATACTGGAACATTTGGCTTTCGAAAACATGGGGTGTTAATTTTATGCAAATACCCATGGTCAAAATCTACTCTCATGAATGCTTGAGTTCTCACAAAAAAAAAAAGCTGACAATGAGATGAGCAACGAAATTAATTCAAACGGCAGTCTGAAACAACTTTAATAGTCTTTAAAGGAGTAGTTCACCCTATAAAAATGAAAATTACCCCATGATTTACTCACCCTCAAGCCATCTTAGGTGTATGTGACTTTCGTCTTTCAGACAGATGCAGTCTGAGTTGCATTAAAAAATGTCCTGGCTCAAGCTTTATAATGGCAGTGAATGATGTTGAGATTTTGAAGTCGAATAAAGTGCATAAATCCATCATAAAAAGCACTCCACACGGCTTTAAGGGGTTAAAGAAATTCTCTTCCAGGACAGAAATTTACAGATAATTTACTCACCCCCTTGTTATCCAAGATGTTCATGTATTTCTTCTTCAGTTGTAAAGAAATTATGTTTTCTGAGGAAAACATTTCAGGACTTGTCTCCACATAGTGGATGATGCCCACAAATTTGAGCTTCAAAAATGCAGTTTAAATGCAGCTTCAAAGGGCTCTAAACGATCTCAGATCTATCTAGCAAAATGATTGGTTATTTTCTAAAAAAGTTGATAGTTATACTTTTTAACCTCAAATGCTTGGCTTGTCTAGCTCTGCGTGTACTCTGTATATTCCGATTCAAGAAAGTTTGGGTAAGTCAAAAAACTCCCATCTCATTTTCTCCTCCAACTTCAAAATTGTCCTTTGAAGCTGCATTTAAACTGCGTAAACTCGTAAGCACCATAGATATCCACTATATGGAGAAAAAGCTTTTTTCCTCAAAAAACAATTTCGTTACGACTGAAGAAAGAAAGACATGAACATTTTTGGATGACAAGGGGGTGAATACATTTTTGTTCTGGAAGTGAACTTCTCCTTCAATAAAGGCCTTAAAAGGAGGCCCTAAAGTGAATCGATGCGTTTGAGTAAGAAAAATATCCATATTTAAAACTTTAGAAACCGTAATCTCTAGCCTTCGCTAACTGCCATACACGCATTCATGAGGAATGTTGGAGGAGTCGAGAGGAGACTGGTTTTCCTTTGCCGTGAACAAAACGTAATTCTCCTGAGACTAGCACATTCTCACTGGAGCTACACCTACATCCTACGTCATCCGCTGGATCACCACTTTCTCGTAAATATGCATACTACATTTAGCAGAAGCCAGAGATCACGGTCTATAAAGTTTTGCAACTTTTCACAAGTCCGTCGATTTGCTTCAGAAGACCCTTATAACACCCTGGAGCCATGTGGAGTACTATTTATGGACCATTGCACTTTTTTTGGACTTCAAAATCTCAACACCCATTCACTGCTATTATACAATTTGGAAGAGCCAGGAATTTTTTAAATAAAACCCCAATTGTTTTCATCAGGGAAAAAAAGAGAAAGTTACATACACCTAGGATGATTTGAGGGTGAGTAAATCATGAGGTGATTCAATTTTTGGTTGCGCTATCCCTTTAAATGGTTGTGATTAGTGAACCAGACACCTTTAGAAAACTACCTGTGGAATGACCTGAAGTGGAATGCAGTTGTTTCTCAGGAATTTCTCATTACATAGACATGTGTCAGTAGCGGCATTACAGTTTGGATCGCCACAGCAGCCTGTTTATATTTACCCTCTCTTTCAGTCGGATAAACATTGGATTGCGCTATCAGGCGGAGGTCCCAGAGCTGAGAGAGCGCTCGGCAGCGCAGCACGACCTACACAAGGCTGAACTGGTGTGGGCGCCACTGCCTGACCTGGAGGCCAGTACTGAGCAACAGAAAAGAGGTTTGCGACTTACACAATACCACATTAACTTCTCTTATTTAATTCATTAAATTGAATGAAAGGAAGTTGCAGGAATATGTTCTGCAATTTGTCCTGCTCATTACAATTAAATCTGCATGACCATATGTTTAAATCTACGTCTTTCCTGGACCTTCTGTGTGTCCCTGCAGTGGATGACCTCATGCACCTGGCGTGCTCGAGTGCGCTGTGTGGAGGAGGGACCAATCAGGAACTGGCCATGCACTGCCTGTATGAATGCAAGGGTGACGTCATGGTGAGTGTCATGCTGTAGCACACTGGCATATTTTAAGTGCACTTCCTGCTGCATTGTGTACCGATCAGACCTGTTTACGCCCGACTGCTTCTTTTCTGAAACCACTGATTATTAGAGCGATAGATGGAGGGTTTGTCATACGAGTGGAATATTTCTGAATGAGCAATTTGCTTTTGAGTCACCTAAGGATTTCTTTGTGACATCTGTGACAGGAAAAATCGGTTTAGGGAGTGTAATCATCTGACTGAGTTAAAACGAAATTATGTGCAATTATGAATCGCAAAGCCTGAAAAGACATTACACACACATGGAAAGTGTGTATGTAAATGACACACTTTCAACGGCATTTCACATGCCAGCATGCATATGAAAAGCTATTAATGTAAATTATTATCTGAACAGGATATTGTGTAATAGAATCTGTTTTTTATCAACTGGCAGCCTGGTTTATTTATTTATGATAAGTGATTGGCAATCCAGGTGAAACCAAAGCAAATGCGGCTTGCTAATTGATGACCCCGTTTTATCAAAACACAAATGGCGTGTGTGTTTTGATATAATTCTTTTCAATGTTCGCTTAGCTGAGCCAGCAGCTGCAACAACACAACAGCCAGCCGCTTACTGCTGAGCTGTCACATGCCGCCATAGCAACCGCCTGTCAATCACAGGCTTGTGTCCAGATCGACACACTGAAGATGACTAAATCATGTGCGTTGTGCTTCTGAGCCAATTCTCAAAACATGCTGGAGTTACACTGCAAAATAACATGCTATTAGTTGCTTTGTGGTTCACATCACATGTAAACCACTTCTGCAGAACCTGAAAGTCAGTTTGACTCTGAGAAGTCTCTGTGAGGTTTTTGGTGTTTATTGAGTGCCAGTGATAAGAGAGAGATGCACTGACAATTGGTTTGATGTTGTTGCCTTTAATACTTTTTATCTTGTTGCATCTTACGTTTTGTACGTGCAAGTTGTTAGAACCTTTGTTTGTTGCTTTGTGCTTCATGCAAATAAATAGTTTGTATTAGCCACTAGCTAACATGGTCTTGACGTAGATATTTTAACAAATGAATAGGTATATCAGACAGTAATGGGATTCAGCAGTGAATTTAAATCCGTAAAGGGATAGTTCACCCAAAAATGAAAATGTTGTCATTAATTACTCACCTTCATACTGTTCCAAATCCGTAAGACTTTTGTTCATTCTCAGAAAAAAAATTACAATATTTTGGTAACACTTTAAAATAGGTAACGCTTGCATATTGCTAGAATTTTACCATTTATTAGTACAGGTTAAGCACATATTAATGCCTTATTCTGCATGACCTTATTCTACATCCCAAATCCTACCCAATACCTAAACTTAACATCTACCTTACTAACTATTTATAATCAGCAAATTAGGAATTTACTGAGGGAAAAGTCATAGTTAGTAGTGAATAAGTGTTACCTATTCTGAAGTGTTACCAAAATATCTTAATTTGTTTTCTGAGGATGAACAAAAGTTTTACGGATTTGGAACAGTATGAGGGTGAGTAATTAATGACAACATTTTCATTTTTGGGTGAACTATACCTTTAACTGATCCTGCGATGAGATCAATAATGTTAAGTGTTATGAGTTATAACGGTGATTCTAGATTTTTTTCAGAAATAACTGCAGAGATTATATAGTTTTGTAGGCTAACCTAGAAGTTGGCATCACCTTGTTTTCCTTGAATAGGATTTTATCTTTAAGCCCCTAATTGTCACCCGTCCCTTCTGTAAGATGCCTAAGTTTACTTCACCATTTTACTAATAAATTCTAATTTAATCATGACAAAATATATTGTTGGAAGGGTCTAAAACTCCTGAATAGATATTTTTACAATTTTTTTTTTTGTTACAAATTATGTAGAAAAGTAATAGATTAATTTTCATAAGAGTTCTGATCTTTGAGACTTTCTTCGTTGCCTTTTTCCCTATTACCTTTTAGAAATCTTAAGAAATTATATATCAGCTGTAAACTTAATCTCAAAATTCATCCTTTTAAAAACCGTTTTAAAATCAGACATTGCATTACAATGGAAAATGTACATCAAAATCATATTACAAAATGTTTTCGTCCATGAATTATAAAAAAACATTAAGTTTGAATACTGCATTTTCACATCCATGTTCAAAAATGGGAGTGATGATTAGGGTTAACTGAAGTGTACAAGTTAGAAAGTTTGAGTTAGAATAGTTTGTAAGAGCATGAGTATAAATACAACAAGGCTGTAAAAGCTGACAAGATTCAACATCTGACATGACATTTAATGTCTCTGACAACCTCTGTAGTTCAAATGTTATTAATTATACAAGCTTTAAAAAAAAATCATGAGTGGGGTATTACTCATTATTTATTATTATTTTATGTCATACAATAAAATGTGAAAACATCTTATTTTAACCACAGTCCAATTTAAAAAGCACCAAGTTCATGACAATAAAATTGTAAGTGCAAAAAACTCCCTAATTTTTAGGTTACTCAGAAATAGGGTTGGGCGATGTGGCCAAAAAATGATCAAAATAAAATGTTTCATATCAGTTGATATCCGTAGTTATCACAATAAGTTTCAAATCTTTATCCTAAATCTTTTTAAGTTTAAAGGCAGATTTTTGCTCCTAAGTGAAAGTTGTAGAAACCAGACTGATTTAGGCTTTAAACTGACTCTTTATGGTTAGAACATGACAAACAATTTGTTTTTGAATTCTCTATATAAATGTTAATAGAAAATTAATTTCTTAGTTTCTGCATGTTTTAATGAGCTAAAATGGTTTTAAGTCAGTTATTTCTGTCTTTTGCTGTAGTAAGTAGGAAATATCAGTTTACATTTCCAAACATTAATTTTGCCATTGTAGTAATCCCAATGAGATTTTTGTTTGCAAAAGGAGTCTGACAACAGCCAGTGCTTCACACAGAAATCTGATCTCATCATCATCCAGTCTGTCTGGAGTGACATGAAGAAACAGAACAAACTGAGACACACTCAATGGCAACGTCTCCAAGATGCTTTAAAAAAAACCTACCTGCAAACTTCAGTGCTGTTGAAAGTAAAAAAAATTAGGATGCTGTCAAAAATAATGTTATAAATAGATTTTCTTTATCAGTTAAGTTCTATTAATCAAATTAAATGAACATTTGGTGTGATTTGCAAGTAGGTTTCTTGAAACATTTTGGAGATGTTGCCACAGCAAAATAACTGACTTAAAACCATTTTTAGCTGGCGAAAATACTAATGTTCTAATAATTTTATTTATTTCATATTTTTTATTATTTAGTGCAATGCCATTTAATACATGTTTAAGTATGGTTTAGTTGTCCAGATACTTTTTTGAAGCTTCTATATAAAATGCACATGCTTTGACATGTTAAACTTTGGTTTTCCAAATCAATAAAAGTTTTAAAAAAGGGCCATATATAAGAGAGAACTTCATGCTAGAGCTCGATGACCCAGAAAAGACTATGGTGTCCTCGATTTATCGCACCCTGAGAGACTGTATGGTGGAGAAAGGCAGAGAGAACAAGAGGGATTATCCATCGACTTGCACAGCTGGGTTAAACGCCTTCAGCGAAAGCCTTTTACACATGTTGTTAAGGATACAGCAGTGGTCTTGCAGAATCGCATCTCTCCTGCCCTCATTAATCTCTTCATATCAACTGTAGGGCATAAAATGCCTTGACCTGTGTTTCTCCAACCTGTGACTATGTCTCTTCCGCTAAAGCACATCACACACCGCAACCAGTTTTGTTTCTCCAACCATGCTAATTTCACTTTCTTTTTCACTTTTCAGGGAGCCCTCACCCTTCTGTTGTTAAAAAAACCCATCTTTCCCAAAGCGCACCCCCTGGTTGGCTACCACTACTCTGGTAAGTCCCTCGCTACTTTCTTTTTCTTTCACCCGTTTTTTTGGTGATGTGAGTTAATTCGTAAGGCATGCAGTACCCCGTCACCCCCTGCACTGGGATTCCAAACCACGCTCCACGTCTCAGTTATAAACAAAAGCAGCTGAGGAGTGGAGCAGAGCGGAGGGGAGGGGTTCGACAGAGAGATTGCTGGGTGACCGAGTGGGTTGCTGGGTAGAGTACGAGAGGAAAGGAGGGGGAGTGTGTCTGTGGCATGTTGTTAAATCCTAGCAGAAGACAGCGACATCATTGTTTGTCTGGACATGTGTGTGCTGGCTGTTTGCACCCTCTCTGTCCTTTGTGTGCGAATGCGTTTGTGTTGGCGGGTGGGGGTGCTCTATAAGAGGATAGGCTAAACGCACAGCAGCCTCTATCTGATTCCGCTTGTCTGTCCCGCACAGGCTCTGACAGTTGGACGCCAGAGGAACGACGTTTCTTCAACAAAGGCATCGCTGCCTACAAGAAGGACTTTTTCATGGTCCAGAAACTGGTATGTAGAGGTTTGAATAAAACCCTAACAATGAGTGTCAATCCCACACACACAAATCAAATGATGTAGCTGGAAGAGTTACTTCTCCAAAAGAAAATGGGAGAAAGTCCTGTTTAGGGAGAATTGGGGATAGTTCACCCAAAAATGATAATACTGTCATTAATTACTCACCCTCATATCATTTCAAACCAGTAAGACCTTTTTTCATTATTGGAACACAAATTAAGATATTTTAGATGAAATCTGAGAGCTTTCTTCCCCTGTATAGATAGCAATGCAGCTGACACGTTCAAGGCCCAGAAGGCAGTAAGGACATCGATTAAAATAGTCCATGTGACATCAGTGGTTTAGCCTTGTAGAGCAGGGCACATGTGTTTTTTTTTATATATTTTTTGCAGTTAATCAAAAAAGTGCATGATAAATAAAGAAAGTCTGTTACTGATATGTCACTTGGTAACACATTAGCATAATCCCTGTCTGCTCGCGAAATACAAACCGTTTGTCCATGAAAGATAAATCCGCACCTTCTTTGGACCAACAAGCGTTTCCAAACCACAACCTGTAAGTATGATTAATACGTTATGTGTGCATTTTCATTTGAGTGCTCAAAATATCAATATAGGTTTTTTTTGTGCTAATATGTGATGTATACATAGTCCAGCTTTAGGTTTCCAGGTATACCACGATATTACTGACTTACTGGCCACATAATGTTTATGACCGATTAAGGTTTTTTTTTTTTTTTTTTAATTCCAAATTAACACTCACTTGCTTCTGTACTGTAGGTATCCACAAGTTTCCGGGGGGCACTACTGTAAAAAAGAATGGAAGTAGTATACCAATGGTATTTTGTTTGCTAATTGGCAAAGAGGCTAAGTGTTTTTTGGATCATTGTTTTCTTTGTAAAGTTGCAAACCTTTATGAGAGATGCGGTGCTCAGGGACAACATGTGCTGTTCACAGTTGTGTTCGCACATCATTAGCAAGTTTGGATTGCTAATTCTTGGATTGCAAAATGACTATCAACTAGTGATGTGACATTTGAACTGAGGCATCAGAGCTTGTGTTAAGGGGTATGCCAGATGAAGCCTTGATTCGAGGCTTGTGTTGTTAACGTAGAAATCAACCAGTGACAAGTGAATCCTCAGTTTCTGTGAAAATGTGTGGTGAATGTTTTGTTGGAGGAAGTTTCTTTCACAGGCTTTTGGCTTCTTTGTTTACTAACCACCAGAAAGTGCAGTTTTCAGCGCTTAAAGCTTTAAATCTCTTGCCGAAACAGTCAAATTCTCTGTGCTTCACGAGTCTTCATTTGCATATCAGTACTGTCAACTGTTGAATGAATGAGTGTCCCGTTTGTTTACTTTGAACCGGAAGAAAAAAAAAATTGAGCACTTCATGACACACAGATTAGTTGCATTATTATACAAGTCGATTGATGTATAAGACACATTTTATAATTTCATTTAGAAATAATGTAAAATAAACTAAACTTTCACAAACATTAGAAACATGTATTTTATTCCCCTCACTCTACAAAAAATCCTGTAAATTTAGCAGTGTTCCAGAACAGAAAAATGAACGAAAATGTAAGTAAAAAAACAAACACAAATAAAACATTTATTATAAATGCCCGGCCTAAATATTTAAATCAAAACTGAAACTAGTGGCGTTTCTCATTCGTCACCAATCCTAATGTGTGCGATTTGCGCTTGACCTTGATTGCTTTATAAGTTACCTTGGAAATTGCAGCACGTTTCAGATGATTAAAAAAACACGATTTATAATCCAATACTGCATCCATTTTCATAAAAATGTGAATATTTTTTGCAAGAAACAACAACAAATTATTTCCATGTTTTCCCCACAAAATTACAGTGCCTGTGAGCAGGAGGAGAACACTGACATTTGTTCTGCTACTGGAAAGTCTACAGAGCATTTTAAAGGAACACTCCACTTTTTTTGAAAATAGGCTCATTTTCCAACTCCCCTAGAGTTAAACAGATGAGTTTTACAATTTATTTATCCATTCAGCAGATCTCTGGGTCTGCCCGTAGCACTTTTAGCATAGCTTAGCATAATCTTTGAATCAGATTAGACCATTAGCATCTCATTCAAAAATGACCGAATATTTACGATGACTCTTCTGTAGTTACATCATGTACAAAGACTGACAGAAAATGAAGAGTTGTGATTTTCTAAGCTGATATGGATAGGAACTATACTCTCTTTCTGGCGTAATAATCAAGGTACTTTACTGCCGTATCATGGGTGCAACAGGCGCAATGATATTACACAGCGCCTGGATATAATACCTGGCTATTTTACTCTTACCTTAGTGGCTTAGTGCTGGTCATGTTGGAAGTCTGCAGATCTGCAGATTCGTATCATTTTTTTAAAAATCTCTCACAGGCCTACCACGGGCCGTAGTTTGGCCTGATGTAGACTGTCGTTCTTCTAATTGCTTAATTTAATAATAAATACTGCAGACATATTTTTTGCTTTACAATCTGTATTTTTTCATCAGTTAGTCACGTTAGCACTCTGTTAACGTATCCACCATTATTGTTTTCAGAAAGACTAGTCAATAGACTTGGCCAGCTGACCAATCAGAACAGAGTAGGCTTCTGGAAGGGGAGGGGTTTACTGACCTTAATCTTAGAACTGCTTTGAACGAATTGTTTCGAAATCATTGCAAAATGATTCTAATGTTAAATATATATTCTGAGAAAATTAAAATGTTTTCTGACCTTAGATGCTTTTAAACCTGTTGTAGGGGACTCCAACATAATCTTAGGGCACTTTAAAATACCATATGAGCTGCTCTTTAATTTTATGAAGCTACGAGAATACTAATCTAATAAAACGGCTTTATTCAACAATTTCTTCTCTTCACTGACTTGAACGCGCATCAAGGACTGACACGGAAAAGAAGAAATTGTTGAATGAAGTCATTATTTTTGCTTTCTTTGCACACACAAAGTATTCTCGTAGCTTCATAACATTGTGGTTGAACCACCGATGTCACATGGACTATTTTATTGATGTCTTTACTACCTTTCCGGGTCTTGAACGTGTCAGTTGTGTTGCTGTCTATGCAGGTCTTAGATTTAATCAAAAATACGTTCATTTGTGTTCCAAAGATGAACAAAGGTTTTGCAGGTTAAAAAAGACATGAAAGTGAATTACTAATGACAGGATTTTCATTTTTGGGTGAATTAGCCCTAGCCTAACATCTATCTGTAACATCCTAGCAACACCTGATTCTAAATTGTGATCCATTACATTACACATTTCAGGTAATGCAATTACATTACTTTTGGATTACTTTTAATCAAACTTATCTCATTAATTTAAATATGGTAATGTAGCTAAAAATTAAATCATAAAAATGTAAAATTAATAGAATATTAAAATAACAACCACCACAATAAAATACCTTACAAAATACAAAATGAAGCATTCTATGTTCGTTGTAGCAAACAAACAGAACACTCCAGCAACTAGAGAGAACATTTTCACACCTTAGCAGAGATGTATAAAGTACTAGAGACCCAGACTTGAGTAAAAGTACAAGTGCTCTATCAAAAAAGTGACTTGAGTAGAAGTTAAAGTGCTCTTTAAGCACCATACTTAAGTGGAAGTACTAAAGTATTCAACATTTTTTGTACTTAAGTATTGCAAGTAGTTTATTTTAAAATTTACTACTCAAATACTGAAAGTAAAAGTACAAGTAGTGTTAATGGCCATGTGATTAAGCAGAATGAAAAGAAACATGGTTTACGATTTATAATACATGTATGTGATGGGTCAAAAACACCATTCAGCTAGTTAATGTTAAGTGAACATCGCAGCATGTTATGAACCGTGGGTAACGTTAGCTAACGTTAGTTAACTTATCTAGCGCTTACGGATAGCTCAAACTGCTGTGTTTTGTGTATTATATTATTTTTACCTTACCTTGATATGTTTCTTCAAATTCGACGGTGAATTTTTGAAGGCCATTAGGCCATTATTTCGCAATATCTCGGGAGGCAGAGTAAGCACTTCATTCTGTATGAATTGTCTTTCACTTGGGGCCGTACACATGTTGCGTCTTTTGCGCGTGCGCTCATAATGGAAGCGACGCGCACATTTTTCCAGGCGCGTCCGCACCGCATCGAGATAAAACCGTTTCAACTTTGCAGAATGCCGCAAGTCATGTGACAAGAAACAACCAATCAGCTTCATCCTTCCCCATAACAACATCGAAAGCTCAGCCAAGATGGATGAACAGCGGATCAACTCTGTTACAGGGCTAACCATTTTTAAATAAATGTAGTAGCAGAGCTACTGCAAGCGATGTTCAGTGTTGGAAATCCATTTATGCTTTGCTGTAACATCCGTGTCTTTGTGGAGAGCGCAGGTCATTGTTGCTTAGCAGCGGCAGACGCCAAGAAAGCGCAAGCTACAGAGCGCTTTGGAACGAAGGGGGAAGCGGCGCGCCTCGCGTTTTCCACGCGTTTGTAGGCGCGACATGTGAACGGCCCCAAATGCAAACATGGACTCTAAATAGGGCCACGGGTGGTCTTCTTCCTCATCGCCACGATCAGTTAAAAGTGAAGGAGTTGAAGGTGGAATTTCTGGGCTTTCCATGTCGAAAACAAACTAAAGTGCTCTCAATGCAGGCAGGCAGTGCTGTCTTCTTTGATCGTCTGATTCGCTCAATGATGAGCCAATTTATTCAAACCTGTGTGACAGAGCCATCTACAGTACTGCTCTGGCAGTGATGATGTGGGTGGAATGATTCGTAACATTTTTATAATTGTAACGAGTAATGATGCAGCACATACAAAATCTATCGGAGTAAAAGTATTAAACTCATCGAAAATATGTACTGAAGTAAAAGTGGAAGTGGGAGAAAAAAACAATACTCCAGTAGAGTACAGATACGGCCTTTTAGTACTTAAGTACAGTAGTGAAGTAGTTCTACTTCGTTACTATACATCTCTGCACCTTAGCAACTGCATCGCAACACCCCTAGCAACCACTACTGATAGTCTAGCATGGGCTTCAGTTGTAATAAATTCTTTTAATGCTGAATTGTTGATGTTTGACTTGAAGGTGAGCTCCAAGACAGTGGCTCAGTGTGTGGAGTTCTACTACACGTATAAGAAGCAGGTGAAGATCGGCCGGAACGGGACGCTCTTATACGGAGAAGCAGAGCCACCAGAGACTAAACCCACAACAGAAGAGGAAGTGGACAATAAAGTGAGTTCCTGTGGCTTTGTCTCTAACATGTACCTTGGTGATTTAATAGCCTACAAACCACTAAAGAAGCATCAAATTGTTTCCTCTCCTTCAGAGTTCACAGAAATTCGAATCACGGAAAGAAGACGAGGAGAGCAGGAAGTGGGAAGGGTCATGTGACAGGAAACAAGAAAACAGTCCGGGCAGGGTGACACAATCGCTACAGGCCACTGAAAATGTGAGTGATTTGATTTGCATGAACGTATATCATGCCCAGTTCTGGCCTACTTGAAATAAAAAAAACAGGTCTAGGATAGACAGTAGTCATATGTGGTTCAGCACTGTAGGGTATTTATAGCGCCATCTAGTGGTAAATGTTTAAACTATTTATCCAGGGCATGGTGCTTTTAATGTAGACTGTCCTGCTGGTGTAACCTGTAATTAATTTGCTGAAGGACACAATGGTGAACACTTACATTGATTTGAACCGGATCTCCTTCACTACACCACAGAGGAAATTCCCTTTGTCTAATCTGTATGCCTTCAGCGTGTGGTTGATCGTAGTAATCATTTGTTTCCTGTTAGGCTGCTGCTGTTTTGGTCTTAAGAAATCAGGAGGACAGCACTCGAGATCCGTCCACGTTGGGAATCAGTCATCATCCTCCTCCTCCTCCACAGCCACCACAATCTAAACCCCGCTCCGACACCACAAGCCGGAAAAGCACTGGCAATACGGGAAAGGGACAAACTAACCAAGAGGGTGAATTCCCCTGCAAGAAGTGTGGCAGGTCAGTTCATTGGGATATACACAATTTATATCCAATTTGCTAATGATAATAGTGTAACACTAACCTTACATAACCTTATTTTATTTACTTAAGCTTCCATTTTGTTTATGTAATTATTTATTTATTTGTTTATTTTACATTTACCTTGTATTTGTTTTTTAAGATCATCTTTATTTTTGGTTTCATTATTTAAAATAGTAAGGTAAATTTACAAAAAAAATGCATTATTTATAATATATATTTTTATATATATATATATATATATATATATATATATATATATATATATATATAATAATATTATTATTATTATTATTATTATTATTATTATTATTATTATTTTATATATATATAATATATATATTTATTTTATTTTTTATTTTGTTGTTTCATACCATTTAATTGTTCATTACATTATGATGATAGTGTAGCATATTTTTTACACATTTTATTTACCTTATTTGTTTACCTATTCTTACTTTTTATATATATTATAGATTTTTTTTTTATTCAAAATGTTTATTTATTAATTCATTCCTTCATTCATTCAAATTTACCATTTATTTAAAGTCACCTTATTTTATTTCAATAACCTTGTATTTGTTTCTTTATTTAAATTGACCTTATTTAGTTTTTTTCCCATTTATTTATTTAGTCATTTTACTTTACGTTTTTTGTTTAATTACATTTTTTTTAAAAAAAGGTAAATTTGCAATAAATAATACACATTTTATCCATGTTGTTCTGTGCCATTAATTTTCATGTTTATTAAATTGTTACACATTTTATTAAATAGTGTAACACATTTATAAACACATTTTGTTTTTTATTTACCTTATTTTATTTTATGAAGCTTACCTTTTATTGATTTTTAGCATTACTTTTTTTAAATGTTTGTTTATTTAGTTATTCATTCATTCATTCATTCATTCATTCATTCATTCATTCATTCATTCATCAGACTTCACACCTTATTTTAAGTTTTAATTATCTATTTATTTATTTATTTATTTATTTATTTATTTATTTTCAATAACCTTATATTTGTTTCTTTTTCACCATTTTATTAAAGTCACCTTATTTTATTTAAATGGTACCTTATTTTACTTATTTTACATTTACCTTAATTTTTTTTTCATTTATTTAAAGTCATTTTGCTTCACGTTTTTATTTATTTAATTGCGTGTTTTTTTTTAAAAAAGGTAAATTTACAATAAATAATTATTTTAAGAATTTTATCCATGTTGTTATGTGCCATTAATTATCATGTTTATTACATTATGATAATAGTGTAACACATTTTTAAATGTGTTTTATTTACCTTATTTTATTTTATGAAGCTTAGCTTTGATTGACTTTTAGCATTACATTTATTTAAAATGTTTGTTAGTTATTCATTCATTCGTTTAATCAAATTTACCATTTATTTAAAATATTTTATTTAAATTATACTTTATTTTATTTACGTTTTATTTATCTATTTATTTTCATTAACCTTGTATTTGTTTTTGTTTTTTTACCATTTATTAAAGTCACCTTATTTTATTTAAATTATACCTCATTTTGTTTATTTATTCATTTTACATTTACCTTGTATTTGTTTAGTTAAATTTACCTTTTTTAGTTATTTAATTAAAGTAAAAAAGATACATTTACAATAAATAATTTTTATCTCTGTTATTCTATGGCATTGAATTTTCTAAACTTCTAAATGTGTGAACTACAGCCTAATTAGTTGTGACACCACTAACTTAACCACATTTTTCAGTAGTTTGGGTGTTTTCACAACAGTGTACCAGTAGCAAGCTAGTTTCTCCAACGAGTAGCATTTAGCTTAACAAAAGATTTTAGCTTTGTGTTACATTTTTGTGTATTCGGCTTCACAGTCAAACAAACTGAGTTAATAAACACACTTAAAAATGCCTTTTTACCTATATGTAGCTTTGGAATATTCATATTACTGAATCTGTTCATTTAGATGATTCCTGTAAATAAACCTCTTCAAAAATGATTCACAGATTCAGTTGTTGGACAAAAGTCCTTGTGCAATGTTTTAGATCTCTTTGGTAATAATTTTAAATGCTTCTGTTGATAAATTTTTAGTGAGATAAATTATAGATTTTTTTACTTTGTACCAACTTGCTGTTCTTGCCCTATATGAGTTATATATGCTGCAGTTTCCAAAACTAGCTTCCTCATCACTGGTGAGTCGTGCATAACACTTTGTGACATGCACTGGCAGTGTGGTCGTTTCATGCACCTGCTTTTAAAAAAAGACCAGGAGTTTTACGAGGAATCAGTAAAGCTTGACGGCGCTTAGGTGTTACATGCGTCAGGGATCAGTCTAATAGTAAGCAGTAAAAAGGCAACATCTGATTTTGATTGGAGATTTTATCCATGGCAACAGTCGGCTTGTTAAAATCAACAGTCTCTTAGCAACCAAGTCCATGGAGATGTTGAATGCCACGTTCCCTGATCCGTACATATCAGCATGTGTTGTGCTCCTGTATCTTGTACTAAGAAGTACTGTGTGGTGGTAATGACTGTATTATAAGTTATCTGAAGTCAAATTATAGCTGTATTCATTATTATTAACTGAAAATGTTGACATGGCCCAATTTCATGAGTTTGATTCATGAACGAATCGTTCTTTTGAGTCATATCTGTTTAATGATTTAAACTGATCCATTTCACAAAACCCTTCTGAATGGCACATTGACAAATCTTGGATTCAACTCATTGACTAAATAATCTGCTGTCCTGCTTTGTGAAGAAATCATTTATTTTAAGTCAGATGTTTGCAATGAATCATTTGATCCAGTTTACAAAACCAGTTTGAGTGATTCATTCATGATTCTGGCTGATCCAGTTTTTTGGGTGAAACTCTGCATGTTTGATTTGTGAACAAATCATTCCATTTACTCTTGATTTTTTGCAATGAATTATGTTTTTCCAAAACCTGCTTGTATGAAGTATTCACAAATCTGACTAAACAGTTTCTTTAGTTCAGTTTACTGTCTTAATAATCTGTACATCTGATTTGCGAACGACGTTTGCAATGAAATGGCTGATCCAGTTAACATAACCAGTCTGAAATTTTTTACAAATCTGACTGATCCAGTTCTCGGTTTCAATTCATTGACCTCAGTGATCTACATGTCTGGTTTGTGAATGAATCATTCTTTAGAGTTGGATCTTTACATTGAATCTGGCTCTCTGGTTTAACTCACTGCAAAATGATCTACATGTCTGATTCTTGAAATTGTTTAATGTTCACTGACTCAGTGATCTACAAGTGTGCATTAATTCTTGAATGAATCATTCATTTGAGCTGGATCTTTGCATCAAATCAGATTAAATAATTTGTTTATGAATCCAGCGTGTCTGGTTCTGGTTTCAGCTCACTTACTCAATGATCTGCATGTCTGTTTTGTGAATGAATCATTCTTTAGAGTTAGATCTTTGCAATGAATTGGTTGAATCAATTTAAATGATTTATGAATCCAGCATATCTGGTTCTGGGTTTCATCTCACTGACTCAATGATCTACATGTCTGATTTGTGAATGAATCATTCTTTAGAGTTGGATCTTTGCAATGAATTGGTTGAATCAATTTAAATTATTTGTTTATGAATCCAGCTCATCTGGCTCTCTGGTTCAACTGACTCAATGATCTACATGTCTGTTTTGTGAATGAGTCATTCTTTTGAGTTGAATCTTTGCAATGAATCAGTTGAATCAGGTTAAATGATTAGTTTATGAATCCAGCTTATCTGGTTCTGGGTTCCAGCTCACTGACTTAAATGATTTACATGTCTGATTTTTGAATTAATCATTCTTTAGAATTAGATCTTTGCAGTGAATCGGTTGAATCAGTTTAAATGATTTGTTCATGAATCCAGCTCATCTGGCTCTCTGGTTCAACACACTGACTTAATGATCTGCATGTCTGATTTGTGAACGAGTCATTCTTTTTAATTGAATCTTTGCAATGAATCGGTTGAATCAGTTTAAATGATTTGTTTATGAATACAGCGTATCTGGTTCTGGGTTTCAGCTCACTGACTCAATGATCTACATGTCTGATTTGTGAATGAGTCACCCTGAGTTGAATCTTTGTAGTGAATCGGTTGAATCCATTTAAATGATTTGGTCATGAATCCAGCTGATCTAGTTCTCAGGTTTAACACACTGATTCAATTATCTGCTTGTCTGATTCTTGAAATTGTTCATGATTCACTGACTTAATGATCTACAAGTCTAATTTGTGAATTAATCATTTTTTAGAGTTGGATCTTTGCAAAGAATTGGTTGAATCAGTTTAAATGATTTGGTCATGAATCCAGCTAATCTGGTTCTCAGGTTTAACACACTGATTCAATGATCTGCTTGTCTGATTTTGAATTCATTCAAAATTCACAGATTCACTCAATTATCTGCTTAACTGATTCTTGAACAAATAATTCTTTTAAGTTGGATCTTTGCAATGAATTGGTTGAATCAGGTTAAATGATTTGTTCATGAATACAGCTCATCTTGCTATCTGGTTTAACTCACTGACAAAATGATCTACATGTCTGATTCTTGAAAATGGTTCACAATTCACTTACTCAATGATATACAAGTCTACAGTAATTCTTGAGTGAATCATTCATTTGAGTTTGAGTCACTGACTCAGTGGTCTACATGTCTGATTTATGAATGAATCATTCTTTAGAGTTGAATCTTTGCAATGAATCAGTTTGAATGATTTGTTTATCAAATAACTGACCTAAAGATCTGAACACTGTGTTTCCTCCAGGATCTTCTACAAGGTGAAGAGCCGCAGCGCCCACATGAAGAGTCACGCTGAGGCAGAGAAAAAAGCTGCTGCGCTTCGGCAGAGGGAGGCCGAGCAGCGGGCCGCGGCCGCAGCCGCCTTGTTGGCCGCCCAGCAAAACGGAGCGATGGGGGATCAGAGCAGAACGAGGAGAGCCAGCAGCGACGACTCCTCAGAGGAAGAGGAGGATGCAGATGACGAAGACTGGCACTAGCTAACAATCTCTTTGGAAGAAATCTATTTATTTTTATTTTACCAGCCAACAAGACCCATCCCAAAAGAACAGTTTCAGGGACTGGCTCACTCCCGCAAAGTGTTTGTGTGAGTGCTTATGTGTGTTACGTGTACATGAGACTGACAAAGACGGAGACAGATGCTGTAGAAGCATTCAGGGGCTTAATGTGCAGATATAGGGCTATTGGGAGTGTAAGCCATGCCATCTCAGTGTGAATGTGTGCGTGTGTGTGTGTGTGTGTCTATAATATGCACTTTCGGACTCATCCAACACACACTGATCTGACCACAGCGCATCTATCCAGTGTCTGTGCACAGAACTCACTCACTGTTCTCCTGTGAAATGAACCATTATGGATTCAGTGCTGTGGATGTAGAAGGACACAGAAGCAAGTGTGTGCGTGCGTGTGTGTTTAGTCTTTTCCTCCTTTTTCGAAATGAAAACAACGGTAACTTTCTCTTCCACGTGACTGCCAAACGCTTGCACAATTGTGCTTGTACGCCTGGTCTTGATCTCCAGTGCTGTAATTTTGGGCTTTTGTTTTGAGTATCTTAAAGGTAAAGTTCATTCGAAATGGGAAATCCTGCCATTTTCTCACCCTCATGACATTGCAAACTTTTTTTTTTTTTACTAGCAGGTTGTTCGTGCTGTTCTTTCTCAAATGTTGCCTAAGGGCTTTCAGTCTTTAAAAAACAACAACAACTTAAAAGTGTGCTATTATGCTATATTCCAAGTCTTATGAATAGGTTTGCCTAAGAAACAGAATGAAATCTTGACATAGTGTTATTTAAAATAAAAACTATTAGAAATAATTTTTAATTGATATGAAGTAGGGCTGTCAAATCGATTAATCTTGATTAATCACATCTAAAATAAAAGTTTTACATAATGTGTAAATGCATATATACATAAATATTTCATAATTATAAACATGTTTGTTTATTTATATAAACATATAAATACACACAGTACACACATTATGTAAACAAACTTTTATTTTAAATGCAATTTAATTGATTTGACAGCCCTAAAATAAGCTAAAACAAAATTACTTATTAGACGAACAACTTAAAATTTGAAAAAGTAACTAAAATGACTAAACCTGAAATTCAATTAATCTGACAAGTCGATTAATCACGATTAATACATCCAAAAATAAAAGTTTTTCGTAATATATGTGGATATATATATATATATATATAATTGTGATTAATCGCATCCAAAATAAAAGTTTTATTGTTGTTATTGTTTATATAATGTGTGTGTGTGTGTACTGTGTATAGTTATTATGTATAGATAAAGACACACACACACACACACACACACACACATACAGTATATATTTTGAAAATATTTACATGTATATATTTTAGTGCTGTCAAACGATTAATTGCGATTAATCGCATCCAAAATAATTTACTATGCATATTTATTATGCATATATAAATACACACACGCATATATATATAATTAAGAAAAATGTTTAGATATTAAATATATTTATATATAGTATAAATTGTATGTATATAAATATATACATGTGAATACACGTAAATATTTTCAAAATATATACTGTATGCGTGTGTATTTGTTTATACATAATAAATATACAGTACACACACACACACACACACACACACACACACATATTATGTAAACCAAAACTTTTATTTTGGATTCGATTAATCGCGATTAATCGTTTGACAGCACTAATATATTTAAATTCATATAATTAAATATATATATATAACACACACATAAAAAATATACACAGTACACATAGACATACTATGTACACAAGTCTTTTTATTTTGGATACGATTAATCGCAATTAATCGTTTCTCAGCATGTAATACACACATACATATGTGTGTGTGTATATATATATTATATATATATATATATATGTGTGTGTGTGTGTGTGTGTGTGTGTAATACATATATTTCTAAAATATTGTATTTGTGTATTTATATATATGTATACAAATAGACGTTGGATGCAATTAATCGATTTGACAGCACTAATATAAATATATATTTAAACATAACAAAAAAAAATACTTGCACTTGAATTAAAAATTAAAAAGTGAAAATAAAAGGTAAATCAGAATATTAATAAATACAATACTTCTATAGTATTATAATATATTATATAACAGTATATAAATTATGCTAAAATAATGCTGCAGAGTACCAACTTTAAGCATGAATATGCACATGCTTATGAGAAATTATAATAATGATTTTGTTTTAACAAATTTATCGCATGACATTAAACGACTATGTATAGTGCATATGAGTATGGACAGCTGCCCTATTGGTACTGTATACAGCCTGAACATTCTGCTGTTTGCCGTATAGAAATTCATACAGGTTTGGAAAGACATGAGTGAGAGAAAATGCTAGCATTTTCAATTTTGTATGAGCTATTCCTTTAATTAAAAACGGTGACCTCGCTGATGCCTTCGATGTTTTTGACACTTTCTATCTTTACATGACAATCACTTTTACAAAGGTTCTTTTTTTTATACTCTGCAGATTATAATGATTGTGCTTGATATAATCATTTATTGTTATTATCATTACTGTTACTATTAGCTTTGTACTGTTTTATTATAATTCTGTTGTTTTTCGGGGAGGGAGGGAAGGGGTGGAATTCTTTTTCTCATTTGACTTTTAGTTTTAGACGTTTGCTCCCTGTGTTCAAGTGAGGATTGCATATATTTGCTGAAAGCATGATTATAAAATCACACTGTAAGTGCAATAGCAATAGTGGGACTTGCGAGTTCCCTCCCACTCCACTTTTTTTTTTATATATATATATATATTCTTAGCATCTTTGAACAAAAGTATTAGATAATCAACTTATGTTTTAGTGTAAGAACAAATGTGAGATGTGATGGTTGGTGAGTTTGAGGGCAGTTGCGAGCAGCTCGGGTTTCTATCTCTCTTCTGGCCAAACACTTAAGCACTTGGCTTTGTCTCCATGGCAACAAAGAGTCTTCTTTTAAAGGATAGGCACACTGGGGATTCACAGCCAACAGTAACGGCTCCAATTATTGCTAATAACACAGAAGTCTTCTATGCAGCGTGTGTGTGTGTGTGTGTGTGTGTGTGTGTGTGTGTGTGTGTGTGTATGTGAGCGTGCACGTGCGATTGCATGTGTGTTTGTGGTTATTTGCATGCGTGGTTGTGTGTAGATGCACCAATATTCAAAACTGTTTCAAACTCAAAGCCAAGTGAGAAAAAGAAGCTTCCTAGACTATTTAAATGTCTTTTTTTATTTTTAAAAATATATATATACTTGTTCATATATGTGAAAAGACTGATTTGCTCAAATATGAAGATAAGGGCATTTGTCGAAACGATTTAGCCAAGCTTTTTGTTATTCTTGTTGTTGTTGATGTTGTTGAGGTATGAATATTCAGAAATTATATTGAGCTGAATTTGGGGAATGTTGTAAGGGGCGCACCTCCCGTTTCTGTCTTTCATTCAGCCAAGGGAAATTCTTCTGTAGAGGAATATAAAATATGAAAAAGGCTTCTAAAACTGTATGCACACTTTCTATGCTATTTTCATAGGGGCTTGTACACTAATGATGGCTGTGGAAAGAACTCTGAAGTGCTTTTTACTACAGTATAACTTATTGTGTTCCAGTTGTTTTTATCATGTGTTTTAGAATAATAAATAAGGAAAAAACACAATAAAAACATGACCATATTTGTAACAGTATTTGGGGAGGACGAGTGTATTTTAATTGGTAAAATGATGGCTAGATGAACAATAATAAAAACATAAAAAATACTTTTTTTTTTTTTCATACGGTGTTTATGGTTTACACTGGATGTCCACACGGTGGCGGTGTTGTCTACATTATTTTTATATTAGAAACGCTACAGTGATCATATGAAAACCTGCAGTGAGAAATCTTGCGGAGTTATTAAAATAGGCTATGTGACCCTGGACCACAAAAACAGTCATAAATAGCACAGGTATATTTGTAGCAATAGCCAAAAATACATTAAATATTACTTTATATAATAATTAAAGATCATGTTTCATCAATATATTTTGTAAATTTCCTACCCTAAATATATCAAAACTTAATTTTTTGTTAGTAATATGCATTACTAAAAACTTAATCTGAACAACTTTAAAGGTGATTTTCTCATTGTTCAGATTTTTTTGAACCCTCAGATTAGAGATTTTTAAGGAGTTGTATCTCGGTCAAATATTGTAATTTCTTAACAAACTGTACATCGATGGAAAGCTTATTTTTTTAAAAAGTGACCCTTATGACTGGTTTTGTGGTCCAGGGTCACATATATTAATCGCTGGTTCATTAATAGAACGTTTTTACAGAAATTAACAAGCAAGGATTCAAAGCATTTTTTGTAAACAAATGTATGACTTCATACGCTAAACTAGAAAATTAATAAAAAATAATTAAAATATTAAAAAACAAACAAACAAACAGGGGAAAGCATTTCCACAACAAATTACACAATACAAGTAAATAAAACGATTTTATTGCCCTTTTAAATTTTTTGTAGAGGCTTTTGAGAAATGTTTTTATTAATATAGCAGAGGGGGGATTTAAGGAATCTACATTTATGTATAGCTATAATATTTGTTACTATTCTTTCTAGTAGCCTAATTTGTTAGTTAAATGACTTTCCCTTCACGTCCCACATAAGCTGTAAGCTAATTTTGTATCCCCATAAAATTCTTTAAATATGTTACTAACAAACTATTTCTGCTTCAACATTTGACCAAAATCCACGTTGGATCGAAGCTAGAAGTTATTACAAACGCTCAATGGTGACTGATAGTGACGTTTAAGTGTTGCATTAATTAATTAATTTCTCTGTTATAGTATGTTTTGAGGTGTATTTTATCGAAAGAAATCAAATAGGTTTGTAAGAAAATGTTTTGTTGTCTAAAAAGATTTTTAATTATAAATAGTAATTTATATCGGAAGGGATGTGGGTAAGCAAGCCACAACATCCGGTTGCGTTCGGTGTTCAGATCATCTTTTCTACTTCTTTCAATATTATTACTGTAACTAGTTAAAAATAAGTAAACAAGTAGTAAAACTGTTTTACAAATGGTAATCAATACGCCCCCCCCCCCAAAAAAAAACATGGTTACTGCACTTTTACTATAATAAAACCATGGTTAATTTTCGTAAGGGATATGCCCAACATTGAAAGTTAGTATCCAAATAAAACGAACAACTTTTTTTTACCCACCACTGGGTGGCGCCCACATCTGCCAAATAATCCTCTTGCAATGCAGATTTGTCCCTGTTTTTAGCATCCACGCAGAATGGAAACTAATTATATAATTTCGTCCCGAACTTTCAGATAAACAAATAACGTGAAGATTCATCTAGTTAAATATGTGCAAACAATTCAGAGTAACACTAACAAATATGTCATTTTACGCATTCAAATGAAGGCTAGGCCTGCATTTCAAAGTTGTGTTTAGCTATGCACGCATATGCAAATTACAAACGTCAGAACAAACTTCGACTCCACAAAACAATTTGTCTTGACAAAGAAATGTTGAAAGCACCTAAACACCACCTGCACACCAGTCATTTACTGACCAGAGCCACTAATCACACATCTACCACATGCTGTGGTTTGTTGATGCGATGATGAGAAACGTCTCGAGGTGTGTTGACTGTTGCTGTGGTGCAGTGCAGATTCAGGGCTGGAGGTAAAGAATTGACTGATGCATTTCAAAGTAAGCAGCGGGGGATTTTGGGAGAAACAGAAGAGGTGGTTTCGTGCACATTCTCACTCCCTTTTCCTCCCACTTGGAAGAGATGCAGAGATAAAATGGCCAACATAATCTCTATAGTTTTTTTTTTTTTTTTTTATACAGTCTTAGACAGCATGTGGAAGCAATCAGAGATCAGAGGGGATCTGTTTTGTCTTCTGGAAGGACACACAAAGGACTGAGTTTGCTCAATCTGCATTGCAAACTTCAGTAGAGTGTATATGGAGGAAAT
This sequence comes from Cirrhinus molitorella, assembly GCA_033026305.1. Lineage (NCBI taxonomy): Eukaryota > Metazoa > Chordata > Actinopteri > Cypriniformes > Cyprinidae > Cirrhinus > Cirrhinus molitorella. Next base: position 8,546,642 of record CM065135.1, read on the forward strand.
TCCAGCAGGCCGTTTGTAACAAATGTGATAGGTTTGTTCATTCATCAATGGAAAGCCAGCGAATCCTGAGCCCCGTCGGTTCGGCCTGATGTCCCTCAGGGCGATGGGAGCAGCAGTACAGGAGAGATGTTTACAGGTTTTAGATTTAGTGGTTCTGTGATTTACTGTAAAGTTGTGGAATCACGTTTGAAATGTATGTGCAAGAAGAGCAGCGTTATATAAAGAACTTGATACAGATTCACTTAGCAGATGTTTGATGAATCTCCTGACTGGGTGAATATCGCAAAAAAGTGTCCAGGTCATCCTATGGAAACCTATTTCTGCCACTGATTAAAAAAAATAATAAAAAAAGTAATTCAGACTTTCTATCTCAGACTTTTTTTTTCTCCCAACTGTGAGTTTAAAACTCACAATTTTGATTTTTTTCCCCACTCAGAATTATGTGATGTAAACTTGCAATTGCGAGTTATAAAGTCAGAACTGCAATTGAAATAAAGTCTTTTTTTCTAAGATTTGCTTGTTTATATCTTGAAATTATGACTTTTCAACTCACAATTGTGAGTTTGTATCTCACAATTCTGTGGAAAAAAGTCTCAATTGTGAGATTTAAGAAAAAGGATTGTGACTTTGTAACCTGCAGTTGCAAGTTTAAATCACGCAATTCTGACTTTATAACTCGAAACTGTGAGTTTGTCTCTCAGTTCTGAGGAAAAAAATCAGAATTGCAAGTTTGTATCATGTACTTCTGAAAAAATTCAGAATTTTGAATTTATATCTCACAATTCTGACTTTTTAACTTGTAACTGAGTTTTTATCATGCAATTCTGAGAAAAAAGTCAGAATTGCAAGTTTATATCTCGAAATTGTGAGAAAAAAATGTTTTTATCTTACAATTCTGACTTTATGTCTTGTAATTAAGAGTTTTTATAACACAGTTCTTAGAAAAAAAGTAAGAAAAAAGTACAATGTTTATTTAAACACTTTTTGGGGGCAAATTTGTAACATTAATAAAAAACAAAACAAAACAAAAAAATATTCCCACTAAAATATTAATTGTAATTTTGTGCATTCAGCTAATATATTACACAACTGTTGGCTCTATCAAAACAGAACAAATAATGAATAAACTTTTTGGGGGGGGGGAAACCCAACTTTGCTACCTCAATATGCTTTCTCAGATTTGATGGTGAACTTTTGAAGCCATACATTGACCTGATGAAAGTCATAAGTGAAGTAGAAATGTGTGTGTTTGATGCATGAAAACAATGATCATTGGTTCTCAGGTCAGGCATGCATTCTTGAACTTCCGTTTACCATATATATTGTGCATAACATAAAATAAAAATGAAATGTACTTTTCAAGATGAAAATAAAAATGGTAAGGAGTAAAACGTACTGTTTTTTCTTCAAAAATGTAATCAAGTAAAAGTACAAGTAGTCAGTTTAAATTGTACGTGAGTGAAGTACAAGTCCCCGAAAATAATACTTAAGTACAGTAAGCAAGTATTTTACACCTCTGATAATTTAGTGAAATTAAGTTTATGTCTCAATTATGAGGAAAAAAATTTTATTTCACAATTCTGACTTTTTAACTCGCAATTGTGAGTTTTTATCATGTAATTCTGAGAAAAAAAGTCGGAATTGTGAATTTGTATCTTGCAATTCTGAGAATAAAGTCAAAACTGAGTTTTGTCTGACTTTTTAACTCACAATTGTATCTTGCAATTCTGACTTTATAACTTGCAACTGTCAGTTTATATCATATAATTCTGCAATTACATGATATAAACATGATATAAACTTAGTTTATATCAAGCAGTTGTAAGTTCATATCACGCAGTAAGAATAAAGTCAGAATTGAGATTTTTTAACTCACAATCGTAAGTTTGTATCTTGCAATTCTGAGAAAAAAGTCAGAATTGTTTGTATCTCGCAATTCTGACCTTATAACTTGCAACTGTGAGTTTATATCATGTAATTCTGAGAAAAACGTTTTTAAAAAAGTCAGAATTGTAAGTTTATGCATTTCAACTTGCAATTGTGAGTTTTTATCACGCAATTCTGACTTTATAACTCACAATTGTGAGTTTATGTCTCTCAATTCTGAGGCAAAAAGTCAGAATTGCAAGTTTATATCACGCAATTCTGAGAATAAAGTCAGAATTGTGAGTTCATATGTTGCAATTCTGACTTTATAACTTGCAATTGAGTTTATATCTCGTAATTCTGACTTTATTACTCACAATTTTGAGTTTGTATCATGCAATTCTGACTTTATAACTGGCAAGTATGAGTGTATATCTCAATTCTGTGAAAAAAGATGCTATAACCTTTTTTTTTTTTCCAGTGGCAGAAACAGGCTTCCATATATTTCATCCAAATCAAAAAGAAAAAAAAACTTTCTTTATTTATGATAACCACTAAGCCTGTTTGACATTTTTTTTTTTTTAAATGAAGATAACACTTTATAATAACATTCATTAATATATCATTAACAAACATTATATAATGCTTAACAGATCATTAGTTAATGTATATTCAAATAGCTATAAATATGAGATAATGTGCTTGTTAATGTTAATAATAAACTTATTAAACATGACCTAATAATTAACAGATCCTTAGTTCATGTAGATGTCATTAAACAATTCATATGATCATGCACTTCTGGAAAATCTAAATGATTTTGTCAGATGGTTTACAATGATTAAAAGCTTCATTATAATAAATATATAATAAACCACTAACAAACATCATATAATGTATAATGGATTATTAGTTATAAATGCTTACAAATGTTATTACACTTTCAATTCTTATGATCATGCACCTTTTTAAAAAAATCTACAAATGTTTTGAACTGAAATGATGTTTTTTTGTTAATGCATACTTTTGAATGCTAACAAAGTTCAGCTCACATGTTATCTAATACTCTTTTTTTACATCTACAAATGTTGTGAATGTTTTTTAAATTGAGATTTATACATCATCTGAAAATGTAAAATAAATAAATATGAATAAGCTTACCATTGATGTTTGGTTTGTTAGGATAGGACAATATTTAACTAAGATACAACTATTTGAAAATCTGAGGGTGCAAAAAAATCTAAATATGGAGAAAAAGTGCCTTTAAAGTTGTCCAAATGAAGTTCTTAGCAATGCACATTACTAATCAAAAATTAAGTTTTGATATATTTATGGAAGGACATATACAATATATCTTAATGGAACACAATCTTTACTTAATATCCAGTGTTGGGGGTAACGCATTACAAGTAACGTAAGTTACGTTATAATATTACTTTATTCAAGTAACCAGTAAAGTAAAGCATTAATTTTTCATTTCCAAGAAAATATCTGAGTTACTTTTTCAAAAAAGTAACACCAGTTACTTTTTGTTTCCTTTATGAATTTTATTAATCCAATTCAACCATACAACGCAAAAAATACTTTTCTTACTTATTTTTTTTTCATGTTTTCAGGCAAAATATAAAAAAAATCTTAAATCAAGAAGGATTTTCTAGACAAGTTAATAAATATTTTTTGTTTTCAGAAAAAACAAGTCAAAATTAAGATTGCTTAGAACAAGCAAAAAAATCTTATTTCAATCATTATTTTGCTTACCCCATTGAGAGATTATTTTCAAGCAAAGTTTTTCAAGCAAAAACACACTTAATTTTGACTTGTTTTCAGAAAAAAACGAGACAATGATTTTTACTTTTCTAGAAAATCCTTCTTGATTTAAGAATTTTTAGATTTTTTGGCTGGAAACAAGACAAAAAAAATCTAAGTAAGCATTTTTTGTAGTGTACTAATAAGCAAAACTTACTTTATATTAACTAACATTAGTGCTTTTTTTCCCTCATTGCTGAAGAGTGAACTTTCTTTTCCTACAGTTCTACTGTACAGGCGTGAATTTAATTTTCCTTTAGCCTTAGGCTTAATTAATTCACTTAATTTCATTTTGGTGTGAAAGGGCTTTTACATTTGCTAAGAATCAAATGATTTTAGATTAAAAACAAACAAGAAGCCGTGCCCAGATTTAAAAAAGTAACGCAAAAGTAGTGTAACACATTACCTTCCATAAAAAGTAACGTAATTAGTTACTTTTTTAGGGAGTAACGCAATATTGTAATGCATTACTTTTAAAAGTAACTTTCCCCAACACTGTTAATATCCTAATGATTTTTGGCATAAAAGAAAAATCGATAATTTTGTCCCATACAATGTATTGTTGGCTACTTACAACTGGTTTGTGGTCCAGGATCACATATTGTCTTATTTTTGACAGGTTTGTAGGATTCCTCCATGTATGACCAGAAAATATGACGTTCACTATTGCTATTAAAATGAAGCTATGCAGTGATACACAACTAAAATGATATCAACTCAGCGATAATCAGTTGTGTGTGTGTGGTCGCAGAGCAAGCTTTCTTAGTAATTATCTAAACAGACACATTGCACCTTGGGAGGAAAATCTCAGAAGGTAGTGAACCAGAGGCAAAGCCTTACAGTTAATTCCCATTTCTATTTACAGCTAGACCCATAATTATAGTGTAATTTGCGCCGGATAACGTTTTGTTTTACCACCTTCTTATTAGCAGGACTGTGTAAAGACAGTGGGAGGTATGCCAGTATGTGTTCTGGTAAAATGCTAAAATTCAAAAACTAATTTTTGTTTAGACCAATATAAAAATGCGCGGTTGTTTCACATGTTTTTAACAACCAGCATTGTGTGGTATTCTATAAGTATCCTATTTCAAACATGGATATTATCACATCCGGCCTCTGGGATTTAGCAGGAAGCCGCCCTGTTTGCTAATCAACACAGTAACAGAGACAGATGTGCAGCGGCTCACACCTCGCAGGTGTTCTGAGCTCCGATCAGCCGTCTTCCCGTCTCTCACTCCACTCTTATTAGCACACACTGACTTTCTCATTAAACATGATGAGAAATGTGCAGCTCATCACAGCAGATTGCTTCCAGCCTTGCTTTGCCGTTTGTGAGGACAAACTAGTGAGTGAGCGAGGGTGGATGGAATGAGATGGGACCGACGGGACAGAAAATTTAATTCAACAAATATAATGTAGTGCCAAAACAGATGAGGACCAGATTCAAAATCAAACCACAGTTTCTCCCTCATGTCACATTCTGACAGAGCCGTCTGCTAGGAATAGAACTCTGTTGCAGTTTCTCGGACAAATGTATGCGCTTGAAAGATTTGTTTGGAGAACTTTTTGGAAAACTCATTACATGTTTAATGAAGTGCCAATGTTTTTTTGGAGCTTCTCAGAGCTCTGCACAATGAAAATAATTCAAGCCTTGATAGATCAAGATTTAACAGCATAACTTAATTCTCGTGATCCCTACTTTTTTCAACTTTCTTCATATCTCATACTTTTTAATTAGATATGCTAACATTATTGCTATTACTCACACAAATATTTAACTTTCACATGATACTTCACTCATGTGTTTTGTTGAGAAGAGGTGTGTTATTATTTTTACAATTAATCAGACTTGTGATTTTTGGGTCATGGATGATAATCACATACAACATATGGACAAAGAGACCGAAATGTCTGAGTGGATTCTTTTGACTTGGAAACACATTACCAACCTCATAGCAACAACGAAACTAGCGCTCAGAATACCTTACTAATCTTATACACCTTAGTTTTCCCGTCCCATTTGTAAATTTTATGGGACTGGCTTTCTGTGTCATTGGTTTCCAGCTGTTTTTTAACTGTACAAAACAGGCTCGTTTTGCTGCTTGATACAACTTATTATCTTAAAGAGGTATTTTGAAGTGTTTTAATATTGTGTTGGAGTCCCCTACAACAGGTTTAAATGCCTCTAAGGTCAGAAAACATTGTGATTTTCTCTGAATATACATTTTAACCCTTGTGCAACAATTTAAAAAACTTACACATAGGTTCATAGAGGACAAAAATGTCCATTTAAAAAAAATGGATGCTTGGGGGTACAGTTAAGTTTTGTCTCATTTTAAAGAAGACCCTTGGCAGATCATTGCTGAAGATTAAAAAAAAAAACTGTAAAAAAAACTCAAACCAAAAAAAGTTATAGAGGTTAATGAAAATGATTTCTGAAAAATCAAAGCCATAAATCTAAGCAAGCTGTGTTCCAAATTTGTCACAAAAATTTATTTAGGACACACATACAGACCACACTCTGACATCCATACCAACATACCAAGAGGAGAGAAGTCTCCTTAACTGAACAGGGCTGGTCACACTTACATGTTCTTTTAAACTGAAGAGAGAAAAAGACATGGTTGGAAACCAGTTACAATTTAAAAAGTAAAAAAATATAGACATTTTAAGAAAGAAATAATTTACCTGCTGAGAGTGTGTTGACAGTCTGTGTAGTTGGATAGCTGAACTCCAGGAGATCAGTAATGAGAGTGCAGCCGCTGTTATTAAAACTCCAATAAAAATGTATGCAGTTAGCATTAACAGGTTGTGGCTCGGAGACATATGTTGGTCCAAATAAAGAAGGTACAGACTTATCTTTCATGAACAAGTTTTTAGTGAGTCTCAGTTAGGGCTGTGACGATAACCGCATTACCGCATCACCGCGATAATGAGATGCCGACCGCGGTGTTGAGGTCATCACCGCACTTTTCACTTTTCATTGCTGGTAAACTTTACAGAAATGCCTATGGTGTGTGACAGTGGCGCCTGCAGATGTACGGCTGTATGTACTGTGAATACCATGAGTGCTCAGACTGACCCGAGAAACGTCTGTCCGGCAAATATTTCAGCAGTTATTATAACCCTACTTATTTCTGTTCCGTTAGTTGGAATCGCTGTCTCACTGTTCCTCCATAGTAGTCCGATGTCATAAAAATGCTATTGTTAACACGATGAATACACGACGGTTTCTATTTGACATATTTAAACGCAGAAATTGACTTTCGCTGCATTTCATATGCGGTTATGGCGTTCAGTACGCACCTACCTCACACCCCTAACCACTGCGTTTCGGTTCATTTTAACCAATAACTCTTGACATTTGCTATTAAAATAACGCCAAAGCTTGCCTAAAAATAAGTTATGAAAACGAGAAAAGAGTGCATTATTGTAATACGAGAGGGCGCCAACACTAATCTCTCGGTTTGCAGGAAACCCGAGCACAGACAGATTTGCACGTGCAGAAAGGACACATTTTGAGTGAGAGAAGAGACACGTTTTAAGTCCGCGCACTCTCTCTGGGCAATAGCAGCGTGTATTTGATTGCGCGCGTTCAGTTTTGTGTGAGAGCAAAAGGAAATCCGCATGCATTTTATTACCAGTATATTAAATTACTGAGTTTTTGTTGAGCATCCACCAGCAAAAACATAAATTGGCCCCTGTATGCACGAATACAAAATGTTTCAAACGAGAGAGGCTCCGGCGCTATCACTTATATTTTTTCCTTTGTCATTTTTTAAGATTAAAAGATTATTCACGCAGCAAAATAAAAAAAATGAGAGAAATAGAGAGAAATTTCGTTTAGGACTATTTATTGCACTCCTTTTAATAAATAATCCTAATCGAAATTTAGGACATTGATGTTTTATTCCGTTTTTCTCTTTACTAACTGCTGCGGTTGCGTGATGTCACGATGTGTGAATTCTTATAGTTCTGATGTTTGTGCTGCTATTTGCTCATGCAGGCTACTAAATTCTCATTTATCTTAAATCTAATTTAAGATAAATTAGATTTAAGATAAATTAGATAAAATTTTAATTATTATTTTTTTTTTAATGTTTTTTAACGATAGTTTAACAAGCGTCGGTTGTCGGTTAGGAAAATTAACCGAAATAAACCGCATGCACTGCGTGCCCCTGACAAGAATAACATGAAATAGGCCTAATATTTATTTATATAGCCTAACTTTGATGTTTTTTTTTTTATATCTTTTGAGTTCAATAGAAATTATGAAACCGTTTTTGTCATCGTTTATAGCTATTTTTTGCTCAGTAAATTATTTAAAGTTTCAACAAGCTCTATTTGGACGAGTGCGTTTATATCCACCCGAAAAACAATAGGAAATAGAAATCGAAGTTTAGCACAGCTCCCAGAACTAAGCAATGTCCAATAAATTGTATTATTCTTTCTGCACGTTTTAAGGTTGTTATTATTTTAATAATTTATTGGGCAAAGAATTGGTTACAAAAGATGACAAAAACTGTTCATAGTTCAAAATTCATATTAAACCTTAAAGATATCGAAAAAACATCAAAGTTATCGAAATAAATGTTATTTTGTATTATTTTTAATTTAATTTGCTGTTTTAATAATAAGGAACATTATTATTATTTATTTCCATGTTCATTTACAAGCTTGTTGATCATAATGGCCCTTTCACACAAGACACGATATGCGCTATGAAACCCATTATTTCAATGGCTTGAGCTGTGCAAGGACGGTTTGTTGTTGCGTTGACCAAAGTGCACGTGCAGCGGAGTGCACCATTGGCGCGCAAGCCGCACTCAAAGTGAAAAGTAGTTGGGGTGCGGTTAACCGCCAAACCGTGATATTTGTTGTCTCTTCACCGCGGTAAGAAAAAATCCCATACCGTCACAGCCCTAGTCTCAGTAGTTGCAAGTTTATATACTGGAATTCGGGTTTTATAACTCACATTTGTGAGTTTATATCTAACAATTTTGAGAAAGAAAGTCAGAATTGTGAGTTTGTATCATGCAATTCTGTGAAAAAAAGTTGGAATTGCCAGTTTATATCATGCAATTCTGAGAAAAAATTCGGAATTGCAAGTTTGTATCACACAATTCTGAGAAAAAATGGTCGGAATTGTGAGTTTGTATCACGTAATTTTAAGAAAAAAGTTGGAATTGCGAGTTTGTATCATGCAATTCTGAGAAAAAAAGTCAGAATTGTAAGTTTGTATCATGCAATTCTGAAAAATTTCAAGTTTGTATCCCAAATCTGAAAGAAAGTCGGAATTGCAAGTTTGTATCCCAAGACTGAAAAAAAGTGGGAATTGCATGTTTCTGTCACACAATTCTGAGAAAAAATGGTCGGAATTGTGAGTTTGTATCACGTAATTTTGAGAAAAAAGTTGGAATTGCGAGTTTGTATCCCAAGTCTGAAAAAAAGTTAGAATTGCGAGAAAAAAGTCAGAATTACACGTTTCTGTCACACAATTCTGAAAAAAAAAAAACGGTCGGAATTGTGAGTTTGTATCACGTAATTTTGAGAAAAAGGTTGGAATTGCGAGTTTGTATCATGCAATTCTGAGAAAAAAAGTCAGAATTGTAAGTTTGTATCATGCAATTCTGAAAAATTTCAAGTTTGTATCCCAAGACTGAAAAAAAGTCTGAATTGCACGTTTCTGTCACACAATTCTGAGAGAAAAAAAAAAAAAGTCAGAATTGTACGTTTGTATGTATCACACAATTCTCCGGAAAAAATGGTCGGAATTGTGAGTTTGTGTCATGCAATTCTGAGAAAAAAAGGTCAGAATTGTAAGTTTGTATCCCAGGACTGAAAAAAGTCAGAATTGCACGTTTCTGTCACACAATTCTGAAAAAAGGTCAGAATTGTACATTTGTATGCATCACACAATTCTCAGAAAAAATGTCAGAATTGTGAGTTTATATCTTGCAATTCTGACTTTATTTCTCAGAATTGTAAGTTTATATCTCGCAATTCTGAGTTTTTTCTTGCAATTGTGAGTTTATATTAAAAAAAAAAAAAAAAAAGTTTTATGAGTTAAAAATAAATGAATATAAAAATTTATATTTATCTCACAATTCTGACTTTTTTTCTCAGAATTGTGAGATAAATATAAATTTTTATATTCATTTATTTTTTAACATTACTATTAGTATTTTTATACTGGGTATGCTTCTACGCCTCAAACTGTCAGATTAATCTGTGTAGACCAACTCATTTTATTACCAGTACCATGTTCTGCATCAGTTTTATGATATAAATTGCCCTGCTAATCTTTTTAGAATGTTTAAGAGAAACAGTGCAGCAGGTTTCTTATGTTCCTAGATGGCAAACACTGTAACTGAAAAGACATTTGTAGAATAAAGCTTTGTGAAAAGGTCCATTTGAGAAGCTTAAATGAAAATAAGTAGTGCAGTGGTAGAAATGTCATTTTTAAAAATAGAGCGGGAATGTGCTGGAAATGGTATGTATCATTACTTGTACCATGTAGCTGGCTACAAACTTTATATGAGTGACTTAAAAACACATAAAACTACTGTGTTATTCTTGGGCATGTGTAATAATCCCCTTTGGTATATAGCATTGTACTGCTTGCCCATTTAATGTCAGCGGGAACTTGACAAATATCCTGTCATAAAACCGTTGAATGAAAGTGTGCTGCCGTCACAACCCTGGTGAGTGAAGAAAGTGAGAGGTTGATAACCTTTACCACTTTAACCAGACGACAAGGCCATGCAAATTTAGATCGCTTGGCAGTTTCTATATTTGAGTATGTTTATTCAGGTTCATCGAACGAACAATCCACAGAAGTTTCAGTACTGTTATTATTACATCTGAAAATGACAAATAGCCTCGATTCAGTCAGAAATATCCTTCCTGTTTAAGAAGGCTGCAAGCGTGAGGAGGTTGAAGCCGTACAGCTGCGCGATCTCAGTTATATTGCTATAAAAATAGCAGCATTTCCTCATGTGTGTGCTCAATGCTTCTTTCTTTGAAAAATATTTTAAATAGCAAACCAGGGAACAACCTTTTTGTCTGTCCCATTCTCTCATTCCAGATCTCACCATGATAAAGGATCTTTGTTCAAATGCTAGAGACAGTATCAGGCTGAGCGTTGGCTAAGTCACTGTTGGGTCTTGTTTGTGTCTGTTACCATAGCAACCGCTATCCTCTGACCCGCCGGCAGCCGTTGTATGTTTGGTGGCAGGAAGGAGTTGAAGGGGTGTAGGCACTCATGTCAAACAGTCACAGAGTGGAAGTGACACTCCCTTTTGAGTCAGTCACCTCCAAATGTGTGTGGGATTCATTCTGGTATGTTACCATATAAGGTTAATCTAAATAAACTCGCTTGAATCAATAGTTACCAATTAATCCCACTGGCAGGATGTTTCCTAGACTGCAGGGATTTGGAAGTGGCATTACTCTAAATTATCACTGCCTCCTCACTCTTTCATGCTTCTGCAATCTGCTGCCAGTAATAGTTAGCTTTTCAGCATAAGGCTCAACATCTGTTGGCATCACCTGCTCAAAAAGTGGAAATTGTTCTGTTAAAGAGCCATTTTGTTTCTTAGTGGGGCACAGGGTGCATTAACACTCGCAAAGTGCCAAAAAAAAAAAAAAAAAAATCTCCTGTTGGCTTCTAACTAAAGCTTTTTTTCTTCTCCACGTGGACTCTTTCTCAGATTAAAGCCCTATTCCAGCAAACCACGGGATGATTATATAAAGCTACCATTGAAGGAAGTTAAGTTGGTCAATGGTTCTATGGTAATAGTCCTCTGGTTAAATATAGTCTTACCCTAAATGTGTTTAGATCTATGGGGACTAAATAATATACTCTAGAATGAGCAAAGTAGGTACATGTCTTTTAGAATAGTCAGTCGCCTTTGTCTAATGACCAACACTGATGAGTTTGAGTTTGTGAGTATGAGATCTGTATACCCGGTCGGTATGAGACTCGAAATGTTATAGGAATCCGAATTAACAGGTACAATAAGATTAAAAAGTTAAATAGAATAATCAGATGTCTAGATAAATTGTCCTATGAATGATCAATAATAGTTGGCGTTCTAACCTTAATTCGAGGTCATAATGGAGTCAGATTTGAATTTATTTTGCACCGAATAGACTCAGGAAACCTTTCAGCCACCATTGGATACCTTCGTTGGGCTAATTGGGTGAACCTTACACCATGTTGTTGTTATATGTTACCTACCAGCGTCAGTTGCATCGCTTTACTGCCATTCACATATCCTCTCCTATGGCCTCATGGGATAGTAAGTGTCCACTGTATGCACACTTCAGAATCTCGCCGGAAGTTGTGAGTCATCCAGGTACTTTTTACCTACTCTTCTATGAATATGTGAATTCGGACATACTTCATTGCCTGCTACAGTGCCAAAAGTATTCACACCCCTTAATTTTTACCCGTTTCCATCTTTTGCTATGTTGCTGCCTTAGGTTAAACTGTTTTGATTTTTTTTCCCCCACATCAGTCTACACTTTATGCACCATAACTTCATAAGTTCACTAAAAATAAAAAAAACTGAAACAAATACATTGCAACTCAGTACTTAGCTCAAGCACCTTTACAGCCTCAAGTCTCTTTTGGGTATGATGCAACAAAATTTGCACATTATCATTTGATAATTATCTGCCATTCCTCAACTTACCTCTTTACCTCTCAAGCTCTGTCAGCTTAGATAAGGTCTGGCAGATATTTTCAGGATTCTGTTTGATTGGGTTCAAGCCCAGGCTGTGGCTGGGCCACTCAAAGACATTCACAGAGTTGTCCATAAGCCACTTTTGCTGTGTGCTTAGGTTCATTGCCCTGTTGGAAGGTGAACCTTCTGCCCAAGCTGAGGTTCTGAATGCTCTGGACTGGGTTTTCATTAAGGCTATCTCAATATTTTGGTGCATTGAGGTTTTCTTCCACTCTGACGAATCCCTCAGTCCCTGCCGCTGAAAAACAGCCCCACAGCATGAGGCTTCTACCAGCACACTTTACTTTTGGGATAGTACTCTGCAAGCGATGACAGTGCCTGGATTCCTTCAAGCATGATGCTTGGAATTGAGGTTCATCGGACCACAGAATCTTGTTTCTCACAAGATTTTGCAAATTTCAAGTGTGTTTTCATGTGTCTTCAGTGAGGAGAGGATTGAGTCTTGCCCCACCACCATAAAGCCCAGGTCGGTGGAGTGCTGCAGTGATGTTTGTCCTTCTGTAAGTTTCTCCCATCTGCATATATGATCTTGGAGCTAAACTAGAGTGACCATCAGGTTCTTGGTCATCAGTCTAACCAAGGCCCTTCTACACCAATTGCTCAGTTTGGACAGGAGGCCAGCTCTAGGAAGAGTCGTGTTTGTTTAAACCTTCCTCCATTATGGGTAACGGAAACTACATGCTTCTGTGAACCTTCAATGCAGCAGAATTTTTTCTGAACCCTTCCCCAGATTTGTGGCTTGATGCAATCCTGTCTCTGAGCCCTACAGGCAGTTTTTATTTTTTTTAACTCAGGGCTTGGTTTTTGCTCTGATATGCAAGATATGTGTGTCTTTCAATGTCCAACCATTCAATTGAATTTTCCACACGTTAACTTCACTCGAATTGTAGTATTATCTACAAGAAATATGAAACCTGTTTTGCTTTGCCATCATGGTGTATGGAGTGTAGAATGATGTGGAGAAAAAAAGTAATTTAAAGCAGTTTAACATCAGGCAGCAACATAACAAAATGTGAAAAAAATGAAGGGGTATGAATATTTTCGCAAGGCACTGTATATAGTAAGGAAGTATGTGATTTCAGATGCTACTATGATGTAGGCATGTTCAGTGACACAACAAAGTTGAAAAATGCTTAACTTTGATCAGTGCACAGTGACTTTTTGGGAGTGACAACCAAATAGGGGTTTAAGACTGTATCAGTGGAGCGCACCTGTCTTGGTTACACTTTATTTTGATAGACCACTTTAGACATTCTACTAACTTTGCAACTACATGTCAACTACCTCTACTTAGATATTAGATATTAAGCAGACTACTAACTCTCTATATGACTGGTAGGTGACATGTAGTTGCAAAGTAATTATAGTTATAGAATGTCTAAATTGGACTCTCAATAGAAAGTGTTACCACTGTCCTAAATGCAGGCAAAACAGGACAGAAAACTGATGGAGAAATTTCACTGTTCTGTATGATTTGTATGATTGTAGTGCTGTTAATCAATTAAAAAAAAAAAAAAAAGTAACTATTTTGTATGTAATGTAACTACATTTTTAATTAAATTAATAACAATAAATCCCACCTAACATTCAAGTTTTTAAATATACTTTTATATTGCAATAATTTTACATCCAATCTTACAAATGAATGTAGAAACAACATAAAGACAATATATTTGTAATATTTGTTAATTATTTTTTTATGAATGAAGGTATCACTGATACAAATATTATGTCTCTAAGAAATAGTTTTTCCCCCCTAATATCTAACCACTGACCTTTAGCCATTCAACATTACAGTATAACTGAGAGCTATCAATTTTAACATTTATTAGACTTAAAAACAAAACAAAAAAACTTCTAATTTAAGTGAACTTAAAACAATTTTAATTTTTGGTTGAATTTTATGGCAGTATAAGCAAGTTTAATTATATTTTAATAGCTTGTTCATCTGGTTAATTATTATTGCACTGGCACTGCTGTAGTTTATATAACAACACTGTTCAACAGCAGAATGGTACGGTGGCCGAGAGAGCTCAACGTGCTGCAACTTAAGAAAACAAATGCAAATAGCAAAAGCACCAGCAAATTAAGAAAACATCTTACATGTGCGGCAAATACTCGCAACACAACCAAATACAGAAACACACTGCAAACACTCACAACATAAACAAACACAAAACGTATTTGTATTTATTTTATAAAATAAGATAGATAGATACTATTTGTTTATTTTAATACTAAAACCATGGTTAATTTTTTGTAAGGGAAGTTAGCCAGTAGCCAGCTTACATAACGTTTCACAGTTACAGTAATTTTTTATTTTGTCAGCTTATTTAGGCTAATAATATAATAAAAGCAAAGGGATCATATGATGAGGATTGCACACATTGCCAGTGTGGTCTGTGTGTACTTGCAGTGTGTTTCTTTGTTTGGTTGTGTTGTGACTATATGTAATGCGTTTCTGTTTTTGCAACACGTTTCATTGTTTGGTTGTGTTGTGACTACTTGCAGCACATGTGCTATCAAACTGATGAAGATGTTTTCTTAATTTGCAGACCACCATAGAATGGTACTCCTTTAGCAACAACAAAAACAAACACTAGTCCAATTAGAATGTATTTTTAGATTCAGCATCAATATATCACCTGTGATTGCATTTTCAAAAGATATGTCCAGTCTATTTATAACATGAGAGCAACAGCACTATGGATGTGTGAATAGGGCCTAAGACTTGAATGAAAACATGATTAACAAAACCATAGTGCAATAATATGATGCTATCAGTGATGCAATGACAGGGATAAAATGGGTACATGATGTACAAGGGATAATAAGTAAAAACATAGCTAGTACATTTGATCAATTAATTTGAGAGACGTGTGATAGACAAACAGAGGTTTAAAACATACATTTAATGTATAAAATGTTCAGTTTAATTATGAAGGGGTCTTTGATTAGTGCCCCCACTGTGTGCTGCTATAGCAGACAACATTTTAAAAACAGATTATACAAATTATTAGTACTTTCTGAATCTTTCTGCATGGTTTGGTCATTTTGTCTTTGGTTTAACAACATGTGATTAAAAAACTAAAATCAAGCTTATAGAGTGCATAAACCTGTAAACAGAAAAGAAAAATACAGTTAGTGCATGTTATGTGTCATTTACTGCAAGTATAGGTAAAAATGATCATTTTTATATGGTGAACTCACTTGTGTAATGACCTATTTGAATGTGTGGCTCTCAGTGCCACCACGTCCAAAACCTGAGGAAAAAAAAGAAAGACAATTACTTATTACTGACCATATGGCATGAAATTCAATTAAATGCTAACTGAAAACTTTGAAAATCTTTGTGTAGCACTGATGCAAAATTCAATTATATAACAGAAAACTCACTGGATAACTGACAGGAAGATTCGAATAAATATCTTGGATTTTATAGTGGTCAAATACTGCCCTACAGTAGTCCTTAGTCCATTTGTTTATGAGGTGAAGCACTAATCTAGGTCATGTGATGCTCTAGGTTAAAAGCAACCCTACAGCACAGTAAAACAAAGCTGGTGATGCATTAAAGAACCTTACCTTTGGGTCCAAAGAGTGCAGAGTAGCATGGGTTGTTACAATAGGGCTTCCCTTCGTGCTGTGAGGTGAAACACATTAGTCAGTGCACGGCACATTAATGAACTTGAACGGGGGCCATTATGCAAGACCTTCCTCAGGTTGTATTACTCTGACAGACTAACCCCCTGAAGTGTTTATGTAAGGTAAAAATATGCCAAAAGTTAACTGGACTCCATTAAGTCTGCCTGGTACATTAATCTGTGCTTTGTCCCAGAAAGAGGTTTGGCAGGCTGTGTATATTTCTGCAAACGACTTACCTCTGCGTGTGAGCCAGGCGACAGGGTCTTGTTGCATTTCTCACATTTCAGACAGGGTCTATGCCAGTCTTTGCCAAGTGACGTCACTCTCTCAGCTGAAAAATCAATGATAAACATCATTAGTTCAAATAATTATAAAAACCATACATAAATAGGCACAAATGGATTGATTAATGCAAAACTGCAGTGCACATTATTCACAAAATTCCCCATTTATTGATTATTTATTTTTTATGCACTCCATCTCTGGTGACACCAATTCTTAGTCACAATATTTGAGATCCATCTTTTCACACTGAGGACAACTGAGGGGCTCATATGGAACAATTACAGAAGGTTCAAACTGATGCTTCAGAAGGAAACACGATGCATTAAGAGCCGGGGGGTGAAAACTTTTGAACAAAATTAAGTTGTGTACATTTTTCTTATTGTGCCTAAATATCTTTTTTTTTTCTTTTTTTTTTGGAATGCCCTTCAGAAGCTACAGAAGATACTTACATGTTTCCCAGAAGACAAAATAAATGAAATTCACCCTGATCTTTAAATTCCAAAAGTTTTCACCTAATGCATTATGTTTCCTTCTGAAGCATCAGTAAGCGTTTGAACCTTCTGTAATAGCTGCATACGAGTCCCTCAGCTGTCATCAGTGTGAAAAGATGGATCTTACAATAATACAGTAATTGTTGGAAAGGGTTCAAACACACAAAAAATGCTGAAAAACCAATCAATTTGTGAGACCTGTAGAATTTTTCTGGAGAATAGCGGGCAGTTTAACTGGTTAGCACAAACAAATGACTCATAAACAACGCACTAAACAAACAAACAAACAAAACAACAACAACACAGCATTAAGAATCAAGTGTATGTAAACTTTTGAACGGGGTAATTTTTTAAAATAAATCCTATTAATACATAACTATTATTTTCTCTTGTGGACTATATGTAAACATCTTTTATTTTGATCCCTCTTATTTTGTTAACAAAATAACATTTTGCAGATTCTGCAAGGTGTGTGTAAACTTTTGACTTCAAGTGTATTGGCTAAGAAATGGCGTAGTGTGAAAACAAGCCTTATTTAGCATATTTTAACATGTTTAAATCCATTTAGCTGATTTCCTCCGAAAAGTCATCGCATAAAATGGAAAAGAAATGTTTATTTTCATCTGGGCCTGCTTATAATCTCACAGACAACTTGGAATCTAAAGAACCACTCATTAGCTTTTAAGTTGTTTTTTTAAAGGAGTCACACTAGGAAAATTAGCAGACTTACAGCTATTATGTAGTTCAATTAAACCCATGATGAACTTTTAATGTCAGCAAAGCTTAAATTGAAATCTCAAGTCTGGCAGATTGCCTCTCTAGTCCAGCATGCTGCAAGTCTTGTCAGATCATTGTGTTCTCCGCTCAGATAAAGTCATGACAGCGAGAACATGGGTGGGTGTGGACGCTGCACACAGGACACTCCCAAAGGAATTTATCCCTCCCTTCCCTTATAAAATGGCCATAAAGAAGTCTTTATCTAAAGCCCTCTGCAGAAAGATTTCTCCAAACAACCCTCATGATGAACATCGTAAAAGAAGTGGGAAGGCAAGACAGCGTCTCCAGTAGGGGAGGTGCTTTTTACGAGGGAGGTTTTGGACAAGCGTCTACATCTCATGGACGCCAAAGACTGTCTGAAAGCATGACCACTCTAAAAGATGTCAGATTTATGGCTCCATGAGAAGATTCGTTTGAGCTTTTTGGCATGCAGAAACTAAAGGATGGACAACAGGCAGATTAAGAGTTCCCATCTGTGACGTAAATCTGAAAAACGCGATGAGGTGTTAGCAAAGACCCCAGACTGCAAATAATGCTTCTTCTTTTATCTAGTAAGCAGAGTGTTGAAGGATAGCACATACACTACATTATTCCCATTGTTATGGACTACTGCAAGCTGCTATTATTGCTTACAACAGCTGTATAGTTGTACTCATCCCAGCTCAGGCAGTTAGTCATGTCACACTACGATACAGGACTCTCTTTTGTTTAGTACTGGACTGCGAACACATGATCCAGACATGCTGGGAGAGTTGGATGCAGAATCAATGGTCCATGTGAGAAAGGACATTTTGAAAGGACAAACAAGGCAGAAAGGAATTCCCTAGAATGGGTCTGGGCTCTTGCAACGCTGCCAAGAAATAGTTTGGTCATCTGAGCCACACCTAAGACAGTAATTGCTTAACTTCCCTCAGTCAATTACACAGAGGACACACTAATCTTTCTCCTAATGGCCTTTATCAATACAAAGCGTCCTAGACTGGGTGTAAAATCTACAACATAGATATCTAATCTGCAGATGATGATTCCACATAGCATCTGTTTTTGCAAACACTACAAAAAGCAAGTAATTAAATTTATTTAAAAACATTGCTTTGTTTCTTTGAGCATCTCAACAGAGCAACAGTTGAGTTTTGCTTACCCCACTGGCAGATTATTTTACTTGTTTCAAGCAAAAACTCACTTCATTTTGACTTTTTCTGAAAACAAGAAAATAATTTTCACTTGTATAAAAAATCCTTAGAAAATCCTTGTATAGAAAATCCCTCCTTGAATTTTAGATATTTTGGCTTGAAACCAGACAAAAATCTAAGTAAGGAAAGACTAAAATTAAGTTTTAGTCGCATAACATTGGCTAATGCAAACTTTTTTTAATCAACATTTATAAAATATTGCAAAAGTTTTGCAATGGAAACTCACCTAGAGAACACTAAACCAATGGTGTAAGTTTGAGGCGGGGTTATCTGTTTGACCGACCAATAGGAGAAGCTTGGGGGAAGTTTTCAGGAAACACGTTTGACTTTGAAACGGTCATAAAGTATTGTAATTAATAATCTTATTATTATTATTAATTGTAATCTACAAAAAAACTCTCACTGCCTGAAATTCTCATCCGAAATTTCACACAAAAAAGACTGGATAGGGTTAAACTTTCTGTTTTCGCATCCGTAGCAAGCATTTTGAGAGATGTTTTGACACCTTGAGGTTTTCTGCATGATGAATTCTGAAGAATTTGGAAAACACAAACATTTCGAATGCGGTTATGGCAAAAGCAGTAAACTGTGTTATTTTGCTTATGCCATTATCTAATCTGTATATTATATCTTCATTGTGGATTTTTTTTATTTTTCATTTCTGAGGGGCTGCGGTTGTTAGATTGCTTCCAGTTGAACATTAAATAAGATCACCAGGCACATGAGGCAATTTTGCATGATGGAAAAGATACAGGATTAGACAAGCACTATAACAGCAGAAGTAGAAAGGGGCCTGGTGTGCGTGGAATGAGTACTTTATGATGGAATCTTTATTGATAATAGCAATGCTAATTATGAACATTACACCTGATTTGATATTCAAAAATATTAAATGTTATACATTAAAAGACAGACTTTGTGTTTCAAAGTGTCTGAAAATGTCTGTAACTCCACTGCTTGTTGATAGAAACCTGCCAAAAACTGCCCGGCATGTTTATATTGGCTAGGAATGTACAGTAAATTAGCAAAGATGAAGAAAGAAAAAAAAAGAGTGGTGGAGTGGATGGTCAGTCAACTGAAAGGAAAAAACCCAACCCTAGATTTGCAGTAAAGACAAAGTCTCAAAGGAGATGCTTGTGCATGATTTAAGACTGTAAGACAAATTTTCCATACATGCAATTTCTCTGATCTTTTGCTTAATCCCTTTATTAATGAATATGAGCCAAATAGTAAAGTTCTTTAAAGACACATCTTGCCTGGTTGCCTTCACGGTACTGAAAAATTATTAAAATAGCTTAGTGAATACACAATGCAAACAGGTTACTTTACAATGTAAAGCAATGACATTATCATTTGCATTATTAGTCTCAGCAGTACTACCCGTCATCTATTTATGTTCTTATTGTTTCTTTGATTATAAATATTAACAATGTAAATGACACATTTATAGCATGATATATATATATATATATATATATATATATATAATTTTTTGTTTGTTTGTTTGTTTGTTTGTTTGTTTTCCAAGCAACGTAAGCTTTAGTCAAACACTGCACCCAACACTGCAATTATGAATTTTAAGTCTAAAATTCTTTATGCAAGCGTTTCTACTATAATACATCCTACTGTATTTTGTTTTATTGCTGCAAATGCTTGTCTGCAGAAGTAATGTGTAAAAGCTGTTTTGAACGTTTCAAGCAGGAAATACATTCACATGCATCAGTTGACAGCTCTCTTCCTGGTTAATCCCTCGTGGTGTTGCTTATTCAAACTAGTTTGCATTATTTTACACATCAAAGTATTTATAATATAATAGTGCAATTTGACTTTTTTTCGTTCCTTTCCTATTAATTAAATGTAGCCTGTATGTAAATATGAATATTTCACACGAGTCTTACCAAAGTAAACTTCCTTCTCGCACTTGGGGCATTTAGGCATGTTTGCGGAGATTTAGTTCCTCGGAGGAGAAAGTCCTGCTTGTAGAAAAGTTGAGATGGAGAGCAGCAACGGTCCACCTGCACACAGCCACGCCTTTGGTTTGAGTTTATCCACTCTGCAGCCTTATTTATAGTAGTGTGGAAATAGTTTGCACACGGCGACAGAGAAAGAGAGAAAGAGAACGCGCACGAGGGTGTGCGCGTACACGAGAACGCGCCTTACTTTATTATACGTATGCTCATTTTCTGCGGTTTTTCCTCTTTGTATTCTGTATACATTTGGCTTTTAAATTAGCTCGCAGACAGCTTTACAAACATTGGAGACTCATTGTTTGTGTGAATAACCTTTGTCAGGTTTGCATTGGATGCAGGTTGTCGTGCTTGTTTGAAAGAGATGGAAATATGATACTGTACTCTGTACAAACGTTCATTTCATTTTAGTGGGATAGCTTTTCAGATGAGACCATGCTGAACGACGCACTCCCAGATCAAACAGCCACATGACGTGGAACGGAGGTGGCCATCTGATGTCATCAAACAGTATCAAACATTATCATCACTGTTTTGTGTTATAAAATTGAGTGGTTGTTTTTAGTCACACAGAATATAGCCAGAGCAGTGTGCCTGAACCCAAGCTGGTTTACTATTTACTCTTTCACAATTATGAATATGGATCTGGTGCATTGCACAGAACACACCTAAAGAACGTCTGTGAGTGACTGTTGATGTTGTATGTCTTTGTGTGTTTACATTTAGTAAACCTCATCAGTATTTGACAGATCAAACATTTCCTGAGAGTGGGTGTGTCTCAGCCCAACCCCTAGATTGATAAATGCACCATGGCAACTGCTCAACATGTTTTCAAGTGGAGTGAAATAAGTATACACACACACACACACACACACACACACACACACACACACACACACACACACACACACACAGCAGTTTCTTTTTTTTATGGGGACTTTCATAGATGTAATGGCTTTACATAATACGTAATACTGTCCAAACTGTATTTACCACTTACACAAAACTTTCTGCTAGTTTTGAGTTTCAAAACACTTAATTCTATATGATTTATAAGCTTGTTTCCTCATGGGGACCAAAAAATGTCTCTACAATGTCAAAATTATATATTTGCTCCACATAACGTAGGTAATACCAAGTAAACACACACACACACACACACACACACACAGAGAGACAGAGATATTGATATAAATTTTATGGTTGTTTAATCTGTATTAATTTATGACATGACACCTTTATCTGCGTCTAATCATTGATTTACAGTCACACACACAAAATGATATATATATATATATATATATATATATATATGATAAAATAAGGCAAAATAAGAAACATGTAAACATACACAAACAAATTCATTCTGTTCAAAAGTTTTCACCCCCTGGCTCTTAATGCATCATGTTTCCTTTTGAACGTTTGAACCTTCTGTAATAGTTGCAGATGAGTCTCTCAGTTGTCCTCAGTGTGAAAAGATAGATCTCATAATCATACAGTCATTGTTGGAAATGTTGGAAAGGATATAAATACACAAAAATGCTGAAAAAGCAAAGAATTTGTGGGACCTGAAGGATTTTTCTGAAGAATAGCAGGCAGTTTAACTGTTCAGGACAAACAAGACAAAAAACACAGCTGTGGATAATTCAGGTAACAACACAGTATTAAGAATCAAGTGTATGTAAACTTTTGAACGGTAATTTTTAGAATTATTTTCTCTTGTGGACTATATGTAAACGTCTTTTTGTTTCTGAAATATCTTATTCAGGCCAGTACTATATATATATATATATACATATATATACACATAAAACTCAAACTTATAAATAAATAATTAAAAAAAAAAGTTTATTATCAACACATAAAAACAATGTGGTCACTGATCATGGCTGTACACTGTATATGTGCATTAAATATAAACATATATATTGTGTAATCTTCCACATGTGCTCTGTATGTGGCTGCAACCTCTCTCTGTCCTGTGTTTGATTTATCTTGACAGCTCTACCCACAGCTGATCCATCAGCAATCTCGTAACTCCATCGTGCCACCAATGTTTACCCAGTCATGCCAGGCCACAGTTGTCTCAGCAGACTCCAACTGCCAGCTAACAGCCCACCCGCTGTTTCATCTCTGCAGTCCTGTTCACTGGCCTCTTTCCCATGTAGACACTGTGAGGTTCACCATCAAGGATTTTTCACTGATCTTTATTTCCTCCCTCTGTTGACAGTAAATCCAGCAACCCTTGCTGAGAGATCATTTTCCCTGCCAGGCTCTTCCAGCATTGTCTGCTTACCATCACCAAAAGCATTATTTGATCTGAGCACCCGCATTACCTCACTTCCTTTAACTGTTTGTTTTTAAACAACATGAAAGGATAAACCTTTAAAATTTGTAGATAGCCTGGCGTGATAATACTTTGTTCCAGTGTTGGGGAAACGGCTTTAAACCAGTAGCGTGCCAAGCTACAGTCATATTTTAAAATAGCTTATCTAGTCAAATATTCTCCTGAGGAAGTAGTTAGCTACACTACCCAGATACTGTATGTGACTGTATGTCTCCAAGATGATTTAAGAGCTCTTCATCTGGAAAACATCTGTTGTGTACAAACATCTGATAAACATATTTAAAAAGCTATTTTACATGAACATTTTCTAAATGTCTTTTTAACATCTCTCAGGAAAAGTCTTGAAACAGATGAGCCAGCGCTCAAAACAAATACTAATCTTCCAGATGAAGACACCACATAAAATAGAAGTCTCTGCGATTTATGTGTGCTATCAGGATTGAAACTCAAAAACCAACACAAATAGCTAATCACACTGACCGTGTTTAACATCAATCCACCTTATTTTCTCATAAGAGTGGGTGCAGCCATTTTAATTTTATGGGTCTGGCTTTCAGTCTCATCCACATCCAACTATTTTTAGCTGTAAAAAATTGTATATTGCAAATTGGTGAGTCTTACCATAATATTTTTATGTATTTTAATCTTAATTATGAACACGCTGGTTTATAGTGCAGTTTTATGGTTTACTGCAAGTTGTCATTCTTCTGTATTTCCCTATAGCAGCTAGTGAACTGGAACCCATAGGCTTACTTCCACATCGAAGAATACGGTGGATAGTCTTTGATCATGAGCTAGAGCCATGGTATCAAAGTCCCGCCCAAATTCCCACGGACCCAACTGACCCTTCTCAAAAACCCACCCTCCTTAGTTACTGTTGTGATGTCCGACAAACTATGCCACTCTCACAATCTCATGCTGTGAAAAATATGGAAAAAAATTGGAAAAATCACAGAACAAAGAGGAAACTGACAATGCGCCGTCAGACAAGATAGAGCAGGTTACTTCTGGTATAATACAAGGTCTCAGCTTTTGAATTTTGTCATTTTGTAAAAAATGCAAAAAATATAACTGCTTTGTGGCTTCTTAATGTGTCGTGACAGATCACTGTATTGCCTCTGTTCAAGTGGTCTGTGAATCGTATGTCTTTTCATATTTACTTGAAGCATGAAATAAACATGAATTACCATTTGAACCTATTTTATTTCAACCACGGAAAGACGTCAATAAGTTTTTTAAGTTTAAGTCCAATGAAGTTTTACTATACTCTCTTGTCTGATTTGTTTGTCGGACAAAATGGCGGATTCTGCATTATGATTGGTCAGATCGCCTGTCAGTCATGCAGTCATGACACCACAAGTCCGCAACCCGTTTTTATAACTAACTAAAAGCAAATGTATAAATAAGGACACTTGAACACACATCAATATGATAAGAACTACCTAAAATGATGAAAACCATCTTTGGGGAATTTTTTTTAAAAGTCTAATTTAGTTTTTTTTTTTTTAAGTTTGCCTCATATTCCATTCGTTAACATGGAGAAGGCGGGGTTTATGACCTATACTGCAGCCTGCCACTAGGGGGCGATCAATCGGGCCTTCACTTTTCAGGATGTGTGAGCAGAGATTTTCTTACTATTGGGAGATGAGAAGGTCTGTATTACTTACTATTGGAGAAAGCGTAACCGTCAACTTGAATCATCAGTGCCTTGATAACCAATCACATTACAGCCTTGATGTCATTGAATTTCAGTCAGAGAGTTGTGCGACACTCACTGGCCGTTTACGGATACCATAGGAATAAATGGGAAGCGCTGTAAGCTGAATCCCACCTGTTGCAGAAAGTCTGTGACTTCTCTTATAAAACTGCATTATTCTTTTTTTCAATGTAAACTCTAAAAATAGTTCAATTCAAATATTTTTTTTGTGTGTGTGTGAAACATGTTGAAGATTAGCCCATAGGCTGTTGATTCATTAAATGATAAGCTGTTTCCTCTAAAAAGGTGTTTCCTCCCCTCCAGTCTTGTTTCTCAAACCGGATGTGTTAGCTTTAGCTGTTACGCTTTTTTGGTGTGAGGCACACTTGGTAGAAAGTCAGCTGCATAATGAAAATGATCTCAGAGGTATTCAGTATTAATATTATCTTGTTTTTTTGTTTGTTTGACTAATTGTTTTGTACACTCTAATATTAATATAAAGTATTTTTAGCGGAAGCATTAAAATAATATACAGATAAAATAATTGTAACCTAAACCAATATTTAATCTCCACATATTTATTTGGTGACAAGACATGAACTAAGGTAGATAATGGACGCCTACATTTATCAGTCCTTATTTACAGCCAGAGCTGTATTTATCTAAAAGAATAAATGTGTTTATTATTAACTATTTATTTATTTATTATTAACTGAGTTGTCCCATTGGCCCCTGGCGATGTGCTGATCCATATTAACTATCCAAACAAACTGATTCACTTGCATGAATCATACTTTCCAAAGCTCCTTGAGAAAGAAATTACAGTTCAGGTAAGTGTGCTTAATTATTGCCTCAAAGTAGCAGTAAAACAGCGAAACACATTGAAAAAAGTAGAACTCTAGAACTGGAAAAGCTACTTTATATAGTAAAGCGCTGAGCTACAGCCAAGCTACTGAAAAATGTAGATACGTTTGTTGAGTCCATGAACAAAACATTCATATGTCTCTGAGGGAGAACTACTTTAATTTGTCGGTAACTGTAACAGATATTTGGCATTGTTGAACTGGTGTGGTTCACAGATCATTACTTTAAAATGCTGCTTATAAATAACTTGATTTCCTGTTGTTATTCTCTACAAAATACAGCATATCATATTATTGTCATAATTACAGATTGTTATAGGCTATTTGTGGGAGCCCATTGCCTGTGTGATAGATCAGGGTGTACAGAAGTGAAAGGGAGGAGGAGTGAGTAGTGAAAACAAACACAGACGTCTGTGATTAGGTAATCACGGTCTGTGGAATAACAGTTTGTTGGACTGAACCCATCGCTGCTGAAGACAGAGGGAGGGCTGGGAAGCAAAGTGTTCTTTTTGTCAGCTGAGAACAGACAAAATGTTACAGTATGTCAGTGAGTGAGGATGAAACACCACACACAGTCTACAGATCTTGAGGGTGACCCTTTTATTGCCCATACTGTTACATCACATGTACACATAACAATGATGATGTCAATCATCTCTGGAGGACACTGAGCACTGGGTGGGAGGAGATGTTGCTGTGGTTACTCTGTTGTGGGCGAGTTTGGCCTTTTGATTGACAGCTGAACGATGATTATGGTATCACTCAACACACCTTAAAAGTTTGAACGCGAAATCTTGACGTTGAAAATTAAAATTAAAGGAAGTGTTGCTACACTCCACGTCATCTTCTATTCACCACAGGCTTACTGTACTAGCTAAAACGCCTTCTCATGTACGACACTTTCAAGAATTACAAGTGAAAAATGTTTATCTTGGAAAAGTATCAAAAGGTGGGAGATGGTTCACAGTCACAGGAATGTTTAACTCAGATTTGTCAGGCCATGTATAATGGAATTCCTCTTTGTAATTCAATCTATTTGTGTTTCAGCCCTAAAGTATGTGTTTATTTAAGAAATTGTGGGAATTAAATTCACATAAAACAAATATTCCAAATATGCAGACATAATTGCGATCATCTCAAACTATCATCGGTAATCTTCATTTCTGGTGAAAGAATGCAACTATTTTCTCAAAAGGAGAGGGGGTGAGAGCCAAAAAAAGTTGTTTCCTTAGCAACCGGCTATTATTTATCATAGTTTACTTCCTGTGTCATGGTAACGAGAAATAAAACAGGATATGATGAGCTTGCATGTGTTTGGAAGATTTTAACAAGCCGTTTCACATTTAGCACTGACAAAGCAATCGTATCATCCAGTGTCAGCTGAGCTGCAATTCAAGCTAAATTGTTCTGTTTTTATTGCCAGACAAATATTTAAACATGGTATCAAGTTGGACAGCGTAATGTATTTGTTTAACCGACTCACATTTGTTAACTAAATGGCAAGCATATGTACCATTTCAATTATATTTATGCCGAAACGAGAAAACTGACACCCTTGGTAGATGCAAAGAGAAAGGAAGGAATTGAATATGCAATTATTGTGAGATCACAATCAGTGCATAGTTGTGAAGTAGTTTACTACCACTAAAAGTTTATGGCACTGAGCTGTTCATGATTTGGCACCGGTTTAGCATTAAACGCCCATGTTTCGCGCTGTGGTTTAATTGGCGTTTCTTTTCCAAAGGTTGCTGTTGCCTTTGCTGATGAGAATTTTTCCAGTATAATGGGCAAATGTTGAGAGAGCATGTCACATGAAGCTGAGAAGTGTGATATAATCACTGGCAGACAGACACCAGCTGGGCAAGGACCGAGTCCCTGCTGGCCTTCAGTGAGCATTAGTGCTCAACACAACGCTTGGGTGAATGTAACTCGGTCTTCCTATGGAACGGATGCCTTTTGTGTCACTTATGTACATATTATGTGTAGAAAAATGATTTGAACATTAAATTGTTTATGCAATGTTTTGCTTTGTCTGTGTTAAATAACTGTTTAAACTAATCAACAAAAATTATTTTTTTTATTTTAATTTTAAATGCTTTTTTTCTTTCATCAACAGGATGTTTTTGGCCTGTCTTCTACTCTTTGTAGAAGATTATCCTTAATAAAATGTTTGGATATATGCACTAACAAAAATATATATGGACATATAAGCTTTTCTCATTATATAATGTTAATGTTGTGGCTAGAGGTTATATAACCAGATCTCATAGGAAAACGGAACTATATTTTGTGAAGTGGGATTTCAAATGAATTGTGATGTGAATCACACAAAAATGTAAGTTTCATACAAAATTCATACCAGTTTGTCAAAATGTAAAGTAGTCACGAATTGCCATGATATTGTGGTGTCAACCCTGTTACCATCTCTTTTTTGATTCCATATCTAAAACATGACAGACAAGTTAAAGTCTTTTCTTTTTCATAATTTTTGTTACATTTTTCACTAGGGATGTTTTTAAAATGTCAACCCTGTTGCTATGATTTTGTACAGTAAAAAAAAGTCATTAAAAAGTGTATATTTGTAATATCAGCATCTAATAAATCTAAAAAAAGACAGTTGTGACCACAGGTTATATAACCAGATCTAATAGGAAAGCATAACTAGTCTATGAAGTGGGATTTCTTATGAATTCTGACGCGTGAATCACATTAAAATGTATGATTTTTTCGGAAAAAAAAAAAAAGCTTGAGCCTCCACCCCAACCCGACCCTTAGACAAAACCACTGTGGTGTAAGCAGATTGTACAAAAACATATGAAATTCAAGTTCATACAAGGGTTAGGGTATATATACCAATTTGCCAAAATTTAAAGTAGTTGCAAACTGCCATGATATTGTGGTGTCAACCCTGTTACCATCTCTTTTTTGATTCTAGATCGAAAAACATCACATACAAGTTAAAGTCTTCTCTTCTCATAATTGTATGTTATGTTAAATTTTAACTAGGGATGTTTTTTAAATGACAACCCTGTTATTATAATTTTGTATAGTAAATGACAGGTAATTTAAAAGTATATATTTGTAATATCAGCTTCTAATAAATGTTTTTAAATCTATTAAAAAGGCAGTTATGGCCACAGGTTATATAAGCAGATCTAACTAGTCTGAGGTGGGATTTCATATGAATTCTAAGTGAATCACATGACAATGTACAATTTAAAAAAAAAAAAAAAACATGAGTATTTGCCCCAACCCCACCCTTAAACAAAAACCATCAATGGGGTGTAAGCAGATCATACAAAAACATAACATTCAAGTGGCAATTCATACCAATTTGCCAAAATGTGAAGGAGATACGAATTGCCACATTGTGTATTGTCAACCCCATTTGTTGATTCCATATCTAAAACATCACAGACAAGTCAAAGTCTTCCCTTCACATTATTTTATGTTGTGTTACATTTTCACTAGGGGTGTTTTTAAAATGTCAACCCTGTTACTATGATTTTGTATAGTAAACAACTGGTAATTAAAAAGTGTATATGGTAATATTAGCAGCTAATAAATTATTTTGAATGTATTAAAAAGACAAAGATCTCATAGGAAAACATAACTGTTTTATAAGGTGGGATTTTATACAAATTCAGAAGTGAATTGCACAGAAATGTACAATTTTTAGAAAAAAAAGAAGAAAGAAAGCATGTGTGTCTACCCCTAACCCCACTCTTAAATAAAACCATCACTAGGGTTTAGGTAGATTGTATGAAATCATTAAGAAATTTAAATTCAAATTCATACAAAAGTATTGCCATGATATTGTGTTGGCAACCCTGTTCCAAATTCCATGTCTAAAAACATTTTTCATATTTTTTTTGTATCACATTTTTCACTAGGGTTGTTTTAAAATGTCAACCCTGTTACTATGATTTTGTATAGTAAATGACAGGTAATTGAAAATGTATACTTGTAATATCAGCATCTAATAAATCTTTTCAAATCTATTAAAAAGACATAGTTGTGGTCACAGATTATATATAACCACAATTTAACTATTTTATGAGAAGGGATTTCATATGAACTCTGACGTAAATCTCACTAAAATGTATGATTGTAGAAAAAAACAAAAAAAACAAAACATGAGCGTCACCCCCTAATCCCACCCTTAAAACCATCACTGTGGTGTAAGCAGATTGTATGAACATATGAAATTCAAATTCATACAAAATTAAGCAAAATGTAAAGTATATATATATATATATATATATAGTAAGTATATTGAGCTGTCAACCCTGTTTCCCTTTCTTTTTTGAATCCACATCTGAAAACTTCACAGACAAATTTCAATTTGAAGATTTCAACAAAGTTCAAATCTTCTCTTTTTTATAACTTTGTTTTTTTAAAATGTCAACCCTGTTACTATGATTTTGTATAGTAAACAACTGATAATTAAAAAGTGTTTACTTGTAATATCAACATTGCATGCTCTATCTAATATCTATCATAACTTTATCATAATGACATTGTTTTTGTTATGGTTGTTCTCTAACAACAACCTTAAAATGTCAACCCTGTTACTATGATTTTGTATAACCAAATGATAATTTAAAGGTGGATTTCATTCTTTAATGTCTAAAACAAGAATGCACTTCTTGTTAAATATCCCCACTCAAAGTCAAATAATACAAGTTGTTGGAAGTAAAATAATTATAATAACCTAATTAAATGATTGAAAATGTTATCAAATCATTTAATATAAAGCACGACTCAGTATTGAATTTGTTTTAAAAATTAATTGCAATTTTAATGAAGCAAAAAATCTGAACTCTAAATAACTTGAAACATCTATTTGTGTATTTCCGCTTTTGAAAACAAGCAGAAAGTGGAAAATAGTCAGTTAGCTGATGAAAGTAAAGATTACAATTAGACCAACAATTCGCTCCTAAAAAGTGCCAAGTTTCCATGGACACTTTTCCAGTTTCTGTTTTCACTCTCTTGATAGTCTAGCAATAGGTAAATCAAAGGTAATCTGAGCGACTTTACTTTGGCTCTAGTACTCTACAGCAGAGAAAATTATTCTCATATGCCAAAAAGCACTAAAGCAACTGGTTGAAAAGCCCTGTCTACTGAAGACTGAAATGTTACATGTTACAGGATTTCAGTGGCAGATCGATAAGCCTCAGAGTGCATTTACTGCTGGTTTTCTGCCACAAAAGTACCACAATCATCCACTCTACTGCGACACCGCCTTAACATTTATTCCCCAGCCTTATATACTACCATAAATCCATTGATACAAAATCAGACATAATATTTGGACAGACCACATATCCACACGGTTTCCATTATGAGGCCACCAAGCCACACATGGCATAGATCAGTAACACAAATTACCAAGAATACAGGTTTATTGGTGTCTTGGTGAAGCTTTGAACTTGGGGATTTTCTTCACCATGTACTTGCAATAGATCTCCAAGGCTCCTACATTTCAGGGAGGCCGTTTCCATTTGTGTACTCTGGAGTCTTCATTAAATCAGTTTATCTGCACGGAAATTACTGTGGTTGCAACCAAGAGAGTTTGGCGAGGGAACGACGGGTTATGTCATAATGGAGTAACAGGCTGAAGAAAAGCAGAACAGACAGGAAACGACTGTACGGTAACCACAGTAACCTGCCACTGTTATACTGTATCCATTCCCTAATCCATAACTTTTAAGGATTTAACACCTACCTGCACAATAAACCCGTAAGTAATACAGTGAGAAAAGTGTCAGCGTGCTAAAGAAATACAGATTTCAGTTGAGCTAAGGATAGTAAAACTTTTATTTCAAGCCAGTACTCTGGCAAGCCTTGGTATAAACTAGAATGAATGAAAGTCAGTGGTTTTATATGGAAAATGTGCAATTTAGGAATCACAGACTGTCGGACAGCAGGAAAACGTCCCATGGATCCTTATCCTGGGGAAGCGATCATGCGCTTCTACTGTAACTGGCACCGCTCCATCATTGTGCTGCATCCACTGCAACCGAAGGGAAATGTTTAAGTCATTATGTGGGAGATGATTTTCTCCAAAAGCCTTTTTGTGTTAAAATCATCTGTAAAATGAAATGGAATGGTTCATATTTGGAGGGTGTAGTGGAAATCTTTATGCTGATAAGGCTCCTAAAATATTGTGGCATATCACGGATCGTAATATTCTAGTGGTTAAGTAATCATTAAAGATCAGGCTGGGGATCCTGTGGTCACTTGTTTGTGAATACTGTTGTTCTTATAAAACTGGCCCATTAAATATGGCATTACTGTGGAAACGGCTTGTAAATCTACGTCGTGAAATAAAGGACTCTATGGGGAACATGAATGAGAAACACATTCGATTGTAGACTCTAAATTCTGTGAATCTGTCCTTTATCTGTCAAAATCCTCTGAAGTGTCTCTGAATATAAAAACAAAACGGCATTCTTGTCATTTTTAGTGATTCTTTCTACACGTTACATACTTACACCAGTAGGTGGCGACAAAATACACCTACCGAGCGCATGCATAGCGTTACATTACGTGATGAAGTCTAGTAAGTACACATTTAGAGTATGTTCTTTCACTGCATGACTTAGTCTATTAAAAAGCATTTATAATGTTCACATAAATCAAGTTATGGGGGCAGAAAATATATATATTTATATCATTTCATATAGATAACCAATATCACATGAAGAGTGCTGTTTTTTTTCCTTCAAAACTCAGCTCTCTTTGTGCAACATGATGGTGTTTCGTTCCTGAATGAATCAATCTTTTAAATGATTCGGTTCAATCGCAATGACTCACTTTTTAACAGCAACTTGCTGCCACCTACTTGTGGTTTTGATTTCACATTCAAAGTATCTTTTCATCACTTTTAAAATAATTCAAAATATAGTTGCATTAACATGTAAATACCACTTTGTAAATGCCACTTTATATGCAACTTCTGCAAAGATGAATTTTGATACTGATTTAATTTGTTTGATAACAGCCTAAATGTATTATTATTATAATTGACTGATTAAATGTAAGAATTTGACTCAAAAGATGATGCACACTTTTAGAAAAAAAGGTGAAAATGCCCATAAAAGTTAAAAAAAAACAATTTAAACTCATTGGAAAATAATAATTTCTATCACTGCTCTGACCACACAGAATATAAGGACTATCAAAAACTTTAGGAGTCAGCAATAACAAACACAGCAAAATATTGTCTAATTATCGTTATCAAAATATAAAATCCCAGATAATATCTAGATATTATTTTATTGTCAATATCGCACACTCTCTTAAAAAGGAAGGTGCTTCACGATGCCATAGAAGAACCTTTTTTTGTTTAAAAAGAAGAAAGAGCCTTTCTGTTTCACTAAAGGTTCTTTGTGGCGAAAGAAGGTTCTTCAGATTATAAAAAGGTAAAAAAAGAGATCCTTTGACTGAATGGTTCTTTGTGGAACCAAAAATGGTTCTTCTATGGCATCGCTGTGTAGAACCGTTCAAAGCACCTTTATTTTTAAGAGTGCACTTTGTAGCTATTTTCACAGGAGGCATTATTCAATATTAACCTTTAGTATATTGAACTGTTGCATAAAGCAATATAACACTAACCGTTTAGCTTTTGCTCTGACTTTGCACTGGTATTGTAACAGTGTAATATCCAACTAAAACAACACAGTGCCTGACTTATATGAAAATTATTGATGTATCCTTCTGATATTTAGCTGTAGCTGCAAAATATTTATGCAGTTGCACTATTCACATCATTGTCTACTAGGTTCACTGAACTAAATCTTGTTTTCAAATAATTTGTCATTAATGTTGTGTATGCATATAGCATTGCAAATGTGATGGAGGCACTTTTTGAAAAAAACAAACAAACAAAACTGACATTTGATAAGTTTAAAAACACTGTTACCACAGGGTTGATTACTTTCTATGACCAGTATCTCTGATTTAGAGCTGGATGGACTGGCTAAGCCCTGATTGGGCACCACTTCCTCATCATGGCTTGAAATAATCGAGTGTGGCTCAATTTATGGTCCACAGTTTTGCCTGTCTTCTGATCTGGTTCTTTGTTGGCTGCTGTTTTTTGTTGCTAATCAAGGGCTAATCACATGTTAGTGTACTAAGCTTTTCTGAGGTCAAACGTTTTGAGGCCCCATTTGTCTTTTAAAATTAGAGTCAATAATGTTAAAAAGACACCTCTCTTTTCTTAGTGGCCCCTTGTTATTTTTAGCCTAATCTTTCTCCTGGAGAAAATAAGAGGGGATTTTAGTTAGCATGCCTGTTTCATCAAAGAAAAAAAAAAAAAGAATATTAGAAGAAATATTCTGGAATGTTGAATGTCTGAGAACCTTCCGTCTCTATGGAAACCGTTGCTCAACACAAACAAATGCTGATTCGCTCTCCAGACGTGAAAAGAAAAGAAAAGAAATGTTTTCCCAAAGGAAAGAGTTGGACCAAAGGGTTCCTCTGGTGGGTTTATGTGGGAACTCTTTCAGACCACTGAAGAATTCAGCCAAGTCAAAGAATAGCAGAGCAGCTGCTTTATCTATCGCAGGACATTGGGCAGATTCCAGTCTGCCCATCAATTTTGTGTCTGTGTGTGTAGTCTCAATGTATTTATTGCTTATATTGAAATGGACAAAGACTAAAAACTAATAAAAGACTGATATTAGTTTACTGTATTTTGTAAAATGGCATGACTCCCCCAAAACTTAATTAAAGCCTACTAAATACTTTTCCAATTTTTTTTTTCAGTATTTAATTTCACATTTTTGGTTTTACACAAATTAAAAATCATATGAAATAAACATAACAAAGAGTGTTTGATTACATAGTTTTGTCAGTAGGTGGCGACAAGCGACAGTATTATAAATGTATTCATTAAAAAAACGTAATGAATGACCTATTGAATCATAACTGACTCAAGTGATTCACTGAGGAACAAAACACTTCTATGAGTGTGTCATAAAATCATCTGCTCAACCCATACACTGATTCATTCAGAAAAGAAACACTACTGTCCTGCTGTGGCCCTGTGTGCAACTGTGTATAAAATGTAAATTACCCAATATTAACTTTTAATTTAATAAAATGTTGCGTTAAGCAATATAACTGTTGCTGTTTTGCTATTGCTCTGAATATTAACATTACAACTGCACAATTGTGAGTGCCAATCTGCCTAAATATAGACCTTTTTCTTAAGTAAATGATGAGTGCCGCCATTACGAATTCTAACAGATTGGATGTTCTTCTGTTCCGGTCTCTATAGAGAATGTGAAGCTGACATCACGTTGCGTTGAGTTCTGGGAAACTGCTTTGTTTTTCCGCCATACTGGGAGGATCACGCTGCCGTTTCACTATTAGAGTTTAGGACAGTATTTTGATTTTCTGTTGCATTTTTGAAAATGTCACCATTGTATGCTATTCCAGCTGCTCAGATCATCGTTCTGAGAGAAAAATGGACAATGCAGTATGTTTTTCACCTTAACTACGTGTAAAAACACAAAGGGAGGCATTTTGCGGAGATGCCGAGAAGACACCGGATAGTAAATCTAATAATAAATGTCACAGATTAAACCCACTACCTGTCACTCAATGAAAGGATCACATTGTTGCGTGTTTTTGAAAGTTTTGGTATTGTTTGGTTTAATAATTAACAACACCTTTGCGAGTATGACTCTCTAGGCTTGTGAATGAGCAGAACTTGAACAGGGACTTTCTAAAATGCTGAACAGAAACACTTCATGTGGCTTAATGCACCAAGACAGTGATAAAGACAAAATTGTAAGGCATACTATGTGCAGATGCTCATGTGAGCCCAAAATATGAACGCAAAGCGTTTATTTACACCTTAAAGGGATAGTTCACTTTGAAATTCATTTTTGATGTTTTAGCTTACCCCAAGGGCATCCGAGATGTAGGTGTCTTTGTTTCCGCAGTAGTTCCAATTTTGATATTTTTAGGTCCAACCGTTCTTGTCTGTCAGTCATATAATGCATGCCTATGGTCACCTCATAAAAGAAAATGCACAGATTCAAATTAAACAGTCCAAATTAAACAATTCCACATCGTAAGTAAACATTGATGGCCTAAGACACGAAATGAGCGGTTTGTGTGAGAAAACGAACGGTATTTATATCGTTTTTACCTCTTGTAAACAACTATGTCCAAGTTGAAGTGCACGAGCGTCCTGGTGTGTGACCGTGCGTTCTGGTTTAGTGATGCGCCGGCGCGACTCGCGCAAAGCGCCGGAAGTAAACTCTCGCGTGTGCACGTCACTCACTGTTTACACAGAATAGAGATTGTAGGTAAAACGGCTAACAAAAATGGTATTAGTTTGGGCTTATCCGGGATGTTTAATCCGACGAAAAAGAGAAGAATTACGTACGCACGCGCGAGAGTTTACTTCCGGATCTAAGCCAGAATGCGCGTTCACACACCAGGACGCTCGTGCACTTCAACCTGGACATAGTTGTTTACAAGAGGTAAAAAACGATATAAATACCGGTCATTTTCTCACACAAACCACTCGTTTCGTGTCTTAGGCCATCAATGTTTACTTACGATGTGGAATTGTTTAATTTGGACTGTTTAATTTGAATCTGTGCATTTTCTTTTATGAGGTGACCATAGGCATGCATTATATGACAGACACACAAGAACCGTTGGACCTACAAATATCAAAATTGAAACTACTGCGGAAACAAAGACACCTACATCTCGGATGCCCTTGGGGTAAGCTAAAACATATCAAAAATTTATTTCAAAGTGAACTATCCCTTTAAGCGTTTTCCTTATGCACGTAAACAGCAATATTTAAAGAGCACATTATGCACACACCTTACTAATAAAGCATACTCTGTGCAGAAAACAAAACAGATGAGCCCAAATTATGAACTTTAAATATAACTGTTTGTCTTAATGTATAAGCCATGCTAAGCATTTCACGTGAAAGTAAGTATGGCGTGTTAATATTCTGGCCTCATCTGCATGTCTTTTAGCATCACTGGCGAAGTACATAAACCAGCATTTTAAAATGCTACAAAACTGTAAACAAGCTCCCAGGGTTTTTATTTTGGTTGTCATGTGTTTGAAATTAATATAAAAATACAGTGTGTTTGTGTCTGTCTGCTGAAAGTGAGCCACAATCTCTGATTCTTCTCCGTGGCCATAGAAACATGAATATTTACACCGACAATATTTAATACTTTGTCATTTAAAAGTTTACAACAAAGAAACTATGGACTTCTGTAAGCTTGTTTATTTGGATATTCTACCATATGACGACTGAAGCAGCAGCGAGCGTCCAGCGGGCGACACTGTTCTCACGGTAATCACATCAACATTGTAAACGAAATTCTGCAAAAGTTAAGTAACAAATAAAATGATCATGCAACGCAATTAAATAGCCTCTCTACTCTGCAGTCAATACAATAAAGAACGTGAATATTTAACTTAAAGGCAAAAACAAAACAAATGATAAGTAGGTCTCCTAAGGAGGCATTTGTAGCATAGGGCGATCCTCCCGGAATGGTGGCGGTGCCCCAACATGCAACGCGGCGTGACGTAGATTCACATTCTCTATAGGAACCCATTCAAATAGCACCCATCTGTTTTTAATGTAGCTATAATCAACAGCTTCGTGTCATCTACACACTCATTAAACTTTGTGGAGTGGAGTGTGAAGTGTCAAGCGACAAAAGTTCAGAATTCTTCAACTTTATGCAAACAAGCAGCGAATTTCGCGAGCGACAACCAATGGGAGTGAAGTCAGTGGAGAGCACAGGGGACCCACCCTCCGCTGCAGCTCACGAAACTGGGTCCTGTCCAGCCTGAAGTACTGCTGGAACAGGACATCATCTAACCGCAGCTCCTGCACCAGCCGATGATACTCGCCGTGCTGACGGCCTAAACGGTTTCGTGAACCCACACAGACCGGCATTTGCGCTTTCGCCTAATACAGCAGCAATGGCAAAAAGCAGGCGTTGTAGCTCGTTCATTGTTCAAATAAACACTTTATGTACCGATTCCATTTATATTAATCCTTTTCCCTCCAAAGTGTTTGATTTTAGCGACAAAAAAGCAGATTCTTTGTTTACTACGGGGGTAACTAGGCAACCAGTAGCGGGAACACCCATTAGCGACCTCAATTGCCAGCACAAGCGACAAGCAGCGAAAAAGTCGCTGGCGGTGTGAACGGGGCTTTAGTGTCTGAATTCACTCACTAGTTTTCATTCACTCCTTCAGGTGAACTGTATGAGTGGACTAATGTAGGTAATAGTGAATGAGGGTATAGGGGGCGATTTCGGATACATTTCTCACTAACCTAACTGAAGTAGCACATTCCCTTCATATGAATTCTATTAGTGAGGTATTAACTGTCAACTTGAGCTTTGAGTCCGTGGCGGAAGGAAGTAGTTCCGCACAAAAGAGGGTTTTATAAGGCACTCAGGCATTTCTTGTTTAATTACACAGCACCCAAACCGAAGTTAGAATCCATCATGGCGGCGCTCATCGGTTACTTGTGAGAAAGGTGGATAAAAAGAGCATTTGGATGTTTTTGGGTGTTGCTAAGCGTTTGCTATGCTTTCCAGTTGAAGTCTATAGGACTGTAGAGTAAGCAATGTGTGTTTTGTACTAACTGGGTGTTGCCTCTTTG